>CM036091.1:2688867-3073867 GCA_020631695.1 Trichoderma cornu-damae | reverse complement strand
ATCAAAACCAAAAGCATCACCAATTCTGTCTTTCTGGGGGAGCGTTCCCTTCCTCTTTTTTATTTTATTTTATTTTATTTTCATCATTATTCTTTCTTCATGTTTCCCCCCCCCCCCCCCCCCCCCCCCTTCTTCTCCCTTTCCGCGACAAAAAGAGCGAGCGGCCCCCCCCCCCCCCTTATCTCCTGATTCCATGGCGGCGATGGCTGCCTCAGGTTTGCCGCGTCTTTTTCTTCTTTTTCTTCTTTTTCTTCTTCTTCTTCTTCTTCTTCTTTTTCTTCTTCTTCTTCTTCTTCTTCTTCTCCTTCTTCTCCTCCTCCTCCTCCTCCTCCTCCTCTGTTCGCTGCTGCTCGGCTCGACGCAGATGCTCACATGCAATTTGCGCATTCTGCATTAGTTTGGCCCAGATGGGGCTAATGCGCCTCCGTGGAATTATGCTCCGTAGTCCCGCGCCGCAACTCGTGCCACAGCATCTCCCCCCCATCCCATCCCATCCCATCCCATCCCATCCCGCGCAGGAGAAAAAATAAAATAAAATGATGGCCTCTGCCCGACGTTGCCAAGGCAAATGCCTACTATAAAATATTTGATACCTTGAGGTGGTACATAGTACTGCTTGCTACCTACAGCTACCTAGGTACTAAACTACTAAGGTACTAGGTACTTACTAGTAGTACCTACAACCTGTAAGCACCTGCGCTCCGTCGTGCTTGCACATGTAGCAAACAGGGCTGGTCGCCTGTGCGTAGTACCTAGTACTTGTACATTTTGCGCGGAGCGATAAGGGAGGGGAGTGGATTGCTGCATTAGGTTTGCTTGGACGGAGTACTCCGTTCTCCATCCGATTTATTGAAAATCGTACGGAGAAAAGAGTCTATGCGTACGAAGTACCCCGGGGAGGGGGGGGGGACAAGTTCCAATGTTCTGGTACTACTCTGTACTTTTATTTTTGCCAAGTACCTAGTACGTACCAGTACGTACCAAGGACGGATTGCAATTTTTATTTTTATTTTGTTCGAGAAGCCTCAGGCTAACGCGGCCAGAGACGGCTCCGTTTCTCTGTTACCCAGCAGATCAGGACACAGCAGCACCCAGTACCTTCTAGATTAAAGTCAATACTAAGGGTACATACTAGTACATGGTAGTAGCAGCCCCCTGGTCGAGGCACCCACCCCCTGGTTTCCCGGGTACCCGCTTTTGCAGCATTTGCTTGCCAGGAAAGAAAGCCAATTGTGGCGATCATCGGCGATTGCGAGCAGCCAAAAGGGCTCTCTCTCTCTCTCTCTCTCTCTCTCTCTCTTTTTAATTTTTTTTTTTATTTTTTTCTAATTTTTTTTCTAAATTTGTCCTTTAGTTTTCTTCTTTTCTGTGGTGTTTCTTGCTTTTTTTCCGGCCTGGGAGAATGAATGGGCGTGGAGGTCACCTCACGCCGAGAGGCAAGAAGCAAGAAGCAAGAAGCAAGAAGCAAGAGGCAAGAGGTAAGATGCAAGAGGTACCTACCTATGTAACAAGGCAAGGTAGCGAGCAAACTCATGTAAGCAAGCAAGCAAGCAAGCCGCTGTGGTAAAACCCCATGTGGAAATTGGGTACATCATGGGGTTTGAATTTTGCATTTGCTTTCTCTTTCTTACTCGTACTTTTTTTTTTTTGGCGCCAAATTTGCCCGGCCCTGCTCTGGGCATCGCGCAAGGGGATCCCATCCCCCCCCCCCCCCCCATGTCCATCGCCTGCTGCTTTTGGGACATTTTTTTTTTTGCTCCACCGCAATAGTTGGCGACTCCAAACTTGCTTTCGCGCTCTCCAGTGGCACCCAGACCCGGGGCGGAATCGAACCGGCTAATATAGTCAGTCAGTCGTAGTAGTACAAGTACGAGTAGTTGCTTGGTACGTACTCTGGACCCCCCCGTTCGTGCCCCAAATTGAAGCATCCCAGAAGTCCATGCGGCGTCGTGATTGGCCGCTTCAGCAACAACGAGCGAGCCCGCGAGGTGGGGAGGGCATTGGCAAGGTTGAAAAAAAAAAAAGGTAAGGTACCTAGTAAGGTACCTAGTAAGGTATAGGTACTAAGTTGGCACTGTACCACTGAGGTGCGTTAGGTACTCCGTACTAGGTACTACCTAATTGAACATGGTAAAAAAAAAAAAACATATATGTATATGTATATATATATAAAAAGGGCAGTTGCGTGCATAAAAGGTTCGTTCCTTGACGAGAAGTGCTTGCCGGCGGAGGATTTTTGTCCAACGGCAGGGCGAACGCCAGCAGCTGTAGGTGCCACGGAAGCAGCGACCAATTGGCCCAGGATAAGCAGCCATCCGAAGCCTCGCCGTGGGCCGCGTTGCACCGCAGCGCCTTGCATTTTGCGTCGCTGCTGCGTTGGATTGGCCAACCGGCACATCCCCAATCCGCGCTTGACCCAAAATAAAAATAAAAATAGTTTATAAAAAAAATCCTTACAAAGGGACAGAAACCAAAAAAATAAAAAAAATTGAAAATAAAAATAAAATAAAATAATAAAAAGGATTTATCGCCTACTCCGACATGGAGGGCTCTGCGTGCCTGCCCCGATCCGCTTGCCTTGCTCTGCCCCCCGTCCGCTTGCCTGCTTTGCTTGCGCTTGCTTGCTTGCTTTTCTTTTTTCTTTTTTTTTTTTTTTTATGTAGGCCGATGAAATTACCCAGCATTTTTCTTGCTGATACTACTTGTACCTGCACAATACGCGCCACTGGCCCCCGTGTCACTTGATCTGGGACGGCTGCAATTAAAAAAATAATAATAAAAATAATAAAAAACCAGCCTCAGGTACGGAGTGGTACCTCATGTCACGATCCCGGTCAAGCCATGATTGCAAGTGGGATGAGGGTGGAACAGAGAAACCAGGGCCGGGTACCGGTACGCAGCGTAGCGGACTGGGGGGGGGAGGGGGGGAGGCGAGGCCAACCCCAGTGCCGTCCGCCGCGCGCACCGTGTACATGCCCAAAGGGGGGGGGAATCCATAGTGCGAGGTCATCTCGTTTCAGCGCCGCGCGCCGCGGCCATGCACTGTATTACCCACCGGTTCGGGCGGCCAATTGGCCCTGCTGCGCGCACTCTGCCCGCCATAACGTGACGGCTCCTCGCAGCGCGCTCCCTGCCGCAGCGGCGGTGGAGCCCACTGAAGCTGGCGCTCAAACCCAGACCCATGGCGCCCCCCCCCCCCCCTTGTGGCCATCTCCACAGTCTCCAGCGCGGATTCAGGTACGGTGCGTCGCAAGTACTGCCGCGCTCCCTTTTCTCGCGTCTGTCGCCGAGCCCGTACAAGTACTTGCAGGTAGTGCAGGTACCTACTACCTAGGTATAGTATCTAGGGCCCAATTAAAATAAATAAATAAATAAGTAAAAAATAAGGAAGCCCCTACGGCGAATAAAGGTACTCGCAGCAGGTACCTCCTTCTCGGCCATACCTTGCCTTGCCTTGCCTTAGTTGAACTCCATCGGTCTCGCTCTCGCATCCCTCCCCCAGCCGCTTTCTGCTCCTCTGGCCCCCCAAAATCTCCATTTCCGTCACGGATCTCATTTCCACAACGCCCAATTCTGCGTCCTCAACCAACTCTTTCCCTTGACCATCTTTCTCTTCTCTGTTTGCGGTTTTTTTTTCTTCTTCTTCTTCTTCTTGTTCGTGTCTGCCTTGAATTGCCCGCCATTGGCATTCATCCTCGCCTAGCAGGCCGTGTTCTAGTAAGCCATTCTCTCTCTCTGTCTCTGTCTCTCCCTTTTCCTTGCCTTTTCCTTTTCTTTTCTTTTTCTTTTTTCTTTCTTTCTTTTTTCTTTCTTTTTTGGCCTTGTTTCTTCCCCCCCCTCCCTCCCTCCCTCCCTTCTGCGCCCTGGTGGGAGGCGTAGCTTCCAGTTTGTCCTTTATTTTTCTGCGTTGTGGATAGGGCTTCCGTCAACCGCGACTGCGCTTTTCAGATCTTTTCGACGATCAGCGATTTCGCGAGCGAAACGACGCGAACCCTCCTCCAAGGCTTCTCGCTTCTCGCTTCTTCTTCTTCTTCTTCTTCTTTTTTTTGCCGGTGCATCGCGTGAATCGTCGCGGTTGTTGATGCGAAGCGCAACGGGGCGGCACCGTCTTTCTCTTCGGCTGAACCCCTGACTAACGGAGCCTGCTTCTTTCTTCTCTACAGTACCAACATTGGCGACTCTGGAACACGTGGCCCACGCGAAACGTTCATTTTACCACCTTTACATTCTAATTTTCTCGTCTTTCTTTTCTCCCCCCCCCAACCACAACCACAACCACAACCACAACAACAACAACAACTAGTCAGGAGAACTCCCACAAGACGACACTATGGGTTGCGGAATGTCGACAGAGGACAAAGAGGGCAAGGCCCGGAACGAGGAGATTGAGAACCAGCTCAAACGAGACAAGATGATGCAGCGCAACGAGATTAAGATGTTACTTCTGGGTATGTATTGCCGCTTGTTTGCGTCTGGTGCAGATTTTTTTTTGGGAAAATTCATCCCCCCCCTTTGCTCTGCGCCCTCATTCGGCGATCCGACTAACGATGGATTTGATAGGTGCTGGTGAATCTGGAAAGTCCACCATTCTCAAGCAGATGAAGCTGATCCACGAGGGCGGTTACTCTCGCGACGAACGCGAATCGTTCAAGGAAATCATCTTCAGCAACACTGTCCAGTCGATGCGCGTCATTCTCGAGGCAATGGAGTCTCTCGAGCTGCCCCTCGAGGACCAGCGCATGGAGTACCACGTCCAGACCATTTTCATCCAACCCGCTCAGATCGAAGGCGACGTCCTGCCCCCGGAAGTTGGGGGCGCTATCGAGGCTCTGTGGAAGGACCATGGCGTGCAGGAGTGTTTCAAGCGATCTCGCGAATATCAGCTCAACGATTCGGCAAGATAGTGAGTTTGCCGTGCCTTTTGCTTTTGGCTGATGCCGCCACCGTCCCTGCTCCCGTCGTGCTCACCTCTGCTGCCAGTTACTTCGATAACATCGCGCGAATCGCCGCTCCCGATTACATGCCCAACGACCAGGACGTGCTCCGATCCCGCGTCAAGACCACAGGCATCACCGAGACCACATTCATCATTGGTGACTTGACCTACCGAATGTTCGATGTCGGTGGCCAGCGATCCGAGCGAAAGAAGTGGATCCACTGCTTCGAGAACGTCACGACAATCCTGTTCCTGGTGGCCATCTCCGAGTACGACCAGCTCCTGTTTGAAGATGAGACCGTCAACCGAATGCAGGAAGCCCTGACGCTCTTTGACTCGATTTGCAACTCCAGGTGGTTCATCAAGACGTCCATCATTCTCTTCCTCAACAAGATCGACAGGTTCAAGGAGAAGCTGCCGGTCAGCCCGATGAAGAACTACTTCCCCGACTACGAGGGCGGTGACGATTATGCGGCCGCGTGCGACTACATCCTGAACCGGTTCGTCAGCTTGAATCAGCACGAGACCAAGCAAATCTACACGCACTTCACCTGCGCAACAGATACCACCCAGATCCGCTTTGTCATGGCAGCAGTCAATGGTATGAGACTCTCCCTCTCCCTCTCCCCCGTTTACAAACATGGCTAACTCTTTGCGCTAGATATCATTATTCAGGAGAACCTTCGTTTATGCGGTCTCATCTAGACAACTTGTCCTTTTCATCTTTTCATCTTTTCTCTTTTTTTTTTGTTTTGTTTTAAGACGCACGAATACCCTCAAACTCGATTACGACCGCCACCAGATGGGCCATGGAGATACGGCTCATGATCTTGATTGTGCTCCTTGCGCCAGCGAGACGAAAGCCAGCTCAAGGAGCTTTTTTTTCCCCCTCCCCACTGCGGGCTTCTCTTCGCAATCTTTCACTGTCCTAGATGGTACTTTTTTTTTTATATTTTTTTAAAGCTAAGACTCTATGGCGAACGTTCGGCATTTACAACACTTGTGAGAGCTATTACAAGGATTGTCGGGAGATGCTGTGTATCACAAAAATGATATCCTTCTTTTTAATATCAAAGAAGAGGATGTGGCCAGCGGTGCAAACGAGAGGGGGTTGTTAAGGGAGGGAAATGGCGTGGCAGCTCTCAGGCAGAAGGGAAGCTACTTACATCTGACACGATGGTGCGAATGGGTGGCGGCCATTTACTTTGTTTAATTATGAAACCATATTTCCCCCCCCCCCCCTTCTCTGCGGCTTGTCTCGTCACCAAAAAAAAAAAGTGTGGATTGTCATATTCCAGTTTCCCGTTTTTTTGTACTCGCATATTCACTTACCGCCTCTTGTCAAAGTTGCTCTTTAATGTTTTGTTTCCTCTGCACATTTGTTTCTCTCTCTCTCTCTCTCTCTCTCTCCCTCTCCCTCTCTCTTCTGATCCATTCTTCTCTTTATCCCTCTCACGTTTCCTATTCCTGAATTTGAATTCATGCGTGAAGGAATATTTGCTTTTTTTGTTTTCTCTCTCTTCATCCCCCCCTCTCCCCCCCACGCTATTTCATTTCTTTTTCTGTTTCTTTTTTGTTCCTTTCTCTTTTTCTGCGAGGCAAGTCGAAGGGCGAGGGATGGAGTAAAAAAAAAAAAAAGGGGGGGGGAACTTGGGCGTGATAAGTGGGTGGAGAGGGAAGTGCGTGCCAATTTTTTTTTATTCCGGTGCGGGAAGATATAGCATGGAGAGGCTGGTTGTAAAATTTGCGTATTTTATGTAATAAGTCATGATTATCTTTGGCGTTTTTGTTGATTTCTCGTGTTCGTTCCGTGAGAGGCTTTTGGTTGTGAGTATTGCTTGAGTATGGCTTGGAATCCCTAGCAAGTGTGTAGCACGGATATTGTCGTCACATAATTTACTTGATTCCCTTTTCTCTCTCTCCCTCTCTCCCTCTTTCTCTCTCTCTTTTTTTTTTTTTTTTTTTTTTTCCAATTAAGATGCGTGCATGTATTGTGATGAAAGCCAAATGGGTATTGTTCTGCACTATAGGCACTAAACTAGCAAGAGAAGAAAAAGAAAAAGAAAAAGAAGACGAAGACAAAAACAAAAAAGGGGGGAGGGTATATAATATATCCTCTCTCGAAAGCAATCAAGTTTGTCAGACTTTTCCCCCATCTGCGTACATGAGCGCCAATTCGTCAAAATTCGTCTCCATGGGCGGAAGAGCTCAGCGGCTAGCAGAAAGTAGATGTGAGAGAGACAAAGAAAGAATTACAAAAAAAAAAGAGAGAAAAGAAAAAAGAAAAAAAAAATAGCAAAGCATCGCCGATATAAACCTGAACCAACGATTTTGTTGTAGGTCCAAAGATGTAGATGAAACACGAAATGAGGTAGAGGAGGGGAAAAAAAAACACGTAGAATCCTGAATTGTCCAGTATCTCTCCAATGCAGAAATATCGAAATAGCCTCATCCGGAGTATGCGTCTTGCTGATTGAATGAAATAGAGTCGATAGGGCCTGTGTAAATCCGGTTTGCTACGAGTCGCCGGCGGCAACTTTTCCGTAGCGAGGACTCGAGCTAGATGTGACAAGAAGACGAAAAAGAAAAAAAAAAAAGGCACTTGCAGGAGTCATCTAATGTAGCAAAGGGAAGTCAGCACTCGGAAAGAGGTGAGAAGTTTCTTGGGCACGCGTACGTACCTATTCCAAGTAGCATCCTGCTGGCCCGAGATTGGGATTGATGCTAGAGCCTTTATGATTTATGATTGTGTTGGTTTTCTTCGTTTCCCTCTTCTTCAACACCATCTCCATGTGGTAGAGCCGGTGTGAGACATGAAACAGCTAGCAAGGGGGAGGGAAAAAAAAAACTCAAGTTATGAAAAGCTCAAGTTATGACCTCGTCCGAAGGAGCATCGGCCATGGAAGCTTCAGTGGCCTGAGTGTGGCTATTCTGCGCCCGCTCCCTCTCCAAGGCGGCACTCTGCTCAGCCACACCCTCCGGAGTCCTGAGAAACTCCTCGTATTCTGCGATCCTCATGCCGAGCTCCTTAGCAGCGGCCTCGATTCTTGCGAGAAACCGATCCCTACGGGAAAAGGTGGCTACATCAGTGATGGTTTGGGTGATCAATTGCTTAGTCGAATCAGACAAGCCCCAGTGATGGACGTCTGCGGAGAGATTGACGTTTGGTGACGCCGACTGAGAGACAGAGGTCTGTGGGAAAGCCAAGAGGTTTGCCTGTGAGGCAGCGACGGATGCCGCGAACAAAGCTTGCGGCTGCTGATGGTTATTCTCTGCAACACAGGATAGTAAGCATAGGGGCTTAATTCCATCTGATCTGGGGCAAGGGAAAATTGGAGGGCATCAAGACTGATGTACTACTGGCCCCTCCCCTCCAAAAAAAAAAAAACAAACAAACAAAAAAACAGCAAAAAAAAAAAAAAAAACAAAAAAAAAAAAAACCGGATGAAATTAAACAGCCGCTTGGCGGCTAGAATGTATGCAATCCGATGGAATTTTTTTTCAAAAAAAAATAAATAAAAAAAGGGGGGGGAGGGAACCCTTCGTAGGCAAACAACGCGGGAAGAACGCAGCTCACCATGAAACGTGCATCTTGAGCCACTTGCGTTGAACCAGCAATTGGTGCAGCTGCCGCACATCTGGCCGTCGTACACAACGCACTGGGTCCAGGGGCCGTGGCCCTTGTGGCAGTTCTTGCACGGCTTCGGGGCGGCCTGGCCCGTCATGTGGGCGAGCAGAGCCTCGACGTTGCTGCGGCGCTCAATGTTGAGCTTCTGGTCGACGCGGCGCTGAGTCGGCTCACGCAGCGCAATCTCGGCGGCGAGCTTCTTGCAAAGCGCGCTGTCGATCTTGACCAGGTCCCCGTAAGCGGCGTAGGCCAAGTCCGCCGCAGTCCGCGCCGTGGGGTCTTCAGGGGATGAATGGTCGGGCATCTGGTGGTCAAGCTGAAAGTCGTCGGCGGAGCGAAGAGAGCTGAGAGAGGTTTGGATGGACGCCATTGCGCCTCCGTTGGCGAGCATGTTGATGGCGGTGAACTTATCGGCCGCGTCAACCGGACTCTCGCCAATGGCGTCGTGCTCGGCGATGGACGCGTCCAGCGAGTCATGGTTGACGCTGGAATTGGCGGCTTCTTTGGCGTACTGCTCGAGCTGCTCCTGGGCGGCTGCGGACAAGGACGATTGCCGACTGCCCCTACGGGCGCCAGACCCCAAGGCGGGCTTGGTCACCTTGTTTGGGCGCGGCCGACTTGGCATGACGGCAATTCTGCGAGGCTTTTCGAAAGCCAAGAACGAGGTCGTGTAGCCCAGGCGAGGTCGTGTAAGTGAGTTTTGGTGATGGTGCGGATGAGAAGCTTCGGCAGCAGCTGCGCCCAGCTGTAGAAACCCGACAACGCGCGAGAGGTTGCGTGGGGGAACGAAAACTTTTTGGAGGGGCGGGGATTTGCACTGTGCATTTGGCGTATGGATTTCTATTGGGTTAGCACAGTCCTCGCACTGTGTGACCGTATTTATTTCGCCCCATTTGCTTCTCCGAACTGCGCAGAACGGCATCAGATTCAAATCACTTTGTGCTGACTCTTGGGAACGTAAATGGAGTTTTCCGATACTATTCGACGCCTTTTCCCTATGGCTTTGAAATAGGATTCCCTTTTTTTTTTTTTTTTCATTGTGTCTCACGTGCCGGAGTTCCCCTGTTGTTGCCGGGCTGTTCCCAGGTTCCTTGGCCTCGGCCCTCTGTAATCTCTTTCCATCGCTGGGCAAACTCTCTGAGCCCCTCTTCTCCGGCAAGGCTGGCATCGACAACCTCCTTGGGGAGCTTGTGAGCGGAATACTGCGGCGAGCTGAAGTTGTATGCCTCCGGATCGTTCTCCTTGACGATGCGGACTTCTGGCTGGCGATCCGGGCTATACTCGGCATCTGGGCCATCATCCATCTCATCCGCCGTTGTTTCCCCTCCGCTTCCATCTGCCGCTTGGTCCACGGAAACGGAGCCGTACAGAGGATTCTCCACTTCCATGGTGAGGAGCTCCTCCCATGAGAACAGCAGGCTGTCCGTGCGAGGGGCCCACGGATTGATATCCATGAGCCTCACTTTTCCCAGCCCATCCTCGGCAAAAGAGTTGCCGGGTATATAAATGTCAAAGACGAAGCACGAATCGGGAAACGTCAAGCGCAGCTTCTGATGGAAGAATGTCCTAATCTTCTTCCACAGCTGTCCCTGCAGTGCCTGTAGAAAATCGTAGTGGTTAAGGTCCCGTTGTGTGATTCCGATGAGCGATCGATGCTTGACAAAACACCGGAATTCCAGAGCAACATGAGGCGTGAAGAAAGGTCTAAGGACGAGGACCGGCGTGAAGGGCCTCATTGGCGGGCCGTCTGTACAATCGTCGAACGCGTGAAGGAGGTCGTGCGACACGAAAGCAGAAGACTTGAGGAGGAGGTAAATGTCGTTGGGAGAGGTGCACTTGAGGGTATTCTGATGGGGCGATATCCATTTGGCGTCTTTTGGAGACGACCAGTTCAGCTTTGGCGCAACAGAGCCACCGAGCTCCGCAATCTTCTGTTTGATCAACTCGTGCGTCTCCGGGAAGCGCTTGTTGGGCGGGAGTCTTTCCTCCTCCCTCTCCTCCTCCTCCTCCTCGTCGTCGTCGTCGTCGTCTGAATAGTCGTACAGAGAGGGTCGTGAGTGGGTAGCAGCAGAGCTTGACCATTCTTCCTCTCCCGGCTCTTCGGTCTCATCGTCGTCTGCGAGAATGATGCCGTCTTCGTGTAGATATGATATAAACGCCGGGGAGAGCGGTATGATCCGTGACTTTATACATGAGCTCCGGTATTTGGGGAACCACGCCTCGTATGAACAATTCTGAATATGGTCCCTGGTGACAGGCGGAAAGACGAGGGCCGCCTGCTCGCTGTCGGGTAGGTGTGGCATTTCGCAAAGATACCTAGTACAAAAAAAAAGGACTGTTCTGAAGGAGAAATCCGATTCAAAATGAAGTTTGTCTACAGAGCCGTGTAGGCCGGTTAAATCAGATTATTATATATCCAGAAGTTGACTCATATCATCGTTATGCATATGCATATGCACGGAGTCCTGCATTTGCCAATGCATGGGTACGAAAAGAGTTAAGAGGGGGCGGTTTTGGCCCCTCTGTTATCGAGTTCTGCCGTGACTTCATCGGCGAGAAAGGCTTCACCGCCTAGCGCTATCCTCCATCCGTCCCTAGTGCATAAAGCCGCGAATGATGACAAAGAAAGCCGATGTCACACAACTTTGGGCAGAGTCTACGCCCCCCATCTGTCGAGCTTCACTCAAAAGGGACAGCAAACCCGTGTTTTCGCCATCACGCGCACGTTTGAGAATACACAGCAGTCATGTCTGACAATGTCGGCCTTTCGACTCCGCGAGGGAGCGGTACCTCCGGCTATGTCCAGCGAAATCTTGCCCACATCAGGCCGCGTGACTTTGGCGCGCCGTATCCCAAAGATCGAGACAGTATGCGGCACAAGCAGCGGCAGCCGGACAAAGCAATTCTCGAGCATGACAGGAAGAGAGAGATTGAGGTCAAGGTATTCGACCTGAGAGATAAGCTGGAGGAGGAAGAGTACGTTGCTTTCCTGACGCCCGGTACCCAAACCCAATGCTCCGATGGCGGCAAACACTAACGGGCTTATCAGGGTTGAAGAAGAGGAGATTGATCGCCGCTGCGAGGAACTACGAAAGAAGCTGCTGTCGGAGATGGATTCCAAAAATAAGGCCAATGCACCGAGAAAGACGTTCAAAGAGCATCAAGTGCACGAGATGGCTGACGCCAAAATCAAGGAGAGTGAGAGGCTGAGAAGAGCCCTCAAGATCAGCTCTGACTATGAGGAAGGAGGGCACTGGAAGAAGCAGGAAGAGAGATTGAAGGATGCCCTGGCAAAGAAGGAAGAAGTTGGAGAGAAGGACTGAATTCATCAACACGGGGGGAGGCTGTTCACTGCTCTCGAGATGAGAGAGTGAAATGCTCGACCGCCATCTGTCTATCCGCCATTGACGCCCGGCAACCAAGCGGCGCAGCGCCTCGGACAATCGGACATGACCCTTACGGGGATGGATCTAACGCAGCTTTTAGCCGCTGCCAGCCTCTTGAATGCTCCTGCTTGATGAGTTACAGCAAGGGATAGGCCCGATGCACCTCCACAAAACGGGAGATTATGATGTTGTCGGCCGAGATGATGGGCTACCTACCCCCTCTATTTTTTTTTCTCAATGGTACTCTGGGCTACGTCGGTGCAATTGGCGCCTAGTTGTGGAAAGAAGGCCTGTCTTCCGGATAATGGCAGCAGGATTCTGTTCAGACTGCTGTAGTGTTTCGGGATTTGGTGTTTTCCCGGTTATATGGGACTATGGAAAGTCCCATCCTTTTCAGCATGAGACTGAAAATGCAGGACTGGAGTGACCGGCATCCGGCTGTGCCACGACCTGTGCTATATCTCTAATATGATTTATAGTATAGAGCTTGAATTGCATGTGCAACATAGCAGCACCGCGTGAGGCTGCTAGATCCAGCGGATATCCTGTCAGGGCCTATTTCGGAGGGGATGCTGGCCGCGGACACTCTTAGACTTGAGCTCAAATATCAACAAATGGCTAGGATAAGTAAATTCCGAATCAATTCTTACACAAATGATGCGTGCCCAGCATTGATATTGGTTTTGATCCCCCCTTCCGCCTTGTGATAAATCGCTGGTGGTATGTACGGAGTATACGGAGTACGCATAGCCAAGGCAAATACCTGTACGGAGTACCTAAGGTACTAGGTACCTACCTTAGTAGTACCTGTACTGGTACTAAAGTAACATGGGTTGCCCAGCTGTGGCGCACGGCCCAAACTTCAGCCACAAGGCCCTTACCAAGCGACGTAATTCTACATGCAGCCCTGGATGTCTCATAGAGTCATTCATTACCAAGGAAACATTCCCATGTCGCAAAGCCCACCAGCGATCCTAACAAATCGTTCTCACAGCCGCCATGGCGATACTTACCAATTTACCTGCCGGAGAACCGCCGAATCTATCTCCTACGGAACTTGCGCAGCTCCTCTCCCGGCTAAAGCAGTCTGTGCTGCATCCGAGCCCTGAGCGCGAACGAAGGCTGCGCAACAGCGAGTTTGAGAGGACGAGGGTCGAAGCAGTAAGACTGAAGCAAGATGTGGCAAGCTATTCAGTGTTGCTGACGGATTTCTTCTCTTTTTCTTCTCTTTTTCTTTCCTTTCTTTCCTTTTCTCTCTTTTCAATAGAACCTACAATATGCGCGGGCGGCGCTCACGAAGCTGGAGCAAACGCTTCCGGGAAGACGAACGGATACACAGGCCGATCTCACGGCGCAAAGGGAAACGCTAGACCTGCTGTTTGATCGGTTAGATGATCTACGAAGGGTATAGAAATTGCCCACCGCAAGGACGCCTGGAGCAAAGGCTAACGTCGGAATCAGGTGGCCGTGGACGAAGACGACTCCTCCGAAGGGGAAGACCTCCTGGGAGACATCATAGTCACGCCAACCGAGAGTCTAGACTCGAGACGATCGTCGAATGCGCCCAACGGAGGCTACTTTGCAAACGGAGTACCAGATCCCGAACCTCCTGAACCTCCGACGCAACTGGAGCCTATTGTACCCGAGCCCCCTACGACCACCACCATCACAGCTACCGAGACTCTTACCAGCGAAGCCCTCCTCCTCCCCACACAGACGACCCAAGCATTACGCGCCCGTCCCTCCGCCTCATCCCCGACCCCTTCGGCCCACAGCACGGCCCGCGCGGCGTTATTCGCCAACCGTCGCCAACCTGCAAGCCCTCAAACGTCAACGGCCACAGCAGAGGCCATCCTTGACCAACAGCGTATCGAGCAGGATGCCATCTCAGACTCCATTCTCAAGATGGCCAGCGCGCTGAAGGAGAGCTCCAAGAGCTTCTCGGCCACCCTCGAGGAGGATAAGAATGTGCTGAGCGCTGCTGGGGCTAGCATGGAGAAGTCGGAGCAAAGCATGGAGGCGGCGCAGGGCCGGATGGGATCACTCAAGAGGATGACCGAGGGGAAAGGATGGTGGGGGAGGATGATGCTCTATGCGTGGGTGTATGGCTTGATGGTCTCGTTGGTCTTGTTGGTATTTGTGTTTCCAAAGCTAAGGTTTTGAGACGGCTGGAAACGTTGGCAGGTAATGATGCTGTTGAATGATGCTTCATGATGGGACTCGTTGTTACGATTATGTACAGCATAGACGAAAGCGCTGATGGTTTCTTGAATTTCGATGTAATATTAGGCGATCAAGCCATCTTTTTCTTCTTCTTGTAATTGCTCTTGCTGACCTCAAATCCTAAGCCTGCAACCAGTGTGTATGCATATTGGGGTCATATGGCTGAACAACCCCCCCTCCCTCCCCTTCCCCCCTTTGGCGCAAAGATGTAACGGTGAGATGATGCTTGTTCGTGTGATGAGTTTCCGAAAAAAAAAAAAAAAAGCCATGATTTCGAAAGCACATAGTTACTCGGAAGATGCCATTGGCATGCCAGAATCCGCTGGTTCAGCCTCTGCCTCCCGATCCATTGACATCGCTTGCTCATCCGTCTTGCCTTCACCCGCTGAAGAGTTCTCTTCTCCATCCATATCATTGGCATCGACTTGTGAGAACAGCCCGGGATCCGGTCCGACAAGCGCTTGCTGTGATCCGGTCGCTGCGTCTTCACCACCTCTGGTTTCAGCAGCGTCTCCCACCGGTGGCCAAGGCAGCCCTCTGAGTTGGGCATTGACCTCCAGGCAATACTCGTAGCAGAATCGAAGCCGGCGTCCAACAGGCTTCCCCCCTATCTGGACTCGCTTTGCTTAGTCTCCATGAAAAACGTGGATACGCTGCGTACAAAAAGGACTGCTGATGAGGAAAATGTGGAATTGAAAGAACTGAGCTGAGCTGACTTACCGGCGGCGAGTACTGGAAAAAGGAACTCGGCATGACGTTTTGCTTGATCACGCGATCCTGCCATTCAACCCCGGTCTTGATGCGGAAGAAATCCATGAAGAGGTTCATCTCGTGACGCCACGGGCCGGAGCAGGAGCTTGGGCGGTGGAAACTGGGCTGGCTGTCTCCTTTCTTCTTCATGAACCTTGCCGTGAACCAGTAGAGATGGGGTTTGGCGTTGGATTCCCAGAGCTGTGCTGGTTGTGTTAGCGGGCGATACAACCACAGTTTTACTTTGTCTCGTCTCGCAATGAAGACTCGGGGGGGGGGGGGGGGGGGTTTCGAATGATGAAGCCTTACGTAGAGGGTGTAGCGCTGTCCCAATTCTCCAGTTTCGCCGTCATCGCGCGTGATGTCGATTTGGTAAGAGAAGAAAGTCCGATCGTTGTATATGTGGAAGAAATCTGGCCACGACGTGTTGAGTCAAGAGCTGGGAGAAAAGTTTCCCTTTTTGACGCAGAGATGTTGTGTGTGTGTGTGTGTGTATCTTACTCGTGTTGACGGCCCTCTCACCCTCCCTTCTGCCCTTTTCGATTCGGGCCTGTTCTCGCTTTGCTGCGTTCTGCTTGGCGAGGATGTTTCTCATGGAATATTCCCTTTCGGGCTGCTTCTTTTCGTTGACGGCGGATATCTCGAACCAGTCGCAGTGGACGATGTGCTGCCGCTTCCCGCGGGCCAGTGCCTCTTTGACTAAGATATATATATATATATATATATATATATATGTAGCAGTTAGGGTAATGCTGGTCTCGGGGAGAATGGTTCCGTCGACGGCAGAAGGAGGAAGGGAGAAGGGGGAGTAGTACTTCTCGGCACTTTTCGGTTGAATTGCTCTTGGGTACACAGGAGGTGTGTGACTTGCTCGTCAAAGTCCTCGGTGAAGACGCCTTTGCGGAGAGAGGTCCATTGTCGGAGGTTGTCGACGGTGAGTTGGCCGGGGAGAGGGCCTGCTGTGGCGATGACCGTGTTTTTGAATATTCGACGGGGCATTGCTGGAAGTTTCCCATATAGATGAATAGACTCGGTTGAAAAGGGAGAGAGAGAGAGAGAGATTGGAGGTGTAAAGTCTAGCTGTTTGGTGGAATTGGGGGAAACATAAGCGTGCTGTGAGGAGGCATTGGCGGTGTGGTTGATGATGGGCTGAAGACGGACCTGCACGGAAGCTTGGAGTGGCCTGGCCGTGAGGCGACAAAATGCTACCGAGATCTGCCGCAGTGCCGACAAAGGAGTTTCAAGATTTGATCATACGGTACTTGGCTCACGTCGTAGATTGAGGGGGGGGGGGGAGAAAAGATATTACCGGATATCCACAAACACGGATCTAGAGACCATGAACGACCATGAAACGATGAATGGCAGAAGCATGTATTCGGCAATCAGCTTTACTCTTTACCCCTTTCCTCGTCGTCCATACAGTTATAAGCCCGTTGCAAGGCCAGAGGTTCCCCGTCTACCTAATTGCTTTCCCGACATTGACAAAGGCAGCGATTCTGGCCAAGCTTTGCTTGCCGTCCTCCTCAACGCCGCTGCTCACGTCCACCCCAATCACTTGGCTGCTGAATTCTCCCAGGGCATTGACCGCTTCCGCGACATTCTCGGGGTTCAGCCCCCCCGCCAAGAAGATTCTGAGATCCGCGTCTTTCCGCAGCACCTCCTTTACGCTCGAGACGTCCAACAGCTTGCCAGACCCGGCTCCGGAGTCCAGCAGAGGAACGGCGTGGTATCCGCGAAGACCGAGGCCAGGATGCTCGGGTTTGAAGCAGCGGATGACGGGCACGGGAATAGCTTTAGCCCACTCGATTGGTTCCTCGCCGTGAAGCTGCACGAGATCCAGGTTGTAAAGCCTCTGCTTTTCGAGGACTTCGCTCAGGGGCTGGTTCTGAAATATGCCGACCACCTGCGTGCGCGGCGTCTTGAGGTTTCTCGTTGTGAGGGAGAAGAAATCTGTGGCGCCTGATGCGGGAATGGGCAATTTGGCAGGGGCCTCTAACGTCTTGGTGGATGAATGGACTGCGTCCGAGATGGCTAGGGCAACCTCGTGGGAAACAGCTCGCCTTGCCCCAGGGACCAGGTTAACACCTACAAAGTCGGCGCCCGCCTTGACTGCTTCCAACGCGGCTTCAACGCTCCGCGTGCCACAGATTTTGACGTGCAATTTCTCGGGCAAGTCTGTTTTGGGTGGCGGCCTGCTTCCAGAGCACAACTCGCTGATGAAGATGGATGCATCGGGGGCTTTCATGATGGCCTCGCCTACGAGGACTGCGTTGATGCCGTCTCTTTTGCAATCCAGGACATCTTGGTGCTTGTTGATGCCGCTGAGTGCGCAGATGATGGTACTGTCGGGGACCATACTTCGTAGCCGACCGGTGGTGTTGATGTCAACCTCAAAAGTCTCGAGGTTTCGGTTGTTGACGCCGATGACCTTGGCGCCGAGCTCGACTGCAATCGTCATCTCGTCTGCGGTTTGCACTTCCACCAGAGGCTCCATTCCGAGGGATATCGAGTACTTGTATAATCGTTGTAGCAGATCGACGTCGAGCATTTTGACGATCAACAACACCGTGTCTGCTCCCGCTAGTCTTGCCTCGAGAATCTGATACTCCTCAAAGATGAACTCTTTCCGAAGGATTGCCGGTCTGTTTGGCATGCCGTCCAAAACTTGGCGGACAGCTCTCAGATCTTCGATGCTCCCCTTGAACCATTCGGGCTCCGTCAAGACAGATATCACACTGGCGCCAGCCAGGGCGTACTTGCGAGCCTGAACAGGAGCTTGAACTTGTAATGCGAAGACGCCTTTGGATGGAGAACCACGCTTGATCTCCGCCATGAGAGCGACATCGAAAGGCGACTGCTTCAGCCGGCTGACGAATGGCACAAGGGGGGGAGCGGCATTCAGGTCGTACGCAGCTTGGAGATCGCTCATCCGCTGCGATGGAATTTCCTTTTGCTTAGATACGGCAGCTTTTCGGTTTGCATAGATGGCCTGAAGGATATTGTTCTTCTGCGGCTTGGACGCAGCAGGATTGGCGCTTTTCACCGCTGCGGTCTTCTGGAGTCGTGCATTCTCCTCCCAGGTACCACCCTGCATGTGGAGGAAGTTTTTAATCATCAAGCGACCTTCAGCAGTGAGGATACTCTCTGGGTGAAACTGCACTCCCTCGACGACGTAGCGCTTGTGGCGAACACCCTGGATGATCCCGGCGGAGCCATCAGGCTTGGCCACCCAAGAGGACACTTTGAGGCACTCGGGAAGGGTGAGATGGGTACCAGCAAGCGAATGGTATCTAGTCACGGGAAGCCCCTGAGACAAGCCGGCAAAAACCCCTTCGGCGTCGTGGGTCAAGGGAGAAGTCTTTCCATGAAGCCATTCGCCAGCGGAAGAGACCTCGCCACCATAGACGTCAAATATACATTGCCTTGTACTACTGTTAGCTGTACGAAGGGCTATGGGGGGATGAAAGGGGGGGGGATTAAAAAAATTAAAAAAAAAATTCAGGAAAAAATCAGGAAAAAGCTCACAAGCCCATGCAGACTCCCAAGACTGGGATCTTGCCCGCAAAGTATCGGATTGCATCTCTGCTGATACCAGAGTCCGTCTGGGGGTGACCAGGGCCGGGGCTGATGATGATCTGAGTCGGGTTCTTCTCGATCAATTCGTCTATGGTAATCTTGTCATTTCGGAAAACATGGACTGTAGCGCCTTCTAGCACGAGGTACTGGTAAATGTTCCAAGTAAATGAGTCGTAATTGTCGATGAGAATGAGATTGGAGGCCGTAGGCACTGGGGGAGACGGATCTGGCTGATGCGGAGAATGGTCGATGATGTCGAGTGAAGGCATTTTGAAAAAAAAAAAAAAAAGGGCTCGCAAAGTCACGATAACGGGAGAATAGAGAAATGAAGGCCCGGGAACCGGAAGGGCAATTCGTTAGTTGCTGACAAGCAAAAAGAAAGAAAGAAAAGAGGGTTTGCCTTCCTCTAGAGAGGGTAGAAGTTAAAGTTGTTGGCATGAGTCAGCCAGTTGGACTAACAATAACAAACAAGGAAATAAACGTAGCAAACAAATTTCCCTTGGCGGAACCGCCAGCGCCACTTATTCCAATTTGGTTGTTTTGTTTGACCCGAGTTGCCGATGAAGCGCCGACCTGGCACAAGCAACGAAAATAAGTTACTGCTACTAACAAAGCAGCATCTAACTAATACTTATCGAGTAGTATATACGGAGTATAGAACGGTGTAATACTATAGTACGTATTACTTGCCTTATCACGGGGAGTAACTCTACTAATAAGTAATAGCAGTAGCATCTGAATACTGTGCTGCTTATACTTGGTACTAACTTAGTAGTACTACTAACAGTACTAAGTTGGTACTGCACTAAGGTATTACATATGTATTACCCCAGCACCCGTATCTTATCAGTTGTTGCTTTTTAATGTTACATGTTATCCCCGGCGCCGGCTGAACTTCGGGTTCCTGGGGAGCTTCAACCAAAAAAAAAAAAAAAAAAAAGGTTACTTGCACGCTTGTTGTTGATGAGCTGCCGAACTACGCAAGTACGTCGTATTAGAATCTTACTCGGTTTGTGCCAAAAAGCGCGTTCAAAACGTGGACTGCAACGCCTTCTCACGAACAAAGCTCAAAGGTGATGCGGCGAGTGTCTCTGCCGCCTTATTGACACTCGTTGGCAATGGCGACGGCGTCTGATAGCAATTATTTCCCCTCCGTGGGACAGTGCCTCTCTGGCGAGAAAGTGCTTCTGTGAGTGCGGCGTTGGCTTGCGATTTGAAGGGAGACGGGCAAACACTAAATCGCTGTTGAAAAAAAAAAAAAAAGGTCCTGGAGGCTTGTCGCCACCGCTCTTTCAGATGGTACCGGGAAGAGGCAGAAGAGCCCTGCCATTACCAGCTTCTTCGACGACGACTACGTCCGTGGGCTTTTGAGCGACCCGTCGACCGCGTTTGCGCCGCCCGACGAGGCCACAGACAAGGGCTTCGAGACTAAAACGGCACCAATCAACGTTACCTCGGCCTCGACTGATCGATACGATGTGAATCTATTCAAGGACGATGCGAAATGGCTTAGCAGAAACGCAAGAGTCAACCTGGTGGCCGCCCTGCGGGTCGTCATCATCGAGTACCAATCCCGCTCTTCCAGGCATCTCACGGGCCCTCTATCATCCCAGGATGCCGCCAACCTCCAGGAAGCTGCGGGCTTGCAGAATGGCCAAGGGTCGGCGTTTTTGTTGGATATGGGGGCGTCGGCGGCGTTGGATGCCGATGAGATTGCTGCGGAATTCGAAAAACCGGAGTCGAGGAGGCGTCGCTTGTTCGACACCCTCTTGACCGAACGTCGGTTTTTCATCATGGCCGCGGATTATGCCACCTCCATCAAGCTGTATCGGCGCCTTCCCATCTTTGCCCCTGGAGACGATAGCATCGCCGACCTGTATAAGCTGAAGCTGTCCGCTCAGCCACGCGATGAGATGGAGGCGCTGCTGCCGGCCTATTTGGATGTCGTCTCAAGCTGCATGAGCGGCATGGAGGCCGGTATGAAAGCGTCTACGGATGATCCCCTGCTGCTCGGCGACGAAGTCGAACTGGACTGGCTACGTACCCTCTTGACCGAGGTTGTTCACAGCCTGTCTGTGGTTCTCCAGCTGGTGGACTGTTATGGAAGCGATTTTCCTCCATCCTCCGTCATCAACCAGTGGTTCTCGCTGATGGAAATCTACGGCTTCTTTGATTCCATACAGCCGGTACGTGCTCCACGAGTCCTCTTGTCCTGTATTGGCTAACCGCAGGAATAGATCAACCAGATCACTGCCGAGCTCATCGTGCCGATGAAGGCACTGTCCTCGGCCATCTCCATTGGCCTGCTCAAACCCGCACGGGCGCTCGCGTATTTATCCGATCGAGACGAGGATCCGGCGCAGGCCGATGATGTGTACGATTCGTACCTGTTGTCGCCGGATGTCCTGGAGCAAGTCCACAAAAGCATTCTGGACGCAGCCGGGCTGGACTCCGAGGCTGCCTGTCCCGTCATCTTCACCTGGTCATTTCTCCTCCACCGACTCAACGTGTCCTACCAAACGAGAACCGACAAGAGAGACAACTTGATACAGCAGAGCGCTCGGGAAAAGTTTGAAACTCGAAGTGTGATGCGCACACCCACCACCGGGCGACGAAACTCGGCTGGAAGCATCTACTCTATTGAATCTTCGAAATTCGATGGATTTCTCGAGAACTCGTCAAGTCCTAGGGATATGCAAGTTGTCGAGCAGCTCGCGGCGGTTGCCACGGCCCAAGGCAGAGTCTTTGATATAATGTCAAAGATGGCCCACACTTTGGGACCCTCTGTGGACGGTAGCATGTCGCCCCTGGTCAGCTCACGCCTCCGCGTGGTTTTCCTGGAGCTTTTGAAGGTGTCATATCCATTCGTCGGTTATCAGTCGGATTCCGTGAGCTGCCTGCACTCGCTTCTTTCTCCTGGGCGAGGCTACTGGGACCTATCCCCGTCGGAGAATATGCCTATATCCCAGGATATCCTCGGATCCATGCTGCGGGATGACCTGGCCATGGATTTCTTTTTCCAGCAAGCCCTTGATCGATACCCTTACGAGTTCCTCCCCTTCGTCACCCTGTGCCGGACTCTTTGCACCGCATCACCGCAGATTCAAGACGACAGGACGGACATCATCCTCGACCTGTTGCGCAAGACGCCCACGATCACATTTTCACTGCCGGACGCGTTTCAAGGGTATGAGCTGGTTCAGGAAGACGAAAACACAAACTCGTTTTGTCTTTTGGAAGAAGTCCCCCTGATCTCTCTGTCATCCTCGTGGAGCCGGAGGTACATTGAGGATGACGCTTACAGAATACCTGTAGGCACCTACGGACGATTCATTACAGATACCGGTCGCGTTGTCCTGATGGAGTATCCCCATTCGACCTTGTCTTTGCTGGGGCGGCGGCTGGAAATCAGTCTTTCACAAGAAGGCTACCGATGCGAGCTGGGCATGTTGCAACCGGAAGAGACGGCCGAAGTGATCTCGTTGCTAGCGTCTCTGCTTCGAATGGAGCGACTGAAGGTGGCGAGACACGGCGACACCAAGGCGCTGGTTCATCACGATGACGACTTGCTGTCGGAGACGAGCGTGCACATCAGCAGCGGAAAGGATATCGTCACGGTCGTGTGCGAAACCATGGATTACTATATGCAGGACGAGTTGGCCATGACTGAAGATACGGCCGTGAGCGTCCTCACCGCCTGTGTCAAGTTCTTGCATGCTGTCCTACAGATTCAGCCCAGTCGAGTCTGGTCGTATCTCGCCAGGGCAGAGCTTCTAAACTCCGAATCAAGAGCCGGCAAACTCACCAAAATAACGGGCAGCCTTGACTTGGTTTCGGAGAGGTTCGAACTTCTCACGTCTTCGCTGTCGCTGTTTTCCGGGCTCATCGACACGGTCATGTCTTCCGCCGTCCAGCGTCGGGCGGGGAATAAGCCTGCTAGCCGGCAACAGCCAGAATCGAACCCTTGGCTTGGGACTGCCGACAAGGTGCTCTCCAAAGTTAGCTTCTCCATTGCTCAGACATCCGTGGATGTGTTTGAAAACACCTCGACGTGGATGTTTGACTCGCAAACCAGCAGGATATCGCTGCTGCAGACAGTCGTTCCCATCCTCCATAAGATCGTCCTTTATACCTACAGCATGGGGGATTCCCCCAGGTCCGACAACCTCACATCTTGCCTTCGGCCCGCGGCCTCTCACGTCATCGACTGCTTTTTATCGCCATCGAGTGGCAGTCTGCGATTCCAGCCTCTCCTCTTCTCCTTCATCTCCGCCCTCACAATAACAGATTCGACTCTATATCCCAATCGGACGCAGGCTATCCGAAACCAAGTCACCTCGGTCCTTGACTTCTCTACCACCCTACTTCGGGTTGCAAGCTACCTTGAGCGACCTTCCACCTTGGTCGAGACCTACCTGTTCAAGACATCTACGCTATCCGCTCGGCTCTGCGCGGTGTCGGTCCACTTCCGCGGGCCGGCCTTGTCGCTGCTGGAGTCTCTCGTGATCAATGCTGGCCAATCCGCCAGCGAACCACCCTCCCTTCTGGGATACCTTGGCCCGCAAATCTCGAAATCTTTCCTACACATTCTCGCAACCATCGGCCAGCCTTTTGTTTTGCCTCAGGAAGTGAAGACAACCTGGAGGTTCTTCTCGTCTATACTGAAAAACCGGCAACAATGGATGTCCAACTGCCTGCTCACCGGGCAAACGCCCCGGGAGGCTATGAAGCAGGATTCCAAGAAGAAGGAGTCGTCTGCGGATTCCGTCTTCGTAACAGCTTTGTCTAAGCTCAAAACACTGAAAGATCTGGAAACGAGCGAAGCGCTTGTCGTCTTGGACTTTGTCACATCCGCGCAAAATCACTGGCCTTGGACGGTGTTCACTCTCCAAAAAGATACGGCCTACATGGATGGGCTGCGAGCGTATGTCCGCGACCTGAGGCCCTCTCACCAAACCGTGAAATCGGACGCGGTGCGAGCTAGCACTCAGGCAAGGATTGCCGCGTACATTGCCGAAACATTTGCCATGCAGCTCTACCACTCGCGCCACCTAGGCAATGCTGATACGCTTGCCAAAGGCCTGGTCAACGACCTGGACTACTACCTGCGTGATGGCGTAGAGGTGGCAAGCTATAACAAGTCTCTCCACAACAACTTTGCGAAGAACTTCTCCAACAAGTATTTCGGATGCTCTCTAGACAATTTCAAGCGCACCATGGTGGGCACAAGGGAGCTGGGCGAGAATTATTACTACGACCTGGATCGTGCCGACGAGGTCCTCGGATTTGACCCGGGATGGCAAGGAAAGAAGGGGGATGGATTCCTGAACGAGATGAAGCTCGCAAACGCCAACCTGTCTCTAGTCGATGCCCAAATCGTAAGTGCCATCTTTTCCCAATTATGCACATTAATTAAATGATAGTCGCTAATTCTCCCTCTCTCTCTCTCTCTCTTTTTTTTTTTTGTGTGTGCGTGTGTGTCTTCGTCTAGGCTCTTTTTAACGCATGGGAGCTTCTGCTGCTTGAATTCAGCACGTGCTTTCCGGAGAGCGATGCTACAAAGAAGCACATGATGCAGGTTGCACAGCAGTGTCTGAATGCTAACCAGGTGGTCCCCGGGCCGGAAAGCATCTTCCTCAAGATCGTCGACGCGAGAGCCGACCTGTCTCTCATCCTGGTCCAACGCTTGGCCAAGTCCACGCTCGCGGTAAAGGATGTCAACCAGCTGCTCGAGACCTTGATCGGTACGATTAATAGCGTTGATGAGCCGTTCGAACCCGAGTCTATTGCATACTACCGCACGCTTCTAAAAGCACTGTTCGTTACGCTGCGGGCGTACCAGACGACGTCTAGCAAGGTAGCGGCGAGCTCTCAGGCTGCCGACCTTGAAGGATCGATCGTAGCCGTTACCCAGACGATCCTCAACGTCCTAGACAATGTGGTTGCGAAGGGATTTCGGTCGCTAGTCAGCCTGATCCATGACAAAGAGGCGGATGTCTTCCCAGAGGACCTGGCTCTCCTCACAGCAATCATGCAGGCATGCCTCAGCGTCCCAAACATTGAGCAATCTCAGACACAGATCT
Source organism: Trichoderma cornu-damae (assembly GCA_020631695.1). NCBI lineage: Eukaryota > Fungi > Ascomycota > Sordariomycetes > Hypocreales > Hypocreaceae > Trichoderma > Trichoderma cornu-damae. The sequence goes on along the minus strand of CM036091.1, from coordinate 3,049,282 downwards.
TGAACATAATGGCATCGCATGACGTTACGCATGCGGCGACATCGCTGTACTCATGGGCTGATAAGCTCGGTGATCAAGGCGATCCCGTTTATGGAGAACTCAGCGTCCTGTTCTTACTGGAGCTCTCAACTCTGCCCCTGCTGGCGGAGCAGCTTGCGTGTGACGGGGTCCTCGGCGCTATTCTGTCCGCCAACCTCACCAAGTTTATGCTGCGGACCAACGTCTCGCCATACGCAGATGCGCCAATCGCACAGCGGTGCTACGGGATCTGGGTGAAGGGGATGCTTCCACTCATGCTGAATCTGCTGACTGCTCTCGGAACAACGGTTGCCCCGGAAATTACCTATGTTTTGAACCAATTCCCGCATCTGCTGCGTGCTAGTGTCGAGCGATTTGAGGCGCCGGGAGCCAGCCGAACAAAGGAGAAATCTGTGCAGTACCTCACGCTGCTCGGCACTTCGGAGATACACTCGTTAGCACTGCTCACGCGCGTCCTTGCGGCTCTTCGGATGAACAATAGTAGGGATATCCCCGCGGTCGAATGGGATGCGACAGGACTGCTTGAGAACGTCGACTATTGGCTCTCCAGCAGACGGCTTTTGAAGGAGCGGCTCCTGCCCCTCGGACAGCGAGAAATGGAATGGAGAGGGAGAAAACTAACGGGAGATTGTGACAACTTGTTGGAGGAGAAAGTGGTGGCACAGCTTGAGACGGTTCGAGACGTGCTCAGTGAAGAATTTGAGGGCTGAAATGAATATATGTCGGATTTTGCTGTTTCGAAGCGTCAGAGAAAGAGAGAGGGGGGGGTAGCGAGAGAGAGAGAGAGAGAGAGAGAGAGAGAGAGCTGGAGATGGTAATGGATTTTAGGATTAGGCGTTGGACGTTGGGCTACTACTACCGCATCAAATGTAACATACAAGTCCTCCCGTGGATACGAAGGGGTCACAGCTATAAATGAACTCGAGCATCTAAAATTTAATTCCCATTGAGCGATTTTTTTTTTTTTTTTTCCTTTTTTCCTTTTCTTCTTTCTTTCTTTCTTTTTTTTTCCACTACTACTTTGTGTAAATCGGGTTAATGGTTTCTAACAATAAGACGTGACCAATTACAAGCACCCTGCCCTCCTTCCGCTCCCCCAATATCCCATGATACTGATACAGACGACTCTACTTTCCCCACGAGTCAAGATATATATATATGTGTGTGTGTGTGTGTGTGTGTTTGTCCCAGCGAGAGCTTTCCGGCCGGCTAGCATTTCTTTGTTCTTCCTCTGTTGTTCCCCGCCAGAACCCTGTACGCCGTACAAGGCCTCGGAGTATTGGAAATGCAGAATGCCTTTGCCAACAGAGGCTCAGGACGCCCAGGAGGGATAACCAACTCCTCCCTTGTTTCCCGTCATCGAACATGGAACAAAAATTTTTTTTTGTCCCGTCCCTTGCATTCTTCTCTTCATTTCTGCATCTGCTGCGTAATCTGTGCGTTATGCTCCTGGAAGCGCTCGCTCACACGCTGCTGCGTGGCCATCCACTTGAGGACGCAGCGGTTGAGGCATCCGGTTTCCTTGGACGAGAGGGACTTGGAGGTGAAGTCGTCGACGCAGGAGGTGAAGCAGTGCTCGACGAGACCGCCGAAAGCCTACCGCCGGGGGGGGGGGGGGGGGACTGCGAGTTAGAAAGGAGTTTTTCTTTTTTTTTCTCAAGGTTGAGGCTGCTGGAGAGACGTACGCCGACGAATTCTTTGACCTGGCGCTTCTGCATGCGCTGCTCGAGGGTGCGCTGCTCGGCGGCTGTTAACCTGGATTTGGGATCATTGTTAGTCTCGTTTTGTGTTCACGGCGATTGGAGGGAGCACAGGAGAAGGAGTTGCCCGTACATATCCATTGCAGCGGTATTTCGGGGCGGGTGGTGGAAAGGCGAAGTGAAAATGGCCGGATTGCTTTTTGGCTTGGGAGAGGAGAGAGAGAGAAGCTCTTGGTGGGAGTTTTGTGATGAAATTTCGACAAGTTGCTACTAACGGAGCAAGGTAGTACCTACCAGTAGTTAGTAGTAGGTAGTTCCATATAGGTACCAAGGCTATAATAGGTGCCACATCGGTACGGTGTAGAAAGACCTTTACCGCACGGACTGCTGCATTGAGGGTTCTGGCAGTTGACACAGTGCGAGTCTATGGCACGGCTGTCAACGGGAGTTTATGTACGTATGTGCTCCCGTATTAGGTACTAGGTACTAAGTACGTGCTCCGTGCCTTAGTATTACCTAATACAGAGCACATACGCGGCTTCAACAACCAAGCGAAAGCCCAATCTCGACAACAAAATATTTGCTTTTTCTTTTTTTTTTTTCATCCCAGCTCTGCCTGCACGCCATCTCTCTTTATCTGGCGATTGCGATCAATGTAACGGCAAAAATCAAGCCCTGCCGAATTGATGCTGCCCGTCTCTCGACCAATAAGACTGCAGGGCCCTCTAGATACTGCGATGGCACCCCCCCCCCCAGCCTCTATTATAAGGCGCCGTCTACAGTAAAGTCGTCATTTGCGAGTATCGCCATCGCCTTGGCTCTACCTGGAGGCCGTCCGTCATCGCCCGCTTCCATCAACGTTATCGCATCTAGTTCGGGGTCTTCTTCAGTCTCCAACTGGGACGAGAGAATAGCCTCGGGGACCGCCTCATCACGAAGCCAAAGCTGCATGACCAAAGAGAGAGAAGCATGCGGCAACAAGCCAAACTGCAGCCTCGTCTGCTTGATTGTTTTGGGCTGATACAAACTTGGCCATGCCCAGCGCGAAACTATGAGCACAAGCTTGTGCGATAGGAAGCTTGCGCTAAAAAAAAAAAAAAGAAGAAGCCCATCAAAAGGAGCTCGTGCTTCGTATCATGTAGCATTAGTACGACCTCGATCGTTGGGCCGCTGCAGCGCTCATCGTGAGCCTCAAAAATCCGGGCCGCTGTGGCTATGCTCGGTTGTTTCGCTCTTGCAATCCCTCCCTCCTCCCAGTCAACGGGCTGAGTAGACTTTGTGCTCTTGCGACCCTCATCACGCCGGGAATCCGGGCGCACAAAGCGGTTGGCCATCGGGCGAGGCTTCAGGTGTGAAAGGCTGAAAGACGAACGATGGCTTCGTAACCTTTGAAGATGGCCGTTGTAGATGACGGCAGCCCCAAGCCACAGGCGGCATCATCCAGGCGGCTTGGCATAAGCCTGGCCTGTTGTTCTCTTCACTGCTTCGTTGCTGTTTGGCGATTGCGTACGACCCGGAGCCGACAAATACGAGGCGAATCTGCGATGCGCGTGGTTGAAAAATAAAATAAAATAAAATAAAATAAAATAAAATAAAATAAAATAACATAAAATAAAATAAACTAAAATCTCGTCGCGAGGCCCAATTCGTCCGCCGATGGTGCTGGCATCGTATGTGCATGCGCGCAAAGCGAAATCCAGGAAAACGAACGGATGGGATGCAGGTGAGCTTTTGGCCGAGCAGGATTGGATCAAGGCTATCGACACGACCCCCATGCGCGCCCATGCTAAAAAAAGAAGTTTCTTTTTCTGGCTGCCAAAGCGGCTACAAGTGTGGACGACTGGCAATATAATAATAATGATAACAATAACAATAATAATACGTTATACGGAATGTGTATACATGGATGATTCAGAGCTGAGGAGGATCACCACCTTCTTCTTCTCCCCCCCCCCCCCCTTCTCCGCCTTCACGCGAGACGAGACGACCGTTGCGGCAGCGCCTTGACAGGGATCGTGGCCGTGTTTGAGCTGCTCTCGCCAGCCGCGCCTTTCTGAGACCCAGGCGCCGATCATTCAGAAATCATCCATGTTGTTTCAACGTCATTCGCCCTCGTCCGCACCTGCGGCGGTGCACCGCCTCGTTGTGCTGGGTTGTTGCGTTTTGGTGTTGGTGTTTGAAGTTCTAGCAGTTTTTTTTTTTTTTTTTAGTGGTTATAGCACCCTCTGTAGCAGAACATTGTTTGGGCGCCTGAGCTTGCGTGGTTAGGGAGAGAGTAGGTACCTGGAGCGACGGGCTGGGAATGTACCTGCATGTACCTCCCTGTCCCAGCCCGGATTCCACGCCCCAACGATACCTTTAATGTTGGAAATCGCCCGCAGCTGGTTCCAGCCCAGCGCCTGCAGCCCCCGTGCACATTAGTACCTACTAACCTAGTATTAACCTAGTACCTACTAGGTAAGGTACTACTGCTAAGGTACCTAGTAGTACTACATATACGCGCCACCACCGCCAGGGTACTTGGCCTGTGGAGCCCCCAAAGTACCAGCTGTGCCACCCGCCTCCAGAAACCTCAGACAACCAAAAAAGAAACAAAGAACAAAGCTGCAACACCACAAGGCCAAACGCCGTGCCACCTCCTTCCCACCCCCCTCTGCGCTCATCCATCACCACCTCCGCCCTCATTTTGCTGCTCCGCCAGAATCGCTTCCCCTCATGTCTCTCGGCTCCTGTCGGGGCATCTGGCCGCTACTTTTCCCTTGGATCGCCTGCTCTGCCGCCCGCCCGCCCGTTGCACGGCGAAGCGTCCCGTCGTCGAGCTGAGCGGCGGCGCGAAGAAAGAAACCGAGACAAAAGAGTCACCGTCTGGAGACGCATCGCCATCTCGGCCCTCGCCCCCCCGATTGCGCGGCCCGCCTGGACGTCGTCGACGATCCTTCCCTGGCGCCCGTCCGACGCCGCTTGCGCTTCTGCCTTGGCTTCATTGCACACTCGCTTCGTTCGAACCCTCGCTTTTTTTTTTCTTCTCTCGCTCGCCCTCCTTCGGCAGCCCGAATCGCTCATTGCGCGCCCTCCCCTCACCTCACCTCTCCCCCCCCTCTCCTCTCCTCTCCTCTTCCATCTGGGCGAATTCGTGGCGTTCCTGAGCCCGTCCGCCCATTGATTCTGGCCGCGCTGCGTCTATCCCGCCGCCTGTCCTACGCGCGCCGCCGCTCGCAATGACGTCCGGCAATCTCAATGCGAACCATGGCAGCCCGCCTTCGCTGCCCGCGCTGCCCAACACCCCTGCGTCGCCGCCGAACAAACGCGATCTCAAGTCCTGGTGGAAGAACTTCAAGCTGCCCACCAAGCATCAAGAAACGTCTCAGCAGGGTACGCCTTCAAACTCCAGAACCTCCCTTCCCGCCGGCCTCTGTGCTTTTATCCGCAGACGGCTCGCTTCGCTCAAGGAGCTCTGGTCGCTGTTCAGATCATCTGGTATCGATTTCAATTTGCTTGGTTCCTTTGCGTGCCGCACATGCCTATTGATGCCAGCGACTGTTGTCGCAGTTTGCACAGTCATTGGGTGGCCTCAGCTTAAGAGGCGTGTCAAGCGATGCAAAAATCCTTCACCCTTGAACGCTTTCTTCTTTTACTCTTTTTTTTTAAAAAAAATTTCCCCATTCTCCTTTTGGCTACATGTCTCGTCGAGGAAGAAGAAAAACACTTACCCCCTCTGCTCCATGCTACTTAAGAAAAAAATTTAAAAAAAAAAGGAAAGGAAAGGAAAGAAAGAAAGAAAACATGGTAAACTAATCCAGTCGATTTTTAGACCACCGCGGCCCTGGCATCTTCGGAGTCCCTCTCCGGCAGAGCATAACGTACGCAAACGTTGCCATCTCTCTCGTTGACGAGAATGGCAAAAGCTACATTTACGGCTACGTCCCTATTGTTGTCGCTAAATGTGGCGTCTTTTTGAAGGAAAAGGGTATGCCGGATGGAGAACGGAGTCCAATATCGTGAGGAGTTGCGAACCGCCGCTAATTCCCACGCTAGCTACTGGTATCGAAGGCATCTTTCGACTGAGCGGATCCGAGAAGCGAATCAAGGAGCTCAAGACCATTTTCGACTCTCCCGATCGATACGGCAAGGGACTCGTCTGGGACGGGTATACCGTCCACGACGCTGCCAACGTGCTCCGAAGGTACCTCAACGACTTGCCCGAGCCTGTGGTGCCGCTGGACCTGTACGAGAAATTCCGCGATCCCCTCCGAGGAGCTACAAAGCAAGCGGTCGGTGATACAGAGGGTCCGCAATTCGTTGAGAACTTTGATGAGAGGGCGGCCATCGAGAAATACCAGAGGCTAATCACAGAGTTGCCCCCGCTTAACAAGCAGCTGCTCCTCTACATCCTAGATCTGCTGGCCGTCTTTGCCGCCAAGTCCGACGAGAATCGCATGAACTCGCAGAACTTGGCAGCCATTTTCCAACCCGGCATGCTGTCTCACCCCTCTCATGCGATGGCGCCCGAGGAGTATCGGCTCAACCAATGCGTCATCATCTTCCTCATCGAGAACCAGGATCACTTCCTGATTGGGATGCAGGGGACCGAGGCAGACGAGACAACGATGCAGCAGGTGGCCTCTGGCACTCCCAACGGACCGCGCACGCCGAACCCGGATCGAACCTCGGGCTTGGGCAGAACGGCTTCCAACGCCAGCGCCGGCGCCGAGAGCGTTCGCAAGGATGGCTTGATTCGACGAAACAGATCCGTCTCGTCGAGGCATTCCAGGGTCGACGGCTCCGTGACTCCCAACAGCCCGGCCCTGGCAGCAACGCCCACTGGCGGCGGTCTGGCCAGGAGCAACACTGTGCCATCCAAGAAGTCTCCGGCTCTGGTGGGCGGGAAATTCAAGAAGGGCGAGAGCCCTGGTCGCGCGCCACACTCCCCAGCCTTGGAACCGTTGACGCCGGCCCACCCTGCTGCTCAGGACGTTATAGACACCCCCAACAGAGCTTCCACACCGGGCCCGTCGCAAACGACTTTTGATTCGATGCATCTCTCCCCGGATCGTGTGATATCCCCCGGCCGAAGCCAAGAGAGGTTGTTGGAGGCCTCGCACGAACACTCGACGCCGACAAAGCACCACCAAAACCTGCAGAAGCTGGAGCACCTTTTTCAGCGATCCCCGAACCACGAGAGCATCGACAAGAGGCAGCCAAACAAGCTAAAGAAGAAGCGGATACCGGATAGCATGAGCATCAGCGCGCAGAGCTCAAGCACCTCCCTTCCACACTCCTCTTCTCCGGGTACGGAGTCGGGGAACCCTTTGGAGGCGGCACCGATTTTTGCACAGCCCATAGCACAGCCCCAATTTCGCCCGAGCGCCATTCCTCATTCAGTGCCCCAGCCGTCGCCTTCTGCTTCGACACCAGCCGTGGAGTCTCCGAGGCAGCCAGATTTGCATCACCAGTACTCAACCCCGGCGATTCATCAGGATCACACCGACCCTCATAACCACTCGGCTTGGCACCATCACGAGCATAACCTACGACCTGAGGATATCTCGCGGGGAAAGAAGTCCCCTCCCGCTTCCGTCAATTCATCGTTCAATGACGGGTCAGACGTGGACCAGGTAGCCCCAGAGATCCCCTTGCCAGCCACCGCCGAGACCGCCGACAGAGAAAAGAAGGGCCGGTGGAGGCTGTCGAGGACTAGGAAGGATGACTTCCCAAGCGGGCCTGCCAGCCCCAGGACATCACCGCCACAGTTCAACATTGGATCGAACCACAACGCAGATGTTAGCACCACCTCCATTGGAAGCGCGATTGCCAAGCCCCGGAAAAGCTTTACTGGCGAGAGCTCAGAGCAAGTAGGAAGCGGCGGCGATCGCACTTACTCATGCGATAGCTCTAGAGAGGATAGAGATGACCCGAAAGGCCCCATTGGCTGGATAAAGCATAAATATCGAGAAGCCAAAGAAAATGCTGAGCACAAGCGGAACAAGTCTCCGCCGCCTTCAGAACGCCATTACCCATTTAGCCCGAGTTTGCTAGCACCGCGGGGCAAGAGCCTGGATATAAAACGAGATTTGTCTCAAGAGGAGGAGAAGCTTTTCGCAAGACCAGCGCAGCAAGATGCTTTTAGGGGTTTGCAGAGAGAAAGGGCATACGCCCCGCCACCGACAGCGCCAGAGGCATACAGGAAGCTGAGCCAGGCCGACGCGGCCCAGAGAGAGCCCGCCCCAGGCATGACCATCCACATGGTCGTTAGCGATACGGAGACTGCACCAGTAGAATCCGCCTCCCAAAAGGCCGCGCCAGCCGCTGCCCAGGCCGCTGCCCAGCCCAAGACGACGCAAGCTACATTGGCGCCTCAACCTCAAGCGGCGGCGCCGCTGCCGTCTACTTTAGAGAATAAAGAGCAGGAGGCGAGAGATGCATAGTGACTTTGAAGTTTCAAAAGCTTTCCATACGATGAGATGAACCTAGGATTATGAGGAGTTGATGGGATGGGCTTTGGCTTTCTACTTCTTCTTTTTTTTCTTCTTCCTCTTCTAACCCCCCAGTTTTTTTTTTCTTTTCTTTATGTTCTCTCTTTCTTTCCCTTTTTTTTTTTTTTAGAATTAACGAATCTCCTTTGTCATCATGTATTCGACGCCTCCCCAATTTTTTTTCCTCTCTCATTCTCTTTCTCTATTTCGGTGAAGAGGGAAAAGGGGGGCAAAGGAAAGTCCTTTTTTTTTTAACGTCAAACATTGTTGTGTATGTATGCGAAAGCAGGGGGGCGTCGTTGTAGGAATGGGAATACTAGGTGACTGCTATATTTACTAGTTATGAAAGACACATGTGGCGGTTGTTGTGCTGTTGTGTCATGTAAAAACGAAGGCGGGTGTTTTTTATTTTTATTTTTTTATTTTTCTTTCTTTTTTTGCCCCAGACTATGTGAAATAGAGTATATAAGGATTGATGCGGACGTATACTCTGTACATCTATGTTAAGTAGCCGCACGCGTATTATCATTATTATCATTATTATTATTTTTATTTATTTTCAAATTTTTTTTTTTTTAGGTTTCCTTGTTGATTTATTCCATGACACAAACCAAATCGTTGCTAACCACCCCCCCCCCCCTATCTGGAGAAAAGAGAGCCAAAGAACAAATCAAGCAATGACAAGAGAACACGTGATTAGGACTTGGTGCTGGACTCTTGGTACACCCCCGTGTCCCAAACAATCATGTATCCCGCTCTCCGCCAATCTTCATTGAAAAACCCGTTGAACCCGGCCCATACGCGAGCGAGCCGGGGTATCCCCAAGCTCTTCCCCTCGGGCGTGTCCAGGAACTCGCGCAGCCAAGGCTCTATGCCTTCAAATCCGACAATGTACCGCGGAACGGGGACGACGGGGTTTTCGGGGGCGAAGAGCTCCTCGCGCAAGAACGGGACGGGGCGGTCGTAGAAGCGATCTGCCTCGTCACGGTAAAGGTCGCGCTCGGGAGTGTTGGGCCGAGTGTGCAGCGGCGGCTCGCAGGTGAGCGCGTAGGCGGACAGGCCGGGGTAGACGAGGTGTGAGCGCCAGGGGGTGGAGTGGCATGGCATGAGGAAGAGGGCGAAGAGGTCCTCTCCGCCGGCGTTGTCGTCGGGAGACGTCGCGTTTAGGGCCGGAGGCGAACCGTAGTGAGTCACGTGGGCGGCGCGAACAGCAGACGGGTGGATGCGCTCGTACTCTTTCCGGAGAAAGGAGAGGACGTTGAGGGGCGCGGCTTGGTGCAGGAAGGAGAGGTAGCCGGCGAGGACGATGTTGATTCCCAAGGCGGTGAGGAGGAGAGGTTTGTTGCGGAGGCGAGCGCGGCGAGCGGTCGCCGACTTGGCTCCGGAGGGCTGAGGCGTCGATATTTGGGCCGCGGAGGAGATGGACGGGGGAGGGCTCGTCCGCGGGACGGAAGTGAAGAAAGACGCGGCCCTCGGCGCGGCGAGGACGCTCAGGGCCGGGAGAAGCGGGTAGATGAAGCGGACCTCTTTGTGGGAGATGAGAGAGAGGGCGACGACGGTGCTGAGGACGGTGTGGGAGAGCGTCCGGAGGATGTTGGCCTGGTCGGCGGTCTTGGACGAAGGCCTGGCCAACGCCGGAACGACAAAGGGGAGGCTGGTGGTGCACAGCAGAGGTATGCCTTGGAGGATGTAGTAGTGCCAGGGGTTGCGACCGTAGAAGACGGCGAGCGACTTGGAGATGTTGAAATCGAGCCAGTTGTAGGGCGGGAAAGTCCAGAAGCCAAAGTAGAGGCGGTCGGCGGCAAGGGAAAGGCCCACCACCAAGGAGCCGCACAGGACCGCTTCCCTGAAGAGAACCAGGACGGTAGAGAAGCTCAGGGGAGACTTGCCCTGGAGAGTCACCCTGGTCAGGGCAAGGAAGACAATGGTGAGCCAGATGAGAACGTTGGTCGGGCGGAGGACGACGGCCAAGGCGGCGAGGCTGAGGGAGGCGCGGAGGCGCCACAGCTTGCCGCGCAGGACGTTGAAGGGCTTGGAGTTGTCCTTGACGGAATAGGGGGCGACGCCGACGAGCTGCCACGGCCAGTAGCAGAGCGCCATGACGGTGAGGGTTGTCTCGAGAGAGTTGGAAAAGGTCCTTGTAGAGCAGTACCACTGCCAGGGGTTCAGGAGCTGCATGAAGAGCTGGGTCGTTCCAAAATCGATGCGTGAGCGGGCCAGTCTCCGGTAGGGCAAGATGAAGATAAAAAAAAAGGGGGGGGAAGGGGCTTACGGCAAAGAAGGAGACGTTGCTGTCGGAGCCGTAGACGTTGGCGGCAAGATGCCAGGTATACCAATCTCCCAGAGCGGCAACGACGGCCTGCAAGACTCTGGGAGCCGCGATGACAATGGCGGAGCGGATGGCGTTTCCTGGCGGGAATACGGCCGAGAGGCGATCGGCTGCCATGTATGCGCCTGAGAAGAGGAGAGGATGGAGAGACGACCTCAGCTGGCGATGCCATTCCTGCGTGGGAAAAAAAAAATCAAAAAAAAATTCGAGCGCATTAGCGAAACGAGTTCCAGTGGATAGGGATAGAGCTTGATCGCCAGGATTTGATCTTGATAATATATGAATATAAATATATATAAATATATATAATATATGTAATATTAATATATATATATAACATCAGTTTACATACCCAGGTGAGCCACGCGCCGCTCCCGGGCCCAAAGGCAAGGCGCCAAGCCGGCTCCAGCGCCTGGAAGAACTCATCAGGCTGGAAGAAGGTGCCCAGATGCCAGGCGTTGACGAGCCGGATGACGATGATGTCCCGCAGAGGAACGGGGCAGAGGCGCGGCTTGGCCTTGAACGAGGCCGAGGGCGCGCGTCTGTGGCCGGTCATTTATATATTTTTGTATATAATATATATATATATATATATATATATATATATGTATGTATGTTTATATGTGCGGGAGGAATTCCAACGGCTCGAACTCGAAGCGTCGCGCGAGAAGGAGTTGGTTGCTTTGTACTAGGCAGGTACATTGATTGGTACAGGTACCTACTATAAGTTTCTGGCACTCCTGTAGGTTACCTTGACCCTTATTGGCAGCGCCTTACAGGAGGGGGTTGGCCTGCGCTGCCAGGGCCTGGGATTGGCCGGGCTGCCCGCAAAGTTGAGGTGCTGCAATTAATACTAAGGTACCTTATAGAGTGACATGTAATGGTACCTTTAGGTACAGTCTACAGAGTTGGCACATTGCCGCTACGGTGGCCAAAGATGCCTTTTCACAAGGGCAGAGATTGGCAGAAAAAAAAAAAAAAAGGAACCAATGGAAGCCTGCGGATAACGATTACATATTGATGGCGGTTGATGGCGGGAAAGCACTTGTGCTCAAATCATTGGAGGTTGATTTGAGTCGAACACACAACGTTAGCAAGTACGTATCAATTAGGTACCTACTAGGCAGTCCGTACTACAAAGTCAAGGCAAGGCAAATCATACCCAAGGTAAGGGGTAAGGTACCTAAGGTGGCTAATAGGTACTACGTATATACCTCCTATAGTAGGTACTCGTATAGGCATAGAGGTACCTAGCAGTACGTAGTAATAATATCTAACTTTTACCAATAACCTGCGGGTTAGCAAGGTAGTGTTCAACGGGCTGCTGTTGGCGGGCTACACTGCAGAGCGAGGTGGTATTTTCATGCAAAATCTCAAATCTCATCTCATCTCACCTGCCTGCCTGCCTGCTTCCGTGCCTCAGGTACCTACACAAAATGCCACTTCTCTCCGCCTCCCCCACCCCACCGCCTTTGCTTGGGAGATCCATTCCTTCATCGCCCGCCATTCTCACGCATTCCTCACACAAGACGACCACCCGCCATTCTCTCTCTCTCTCTCTCTCTCTCTCTCTCTCTCTCTCTCTCTCTCTCTTTCTTTCTCTCTCTTTCTCTCCTTCGCTGCTCGGCTTTTTTGCCAATGTACGTAATACAGCCCGTTCCCATTGGCCCGACGCGGATTCGGGATGGCAGCTCGACCCCAACTCGCCGGCGGACCCTCTTGTTCAGGGTGCGAGCGATGTGGGCGAATGCCGAGGCCAGCCGGCCGTCCCTTCTGGTGCGACCACGGCGACGGCGGCTCTTCGAGGGCGATCGGGGCTTCCTTGGAGCCCGCTCAAGGAAATCACCGGCACCTCGACGGCGTTTGTGGACAGCAAAGCGCCTGGAGCCCTCTTCTCCACACTTTTGCACTTAGGGGTATAGCGGCGGCGCATCTCGTTCTCCAATGCCTCGAGTGGTGGACACACAAAGTTCCCACGAGGCGTCAACCGTTCTGTTTCTTTTTTCTTTTTTCTTTTTTTCCCATCGACTAGGTATTTGCCTCCGGGCCTATAATTGCCGTGGCCTCCCCCCGGCTGGTCAGCTGGTCCGGAGACTTGAACTTCTTCATCCGCTCCTCAGTTCCTCGAACGGGAATTGCTCTTCATCTTCAGGATAACGCTCTTGTCCCTCCTCGAGCCTCTGCCCACAAAGCCTCTCCACAGGCGTCATTCGTATATCCCGTGACCTCCGAAGCCGGTACGTTCCATCGCCGCCTTGTAGCTCCGAATATTTTTTTCCCCATTCGCCATCAGTGGCCCCTCCCCCTCCAGTTCCGGCTTATCGCGCTTTTGCTTCCGACACCACCACTCATTTTTGTATTTCTTTTTCTTGCTTCCGTCTTCTCGTTGGCCCGGATATTCAACTGATGCAAAATCGCCCAGATCTCGCCATCCCTCCGTCTCTCCCCCACCTCAAGCGCAAATACGCCATTGTTTTTCTTTCTTTTTTTTTTTGGCCTTCTCAGCCTCGACAGCCAATCTGTTCACAATGACCCCCCACGCCAGCGATGCCACTGCCAGCAACGGCGCTGCGTCCCGCTTCCACGCCTCTTCCACCGATGCCGCCATCGCCGCCGAGGGCGAATTTGCCGCCCACAACTACCACCCTCTTCCCGTCGTCTTCTCCAAGGCTCGGGGAGTCAATGTCTGGGACCCGGAAGGCCGCCAGTATCTGGACTTTTTGTCCGCATACAGCGCCGTCAACCAGGGCCACTGCCACCCCGCGCTCGTCAAGGCTCTCGTTGATCAGGCTTCCCGCCTGACTCTGAGCTCGCGAGCCTTTTACAACGATGTTTTCCCCAAGTGGGCCGAGAAGGTTCGCTGCGTCTTCGGCTACGACATGGTGCTGCCCATGAACACCGGTGCCGAGGCTATCGAGACGGCTATCAAAATTGCCCGCAAGTGGGCTTACAAGGTGAAGGGCGTTGGGCGGGGCAAGGCATTGGTCTTTTGCGTCTCCGAGAACTTTCACGGCCGAACTGTAAGTATACCAGCTAGGTTTTTTTTTTTTTTTTTTTTTTTTTTTTTAATATCCTGGATCAATTGATTTCAGTTGGAAAAAAAAATGAAAAAATGAAAAAGAGAAGAAAAGGGGGGAAGGAAAGAAGAAGAAGGGGAAGAAGAGAGAGAGAGAGAGAGAGAGAGAGAGAGAGAGAGAGAGAGAAGGGGGGGGGGGGGGAGAGGGAAAAAAAACACAAGAGAACCAAGCACCATTCATGCATGTCTCCTTAGAAAACACTCTAACAAACCTCCCCAGATGGCCGCCATTACCCTGTCCACCGACCCCGAGTCCAAGGACAACTACGGCCCATATGTCCCCAACATTGGAGCCACCTCTCCCTCCACTGGCAAGCCCATCCGCTACAACAACGTGGCCGACCTGGAGGAAGTCTTGGAGGCTCATGGCAAGGACACCGCCGCCTTCATCGTCGAGCCCATCCAGGGCGAGGCCGGTGTTGTCGTCCCTCACGACGACTACCTCACAAAGGTCCACGCCGTCTGCAAGAAGCACAACGTCCTCCTCATCTGCGACGAGATCCAGACCGGCATTGGCCGCACGGGCCGTCTGCTCTGCTCCGAGTGGGCCGGCATCAAGCCCGACATGGTCACTCTCGGCAAAGCCATCTCTGGGGGCATGTATCCCGTCAGCGCCGTCCTCAGCAGCAAGGAGATTATGCTGGTTGTTGAGCCCGGAACTCACGGTTCGACCTACGGCGGCAACCCCTTGGGCTGTGCCGTGTCCATCCGGGCTCTGGAGATTCTCGAGGAGGAGGACATGACCGCCAAGGCCGAGCGCTTGGGCCACATCTTCCGTGACGGCGTGGCTGCGCTCAAGTCTCCCATCATCAAGACGGTTAGGGGCAAGGGCCTGCTGAACGCCGTCGTCATTGACGAGATAGCCACTTCCGGTCGAACTGCGTGGGATCTATGCCTCTTGCTGAAGAGCAAAGGCCTCCTGGTAAGTTTGACGCCTGCCTATCAGGCACCCTGTCATTTACGGTTGCCTTGCCCGTTTCCCCCCTCTCCCGCCCCCTTTTTCCCCCCCTTTTCTCTCTTTCCTCCTCATTACCTCCTCATTGCCTCCTCTTTCTGCCGCATCCTTTGTGCTAATGACCCTCTTCAGGCCAAGCCGACGCATGGAGACATCATCCGCTTCGCACCTCCTCTCGTCATCACGGAAGAGGAACTCAGGAAGGGTCTCAGCATCATTGCCGAGGCGCTGAAGGAGCTTCCCACCGCCCCTCAGGCCAAGGATCATTAAATGCCAAATGACGACTTCCTCTAGCAGTGCAAAGAGGGGGGGGGAGTCGCGGCGTACCGTCCTACGACACGTAGACGCAGCTGCCTCGTGAGCGCGAGCTCCGGGAATTATGAGGGCGACCCACGCGAAAAGAGAGACGACGAATTTCCTTTTTGACTTACACGTCAAACATATAAGATACCCAAGGGATAGCCAGGACCGGTCATGAAGCAGCACAGGAACGGAAGCATCTTCGGAACTTGTTTGGGGTTTATATTGTCTTTTGTTCTTTCATTTTAGTCTTTTTGTCTTTTTTTTTTCCTTTTCCCTCTTCCATTCGCCTCCGGAAGAAACATTGCACATATTTCTGGTCAGGTCGGACGGCCGGGGGGTCGTCCGCGGCGCCGGTGGTGTTGGTAGTGTAGCATGTTATCGTGCCTGCCAGGGACGCAGAAGACGACGGAATGAGATGGAGTGGAAGCAAAAGTGCTCCTATTGCATTTGTGCTACCATGTGAAGGGCGCTTTTGGTACATGTATCTAGCAGAGTCTGGCCGATGCGTCCAGCCCAAACGGCGTCTTGCTCAGGTTCTTGTTTGCTCCGGACGTGATGTAATGCTTGAACGCGGGTGAATCGTCAAGGGCCTCGCATCGTCTTCAGTCAGCGGCTGGAGCGGCTCCAACGGCATCCAGCGTGTGTGCATTTCCGGCCCTCGCTGTCCTTGGGCGTTTCTGTGCGACGAACAATCGCGGTACCCTTTGGACTCGGCTACGCAAAAGTTGCCTTGGCTGTACGCCCAGACAAGGGTTCGGAATCTACGGTAGGCATTCGTGCATTGACGCGGCAGCCATCTGCTCGCCATGCCTATGGCTATCTGCCTACATAGTGCAAATAGTGTGTACTCGTATGTGATGCAACGAATTGTACCTGCTCCATACGTGAACGGAAATGCGGAGTTGGTCATTAGGCACCTACCTGTAAGGCAAGCAGGCCTGCGATAAGAAACCTCTTCTTTCTCTCTCTCTCCCCCCCTCTCTCTCTCTCCCTCTCTCTCTCTTTCAATATGCAGTGACAGCTTGGAGGGCGTTG
The DNA here is from genome assembly GCA_020631695.1 of Trichoderma cornu-damae. Lineage (NCBI taxonomy): Eukaryota > Fungi > Ascomycota > Sordariomycetes > Hypocreales > Hypocreaceae > Trichoderma > Trichoderma cornu-damae. Next base: position 3,033,372 of record CM036091.1, on the reverse strand, counting down.
GCAAAAGGACTAAAAAAAAAAAAAAAAAAAGCAAAAGAAAAAAAAGGTTGTTTTCATTTTTTGTGGGGGGTGGGCGGTGCGATAAGCCGAGATTTTGGACGACTGTGCTCCGTCGTACCAATGAGATGGAGGGCAGGGTGCCTATAGGAGTAATTCGGATGCACGCATGCAGTAGAGGGAGAGACAGGGAGAGACAGGGAGGGAGAGAGAGAAGAGGGAGAGAGAGAAGAGGGAGAGAGAAGAGGGAGAGAGAGATGTGGTTGAAAGCGGGGGAAAGCAGGATTGGGGGGATGCAGCGAGCGCGATGATGTCCAAGTGCGTGCTAGATATGCAGGACTTTGGAAGAGATGGGGGAGGAGGGGGGGGGGCGAGTGAGTAATAGAGAGAGAGAGAGAGAGAGAGAGAGAGCGCGCATCGGGTGCGGGTGGCGGTGTCTCTTCCAGGGACTGGCGTGCCTGTTATTTGACTGAGTGATTGATTGGGATGGATTGATTGGTTGGTTGGTTGCATTTGATTGCATTGATTGCATTGATTGTATTGATTGTATTGATTGTATTGCTTGACTGACTGAACTGACTGACCGACCGATGGCTTTGGGAGGCACTGCGTGTGCGTGCATGTGGGTTGAGAGGACTTTCGCCGTGTGATAGGTTCATGGCCACGGCGTTTGTAAGGGGGGAGGGGCGCGGATGATGCCTGGCGACGATGGCAAAGTTTGTCGACGTTGGGACCGGAGAAGCACTGAAGCAGCGGCGCCAGTGGATTGAGACGCGTTTGATTGATGCCTTGTCATATGTTGAGAGAGATGGATGCAAGGTGATGTGAGAGAGGGGGGGGGGGGGGGGAGAGTTGGGAACGGAACGGTGTTGTCTCCATTCAGAGATGATTAGGTACCAAGGCGGTAGTAGCCCGTAGAACTTACTGTACTAGCACTACTATAAGGTACACAAGCATCTGCCGCCCATTTGGAGTTGTCAAGGCAATTAGTACTACTACTCGTACTACTACAAAGCCAAGTGTAGTAGGTCCTGCTATGTTACTGTAGTACCTAATACCAGTAGCACATATGTAATAGGTGTACCATATCAAGCATATCAAGGGGAGGAGAGATAAGCCGCATGCAAAGGAGAAAGAGGGAGGGAGGACCAAAAGATGGGCTCCCCCAATCCGGCAAGTCTGATATATAAGGTAGTACGTACTAACTTAGTACTAAGGTGTGTACTTACTATAGGTATAGTTTGTTCATACCAGACGGACGAGAGAGCGATTGCGGCAATGGCTTTTTTCTTTTCTTTTTCTTTTTCTTTTTTTTTTTTTCCTTTGGGATTTCCGCAACTGACGTCGTGCTGCGCGCTCGGGCATTCATTGGGGGGTTTCCCCACGGCGCGCGTCGATAAGGGCAACGTTTTTTGATATGAAATGACTCGGATGCCTCAACTTAAGCACTAGGTAGGACGTGGTCCGTCTTGATAGGATGCGAGGGAGGCGCGCTGTGCCGCCTTCGTACATGACATTTTTTGCCAGCATCAGGCATCTTGCGCGTTGGAATCGCGACTCCCACCCGGCGTTGAAAGTAGTAGCAGGCCGTGACCGATCGAGCCCGGCAGGGGCCATTATTAGAGTATGCAGGGCGGACGGGCTGCTGGGACAGGAGCAAAATGGGCGTTTGGGCAAATAGTACCATCTAGAAGCCGGGCCAGCGGGCTTTCCGCCGCCGTTCGACTGAGACGACGCCCTTTTCTTTGTCACGACGGCGGCGCTCGATGCTAGCGCACACCGAATGCCGGGGCGCCAGACAAAAGTAGAAAGGGGGGGGGGGGCGTATTCTGAATCCGCGCCGGTGTAAATTTCCCAAGTCAGCCCGCAAGGAACTACACGAGATCTCCCCTGCCTTGATGTAGGCGGCCGAGAGGCCCCAAGCCGCTTCGGACACACACGGCGAGCACAGAGATGGTACCTATGTTTGGGCAATCGAGATCCTTTTTGCGCCACATACGGGTCGATGAGAAGAGGGACAAAAAAGTGGCCGTTTGGCAACCAAAAAGTTCCTTCACCAACGTGCTGGGCTGGGCTGGGCTGGGCTGGCGGTTAATTTATTATGAGAGCTCGACTGAACTCTCTGGAAGTTCCGTCTTTTGTCATTCTTTATTATTGTTTTTATTGTTATTGTTATTATTGAGCCGGGTGAAACGAAGAATGTTGAGCGCTGTTAAGAGCTAAAAGAAAAAAAAAGGAAAGAAAGAATGAAAGAAAGAAAGAAAAGGAAAAGAAAAAGAAAGAGAAGAGAAGAGAAAGAAAAGAAAGGAAAAGAAGAGAAGAGAAGAGAAGAGAAGAAGAGAAGAGAAGAGAAGAGAAGAAGAAAGGTCTAACGGCTCAAACTACCAAGTGCTAAAGTTCCTACTATATAGGACTAAAGGTTATGAAGGTAAGGTAGAGAGAGTCAAGAGGAGGCCTCGGGATCGATTCGCTAGAACTGGCATCAAAGTTGCAACATACAAGGCACGAACACAGTCCAAGGTACTCTGTACCTTGGGCATGACTTTATTGTCAGGAAAATGGAGTCGCGAGTTTTAACGTTTTACATCAGTACTAGCACTAAAGGCTACCTAGGCTAACTACTAGGTACCTAGTACTAACAGGTACTAATAACTCTTAGTACTACTACCTGCACACGGCCCTTTTGGCGCAGTACCGTACTCGGTTGCAGACGTCGGGCATTGGCGCAGACTGGAACACTGCCTATAGTACCAGGTACTTACCTACCCATTAGGTACTACGTATACCGAGGTACTCAATACAGTGGCAGTTGCAGAACGGGGCGGCACTTTTGAGAGTTTCAATCAAGCCATCCCAACGTCAGGAAACCGGCCGGCTGATTTGATGGTAAAAAAATTAAAAAAAAAAAAAAAACCGAAATGAAATGAAATGAAATGAAAATAAAAATAAATAACAAATAATAGATAAACTAATGAGAAAAAAAAACAAGAAAAAACAAGATGCATTTACGCAACTCGCTACGAAGCACAAGGTCCGTCCGTGGTGGCCGGCGAACCAAGGACTGGGCTACTGGATCTCGCAACCTTCTGTCAAACGGGGGGAGGGGGGGGGAAGACAGAACGCGGACGGCGGCCATTGGCTTTCTTTCGGGAGCTTTGTAGTACGTTGGTAGCACGTACGTAGTTGGAGGTTCACGGTTTCACAGCACGGACGATGGCATCGTGGGGATGAATAGCGAGGCTGGGGGGGGGGGAGATAGATTGCATGTGGTGTTGCCCCCTTATGACTTGTCTCGAGTCGGCGACTGCTCTGTTTTTTTTTTAAAAAAAAAATATTTTTTGGGTTTTTTTTAAAAAAAGAAAGGAAAAAAAATTTATAAAAGTATATAAAAAAATCAAATAAATAAACAAATCTAAAAAGAAAAAAAAAGAAAAGAAACCAGGCAGAAATCATGGGAAAACAGAACAAAAACACGGCCATGGTGCCATAATAATTAAAGGTACGTTTTTTTTGTGTACTAAATGTACCTCAGTACCAACCTACCTTAGTACCTAGGTACGCAATGTAAGGACGCATCATCTCGAGTGCGGTGAGCCCCAAATCCAGGCCTCTACGGTAGGCAAAAAATCTTAAGCCAACCTGCCCGCCCCGGTGCCGCTTGCAAAATGGGGTGCACAGAGAGAGAGAGAGAGAGGGAGAGGGAGGGGAAAATCGTTCTTCTTGCAACTTGGTATGTGTACATGACTGGAGATGCGAGCGCCAAAGGTGCAAAGTTGGCTAGTACAGTACCTTATACATACAGGCGTGCCTGTAGAGAGTACGTACTACCTAGGTACCTATGGCCTTGGTTTCATTGGGGCTTTTTTTTGCCATGGCGGCGCCTCTTTTTTTTTTTTTTTTTTTTTTTTTTTTTTTTTTTTTTTTTTTTTTTTTACTTAGGTACTGTGTGCTGGGTTGGTACGGAGGAGGTCAGCGGTACCGTGCCAGCATTGGTGGTAGTAGGTATTCCAGCGCTGCTCGGGGGTGAGCTTCTTCTCACCGGAGCAACCTAAGGTAGTGCTACCCAGGTACTGCCTACCTTAGGTAGTAGGTAAGTACCAAGCACCTATCCTATAATCAGTTCCAGAGGCAGTGCCCTCCTCCTCCTCGTCTCGCCAGGGCACGACGAGGCATCATCGCCCAAAGTCCCCCATGAAAAGCATGGGACCCAACGCGAAAAAGCTGCCCACTACGGGAGGCATAATCTACTGTAGAGGTAGTATCCGTACTATAAGGTACTATAGCAGTACCTTAGCAGGTAGGTACTCCGTACAGTATGAATGACACAGCAGCCAAGAATGTGGGCTTGAGCGGCTCCTGGTTGCCGCCTTGCCGGCAGGCATCCATGGACGCTAGTAGCTTAGTAGCTTTATTACGGAAGACCCCCCCCCCCCCCCCCTAAAAAAAAAAAAGAAGAAAAAAGAAGAAAAAAGAAAAGAAAAGGGAAGACGAAAAAGAAAAAAAAAGAAAATAATAATAATATATATTTATATAAAAAGAGAGAAAACCGTTGTGCAAAATCCAACGAGGGCGCTTCTCCGCTTGGACTTCCGGCCCTGGTATGCCTCGCATTTGTGGGCACCCCCCCCCCCCCCCCCCCAAAAAAAAAAAAAGGCACAAAAAACGGCATCTCTTGTACATAGCAGTACATGCCTCATATATCGGCATCGAAGCGATGCAGCACGCCATTCCCCGTCAATGTTTGACAAAAAAAAACAAAAAAAAAAAAAAAGGCAACTCGTTCGGCACTTCCTTGTTTTCCTTGTAGCAGGTAACCTCTTTGCGGCGCAAGGCAACTCACTACCTTGGTAGGTACTACTATAAGTTACCTAGCTAACCCCCCCCCCTCCCCCCAAACCAAAGTAGTACGTAGTACCGGGCCGTAGCGCGGATGATGTGAGTCTCTCTCGAATGCACGCCAGCCGATCCTCTGGCCTGCCGGCTCCATCCTTTGTTTCTCTCTCTCTCTCTCTCTCTCATTTTTCTTTTCTTTTCTTTTCTTTTTTTGGCTTTTATTTATTTATTCTATTTCATCCTATTTTCATTTCAATTTTTTTTTTTTTGCTTCTCATGGCCCTCTCGTCGTCCGGAACAGCCAGCCCTTCAGAGAGGCTGAGCGACCTTCTCACCCCCCCCCCCCCCAAAAAAAAACAATGCAGCGATAAGGAACCCATGGCGGGAAAGAAGTGGGGGGGGGTGTGTCTCCCGCGGCATCTCCGCCAGAGCCGGAGTCGGTCTGGCCCAATTCGTGAGCGAGTTTCTGTTCTGGCGAGGCACGGCGAGAGCCCCCCCCAAAAAAATGCCCTGCCGCCAAACGCCATCCAAGCGCCGTTATCGCACCTCTTATCTTTGATTCTATGAATACATATGTTATGGAGTCGGGGCCCTGTATGGGCTCGTGCTGCTGCTGCTGCTCCGTGCTTCTCTGCGCGCGCGCGTGTCTGCGTAGTTGTACATGTACATGTGGCCTTTTGGCGCACCGGTCTTTTCCTTGCCCCCCCCCCCCCCCGGGTCAATACTACAGTACTATACTAGGTACTACATACTACCTGGTAGGCATCCTGCAGCATCGTGCCAGTAAGATGCATGCGCTCCAGCAATTCTTTGTCGTCCTTATCGCAAGTCAAATCACGGCAATTGGCGTGTTCATCAAGTGCCAAAAAAAAAAAAAAAAAAAAAACGCTACAGCTCGCAACCCCTACCAAAGGTGATGACCGGTGCCAAAAGGCAAAGCAAAAAAAAAAAAAAAGGGCTTGGGCGCAGCCAATGAGAAAGCGACAAAGGGCCATGGAGCTCCGTGTACAGCAACTGGCTAGTACCTTAGGTACCTTACCTAGTAGTACCTAGTATTGCAAGGTACTTACTGCCTAGCAGGTACTGGGTACTGGGTACTAGGTACTAGGTATAGTAGTACCCTGCTCGGTTCCCAGTACTTGTACATCATACAACGAAACGTTTACGGTTGCTTCTCTCGACGCTCTCGAACCATGGGACCCATATCTGGGAGTCCCGAGGCGGTCATCACTGATTAGTGCCGCTGGGTGTTCTGCAGGTACCGGGCCATGTGCTATGGGGGACTCATTACGCGTGCGTTCCGCGGGGAAGCCTGTTAGGGATGTACTTGCGCTGTACATGGCCCGTGGATTGAAGTTCGCACGGTACTACCTTACCTTATACCTTAGTACCTTTTGCCTTGGGTACCTACCAGCACCCGTTGAAACGTGGGGACCCGCCGGCTTTTAGCGCTGAGAGGTTTGCCCCCCCCTGTGGTCACCCAAGTCGCGCGGCGCTGGGAGCAGCCACGAGAGGCATGTACAGGTGCTGTACCGTCCATAGTGAGTACTGCCTAGTAGTAAGTACCTCTTTGCCATACAGTATGCACTCCGTACCGCGTGCCCGACTACAGGTGCTAATCTCTACCTTATACGGATACCTACCTACTACCTAGGTATCTACTACCTAGTAGTACTGAGGTACCACCTGTAGCAGGTACCCCATCGGTACATACCAACATGCCTTCTTCATTAGCACCCATCTGCTGCTTGCATCACGAGCCCTCCAGGTAAAGGTCATCCAGCGTCAGTGCAGTGAGTGACCTTCCGATGAGCGGTGCTTCCTCGTCTCGTCTCGTCCATCTCTCTCTCTCTCTCTCTCTCTCTCTCTCTCTTTCGACAACTGCGAGCGCCATCTTCTTCCATCTTCTCGTCATCGATCGTTTTCTTTTTATTATTATTATTATTATTATTATTATTATTTTATCTTGTAACTTTTTCCCTTTCCCCCCCCCCCCCCCCCTTTTCTTTTCTTTTTCTTTTTCTTTTTCTCTTCTTCTTTCCTGCTCTTGAACCCCCCCCCCCCCTCCCTCTTTTTTTTTTTTTTTGCTTCTTCTTCTTTATTTTCTCATCCCTACAAAGTTTCTTCGTTCTCCTCTCTTCTCTCTCTCTCACGCTACGTGCGTACTAATTTAATCCATTCATCCTTATCATCTGACCACCTTCGTTCGATCTGGGGACACCCTCGGGATTGAATCATATGTACAATCACATAACGGCCACTGCCACTGCCACTGCCACTGACTAGCAGCAACTGGGCTACGATTTGATTGTTCCTTGTTCTTTTATTTTTTTTTATTTTTTTTTTTATTTTTTTTGAAATTGAATTTTGCCTCCTCCTCTCCTCCTCCTCTTCCCCCCCCCCCCCCCCCCCCCAATCAAGACCGTCAAGCCGGCTCCAGCGCCTTGTGGCGTCGGTACCCAGGCCTTGGTATCCCCTGGGCTCAATTTTTTTTTGGGGGGGCGTTCTTTTACGGTCACCGTGAGTGAACTTGGGGAACTTTCTTTTCCCGTCTCCCTTCCTTGTACATACACAACTTTTCTTTCTTTCGCTACATGGGCGAATAAACCCCCAACCAGCCCCCCCCCCCTTGCTTGCGTCTCTTCTCCATCTGCATCACTGCGCGCTGCAGCCTCTTGAAAAGCCTCTTAAAAGCCTCCCACGCAAACGCCCCCGCAAACCCGGAACGTGCCATCAGGGTTGGCGACTCTGCCTGGCGCGCCGCTTCGAGTCATCGTTAAGGAAGCGTCGTTTGCCGTCCGCTTTTGCGTCTTCAGCATCCGCTCCCCATCTCCATCCGGGCCTGCATAGTCTGACGAGCGCTGGCCTCTATACTTTTTTTTTTTTTTTTCCTCTCTCTCTCTCTCTCTCTCTCTTCTTCTTCTTTTTTCTTTCACCTATTGCTGAGACGAGAGTCACCGGTGCCGGCACGCCGTTGGCACTGCTCTCGATTTTTCGTTTGGGCGGCTTCTTCTCCGTCCTCTTGGAACTTGTACTGTTAGTCACGCCCTCTCCCGATCCTTGTCCCCCCCCCCAGCTCGCAGCAGCTGTCCCGTCCGATCCCCAGCCCGACCACAGGGTCCTGCACGCCGGGCGCTCGTCTGACTCGGCTCGCGGCCTCTCTCCGACACTCCCCTGGCTTTCTTTCTTTCTTTCTTTCTTTTTTTTTTTTGTCTTGTTCTTCTGCTTTCATCTTCTCTTCATTCTCTTCTTTTTTTAGTTCTTTTTTTGTTTTTCCCCGTTTCTTCCTCGCCTCGTTGCTCGCGGGACGGTCACATCTCTCTTCTTCCTTGTTCCTCCTACTTCCTTCTACTTCGTGCTCTGTGCTCTGTGCTCTGCTGCTGTGCTAACCTGCCGTCATCGCCCTTCCAGTCAATCCAGCCGGCGAATCAGCCTTCTCTTAAACCTATCGGAGACCTGCCGCCTGCCTGTTGGCATCGATTCTCTCTATTCTGCATCCTCGATTGCCGCTGCACCCGACGTGCCGTCGTTGTTTCGTCCCTCATCTCCCGTTCCGTCTTATAGCCCAGTTCTTGTCGCGTCTCGGCTCGCTTTGGCTCTCCTCTGTTCTTTTTCCATCTTCCCCCCCCCCCTTCTCCCCTCTTCGACATACCGTTTCTGCCCGGTCCGGAGCTTTCGTTCCCTCTACATCTATATGACAGCTTCCGTTACCGGCAAAGGCGCTCGAACTCTGTAAGCCCCTCCCCCCGCGGGCTGTGACCGATTTCGCTCTCTTCCTGCCATCGACAACGTTATACAGGAAGCCATGGCGAGCCGACAGGACGGTTCCTCCCTCGGCTCCCGGCGGTCGGGTGGGCGGAATGTAGGCCAGTTTGCCATCGACAAGGAGATTGGCAAAGGCAGCTTCGCCCAGGTCTACATGGGCTGGCATAAGGTGCGATGCTCTCTCTCTCTCCCTCTCCTTCCCTCCTCGTCGTGTTTCACCAAACCAGTTTGTCTTCCCATCGACGACAGCCATCCCTTTTCTCGACGCGGCCATGCCATTCGCTGCCCTGCGGCCTGCCGGCGTTTGGTCGCTGCTACCTCCCATTCTCACCTTCCCCTGACCGCTTCTATCTTATCTCATTTCTGCTCTGTTCCTCCCACAGCACCAGTCGCCCTACTTTCCTTCCTTCTCGCCCTTCTCCTTCCTCATCTCTGCTTCAACCCCCTTTTTTTTTTTTTTTCTTCATGTGTTCTTCCGTCTGATGCCTGTGCTGACCATGTTTCGCCTCCATCAGGAAACAAAGGCTGCTGTGGCCATCAAATCCGTCGAACTAGATCGCCTGAACAAAAAACTGAAAGAAAACTTGTATGGCGAAATCCAAATCCTCAAGACGCTCCGGCATCCGCACATCGTTGCCCTTCATGATTGCCTCGAATCCGCTACACACATTAATCTTGTCATGGAATACTGCGAGCTCGGTGACCTCTCCCTCTTCATCAAGAAACGTGACAAGCTCATTACCCATCCTGCCACCCACGACATGGCCCGCAAGTATCCCAGCGCCCCTGATTCCGGCCTGAACGAAGTCATCATTCGTCATTTCCTCAAGCAGCTGGCCAGTGCCCTAGAGTTCCTGCGAAGCAAAAACTATGTTCACCGGGATGTCAAGCCGCAGAACCTCCTGCTGCTGCCGTCGCAAGCGTTTAGGGAAAAGCGAAACCTCCCCATCATGGAGGCCAGCCAGGACTCGTTAATACCCATGTCCGGCATCGCTTCCCTGCCGATGCTGAAGCTTGCTGATTTCGGATTCGCCCGCGTATTGCCCTCGACGTCTCTCGCTGACACGCTCTGCGGCTCACCCTTGTACATGGCCCCGGAGATCCTCCGCTACGAGCGGTATGACGCCAAGGCCGACTTGTGGTCCGTCGGTACCGTCCTGTATGAAATGATTTCGGGGAAGCCCCCATTCCGCGCGAGAAACCACGTCGAGCTGCTGAGGAAGATAGAAGCTGCCGAAGACGTCATCAAGTTCCCTAAAGAAGTGACCATTTCACCTGAAATGAAATCCCTCGTAAGAAGTCTGCTCAAGAGGAGCCCCGTGGAGAGGCTGAGCTTTGAAAACTTCTTTTCCCATCCCATCGTTGTCAATGAAATTCCCGGACTGGTCGAAGACGACGTCCCGAGGCCCGCTCGGCGCGAGCTGAGGACGATCCCCCAGGGAGAGGCCATGGCTCCGTCGCCACGCACCGGCGGCTCGCTGCGGAACGGGGCGGTCGACGCCGCGCCTGCCAGGTCATCTCGAGAGCAGCTGCTTCGGCCATCGCCGCTGACGGAGGGCCCCGGCGAAGGCCGCCACCGGCGCTCAAACTCGCCCCGAGAGACCGGGGCGGGCCTGGGCATCCAGCGTCCGACGGCTCCCCACGCCGCGTCGCTCCCGAATCATCCTAGGATATCTAGAACATCCCTGCACAACACCTCGCCGCCTTCATCCCTGGTCCAGGACATCCGCAAGGCTCGAACGCCAGGCGGCAAGGCCCCCACGGACGAAGAGGAGAAGGCGGCGCAAGACGTCATGTTCGAGAGAGACTACGTCGTTGTGGAGAGGAGGCACGTCGAGGTGAACGCGCTCGCGGATGAGCTGGCCGCCAACGAGAAGCTCGCATCCCAAAGCCCTGCCTCCCCGAAAGCTAGGCAGTTGGCTCGCCACTACTCGCAGCAGGGGGCGCTGAATTCCACTACCGGAGCCGTCGCGCCTCCCGCCTCCATGGCACAGCTCGTGGCGCAGGGCCGAGCCGGTCAGGACCGCCGCTCGTCGTACGAGAAGGCCTTGTCTGCGAGCCCCGGATCGGCCTCGAGCGCCATAACCAAGGCCATCCAGGACGCCAGCCTTCGTCTGTTTGGCGTCAGGGTCCCGATTCGCCCCAAGGGGCAATCTCCGCCAATGTATCAGCCGTTCCCGGCCTACCCGACGCCGCCGACCACGGTGGGGCTGATTGGGGATGGGAAGAATGTCCCGTCGGAGGACGAAGACGTCCGCTCCGCGCAGGCCATCGAAGACTTTGCCACCCGGAGCGACTGCGTCTATGGATTCGCCGAGGTCAAGTACAAGCAGCTCGTCCCCATGGCGCCATCCACAAACCATGGGCTGGGGGGCGTCGGCGCCGACCAGATGTCGGCAGACGATGACGGGTTGACGGCGGAGGCCGTCGTGGCGCTCTCGGAAGAGGCTCTGGTCCTCTATGTGAAGTCTCTGTCCCTGCTGGCCCGGGCCATGGACATTGCTAGCATCTGGTGGTCCAAGAAGAGCAAGGGAGACGTCACCAGCGGCCTTTCGGCGGTTGTCTCTCAGTCCGTAGTCCAGCGCATCAACGCCGTGGTTCAGTGGGTGCGCCAGCGCTTCAACGAGGTGCTCGAGAAGTCCGAGGTTGTCCGCCTAAAGCTGGTGGAGGCCCAGAAGCTGCTGCCGGAAGACCACCCGAGCCACCCGTCGAACCAGGGGGCCGACTCCATCATGTCTTCCACCGGGTCTGGAATGAAGCAGGTGTACCTCACCCCGGGCATCACAGCCGAAAAGTTGATGTACGATCGGGCCCTCGAGATGAGCCGTGCCGCCGCCATTGACGAAGTAACAAACGAGAACTTGCCCGGCTGTGAGATTTCGTACATCACCGCCATTCGCATGCTCGAGGCCGTGTTGGACAGCGGCGATGGCTCCAGCCTCTCCAAGAGGGCTGCCCCCGGCAGCGACGTCATCAGGGAGAGCTGCTGCGACCTCGAGAGCGACGAAGAGGCTCATGTCAGGAAAAGTAAGTCTGCATCATTTCTATATAACCCGATCGGCGCGAACCGTGCGGCGGCTAACAGAATTATCGCAAGTGATTTCCATGATCTCCGGCAGGCTTTCCATGGTCCGCAAGAAGCAGCGGATGATTGCCGAAGCCAACAGCAAAGCGCAACCACTAACCCGTCGACGGAGTGGCGATGTCACGCCTCGTAGCCCTCTCTCGCAAGGGTCGACATAAAAAAAAATTGCCTCTGAGCAAAGGGGGCGGAGAAGGAAGCTGAAAGGCGAAAGACGCAAAGCAGATGCGACAATGATGAGACAAAAAGGCGAAGACGCTACATATAACACTGGGAGCCTCGCGGCTGGACATTAATTTGGATGATACCAGTATCATTACTCGAGGGGCTTAGCTGACCTCTTTTTTTTTTTTCTCTCTCTCTCCTTTCTCTTTTCTCCTTTCTCTCCCTTTTTTTTTTTTTTTTTTGTTTTTCTTTCTCTTTTTTTCTTTTCTTTTCCTTTTTTTTTTTTTTTTTGTTTTTCTTTCTCTTTTTTTCTTTTCTTTTCCTTTTTTTTTTTTTTTTTGTTTTTCTTTCTCTTTTTTTCTTTTCTTTTCCTTTTCTTTTCTTTCTTCATTTCTTTCTTCTTTTCCCATTCTTTTTCTTTCTTCTTTTCCTCTTCTTTTTCTTTCTTCTTTTCTCTTCTTTTTCCTTGTTTTCTTTTCCCTTGCTTTTCCTTTTATTTTCCCAAGGCGTTGAGGAGGCTTGACAAACACAAGCAGCAGAACAGAACTCCCGCTCAGGTCATGGAAGCGGGCGTTTGGATGATTATGTGGGATTTCAACTTTTCGAAAGGGTTTAGGGCATATTCATGGCCAGGGCGTTTTTTTTTTTTTCTTCTTCTTCTTTTTTTTTTCCATAACCGTTTCACTTGACGAGTTTCTTATCCCAGCCAGAACATGGTTGATTATATTTTCACCCGTTCTGTTCAGGAAATTATACTGCAGTTCCGAATGGGGGGCCGGCAGCGGTTATGCGGCATAAGCAACCAAGAGAGGGGGCGGGAGAGCACTTATGCGATTACTCTTGTATGGAGCAGAACGGCTTTGGGCAGAAGTTTTTTTTTCTTTTTTTTTTACTTCTTCTTTCCTTATTCTCGCCGCCTCTTCGCGTCCCTCTAGTAATCTGTTGTCTGTCTCTCAATTTGGTCATTTATCGTTGTCATCTTCTGGATCTAGGTTTCTCTCTCTCTCTCTCTCTCTCTCTCTCTCTCTCTCTCTCTTTGTTTTGGGAACATGGCATCGGCATTCGGGCTGGGATGGAATTACGGGCCGGTTCGTTTTTATGACCAAGAGTCACAGGTAGTGATGGAATCGGATATGGGCGAGGACTGGTTTTTGTGCGTGAATTTGTATGATTTTAGATTGTTGCGTTTCAGCGCGTAACCTAGTCCATGATACCAATACCATTTGCTGCCAAGGTTTGGAAAAGGCGCGTTTGCCCCAGTTGCTTCCGCATGTTTGGTGAATGCTTTACCCGCATGAAGCAAGCGTGTTTGTAAGAAGAGCTGATTCACTGGTTTGAACGGACACCATTTTCAACAAGTCCCTCTTTAGCCTCATGCTTAGCAATGTCTGCAGCTTTTGCACTTTACAGGAAGGCAGTACAAGACCAAGCTTCCTACTACCTCTCAAGCGCGCCTAATAACGGACAACTGCTGTTCAAATAGAACTGCTGTTCAAATAGGGGTGGTGGGGAGTTTGTTCTTATCCCTTAACCACCGGCCCAAATATTTAAACATTTTACACCACCGAAAGACGTCCTCTGCACAAATAAAACAAATACGAATCCTAGCTAGATATGCTAGCAAACGATCAGGTTCCAAGTCACAACAAATCGGAAACCATGACGGACGAGCACAAGTCAGCGCATCTTTTCCTAGCCATCAGTCACGCCGCTTTGCAGCGTCAACAGAAAGCCATACAAAAACGAGAGGAACAGCAAGACTTGGGCCGCGAGTGGGAGGAGGAACTTATGCTGAAGCCGCAAAAAGCACAAAAGGAGGAGGAGGAGGCCGAGGCCAAGATGAAGGAGTTGAAAGCTGAGGCGTTGAAAGAGGAACTGAAAATCCGGAGAGAGGAATGCGACAAGAGAGCTCGGCGGGATCGCCTTTCGAGAGCCGAGGTCGATGAGGAAGTGCTGGGGATGGTGGAGGAGGTGCATCGTGCTGCTGGACTGGGCAAGCGACGCATGGAAGACGGGACGGAAGAACCGTACGAGCAATGGAGAGGCAGGATGGCTAATCTGAGGAGGCAGATTTACCAAGCTTGGAATGAGAATCAGGGGAGGATTAACATGGGTTTGCCGCGATACGTAGAGGGATACCCGGTAAGAGAATGGATCAAGCCGCCCAAGTTCTTGCCGTGGAGGATGCAAGAGATGTCGGGGCTGACGGCGTGCTTGCAGTGCCAGGTGAAGGGGTTGGCGTGCTCGAGGAGTGTGTTGTCGGGGAGGGTGTCGGACAGGGATCTGAAGAGCAAGTGGTGTAAGAGGTGTGAGGCGGAAGGGGAGAGGTGCATCGTTGAGTGGGAGGTGAACGATATTGAAGAGACAGAACGGAGCGAGAAAGAGTGCGATATGAAGAAGACGAAGAAGGAATATATGTGGGATTGGGTGGACAGATCCTCGAAGCCGGAGCCGGGGCCGGGACCGGGACCGGACACGGAGTCGGTGGCGGAGGCGGTGGAGATGTGGGAGCGCCGGCGGAGGGGAGCGAAGCTGGAGCTGGTAGGGGACAGGTTGCAGTGGGTTGAGATGGGAGACTTTGCACCGCGGAAATTGCGAGAGGAATACTAGCTGACTGGTTAGATGATTGCTCTGTCTGGTCGACGGCTTGATTGAAAACATGGTAGGCGTTTAAAGGGCTTTTTTTTTTTTTCCCTTGGTTCTTTATGGTTTAATAGAGAGCGTTTCTTTTTGCAGTCGTATACTCATTCTTTCGTGCACCCACCAAACCTCTGCCCATACTCACTTTCTTTCGATTTGTTCGACGAAAAGGAAATCTGAAATCCGAAAACTATTCCCACGCACATGGCTCAAATCTTTCATGACACCGCGCACCCCATCAAGCATTGATTGATTGACCCTCACTGGGAAGACGGTTAGCGCACGCCTGAAGATGCGAGGTCTTCGCGTTCGTTAAATCCAGCGTCGCCTTCATTCTCCATGATGGCCTGCATAGTGCCCGTCAAAAACTTGGCATTCAGCCGTTTCAGTTCCGCCAACACTTCTTGCCTATGAGTCTTGGAATGCGCTGGCTTCAAGTGTCTATCCAGGCCGGGAAGGGGAAGCTGAAGCACGTCGCAAACACGCAATTGGCGAGGCGTCATGATCCGGGCCTCTAATTTGCGATATTCTTCATGACGATCCCGACGCGGCGCATCCAAGCCTTTTTCCCCTTTGCA
Organism: Trichoderma cornu-damae; assembly: GCA_020631695.1. NCBI lineage: Eukaryota > Fungi > Ascomycota > Sordariomycetes > Hypocreales > Hypocreaceae > Trichoderma > Trichoderma cornu-damae. Next base: position 3,018,312 of record CM036091.1, on the reverse strand, counting down.
GCCCACACCTGGGCTTCCTGTTGCCAGTTTATCCTTGGACATTGGCGCGCAAGATTCGTGGGGAGGCGACGACAATCCGGTTATAGATCCTAACCTAGCCGCCTTCGTACCTTTCCGAGCATCTTGAAAATATCCCGACGTCTCTACGCACGGTGGAGAACTCCACCGGACCGAACGATCACCACTATTAGCAGAGGGATCGACAGATGCTGATTTGGGCGAAAGGGGTTGAAGACTAGCCAGGTCCCAGGGCATCGGCTTCAGCTGAGTATCATTGTCAGCGTCGGTTCGGCATCGTCGATCAAGCTGCTGGAAAAATTCAAAATGCTTCTGTGGGGTGCAAAACCAGTCGTGACACTCCGCTTCGGCGGCGGTTATTCGGTTGATTGGCGTCAACTGAAGACATGCCAAGACAAATCTCTGACTGTTTGAAGAGCGTTTTGGCGATACGTCTTGAATCATGGTTTTCACCACTTGTTCAAGGGATTGCTGGTTCATGTGGGTCAGGCTTCCGAAGCTCTCGACATCATATATAAGCAGTCGGAGTGCGACGAGACCAAGGGACCACACATCGACCGCGGTAGTTTGAGCCTCTGTGGTTGAAAAAACCTCGCTGGTATGCATTAGCAAAAAGTGTGCTCAAACAGTTACGACTAGCCTCATCTTACGGAGCCTTGTATTCAAATGTGCCGATGTCCGTCATCATCCTGCTCCGACGCGGGACAGCACAAGCACCAAAATCAGACAGCATAATTCGATGATAGGCAATCTTTGGAGAATACGCCAGCAGGATGTTTTCAGGTTTCAAGTCGCGGTGGATAATCCCTTTCCTGTGAAGGTAGGCGAGGCCGCGTACTACCTGTCGGAGGATAATTCGACAATCAATCTCTTGGATGAAGTCGTGGCGATTGATGAAGGAGACGAGATCGCCACCAGAAGCAAGTTCCGTGAAAATATATCTGGTTTATAAAAATCAACATGGTCAAGTCATTCATGCGCGAGAAACTCATTTGCTCACAGGGAGTGTGGGGAGATGATGGCGTCAATGTAGGGTAGGATGTTGGGCTAGAGCAGGTCATTATCATCCAACAGCATCAACGCCTTGCTGGAATTAGACTCACATGCCTAAGCTGTCGGAGAACATTAATCTCTTGCAGCTTCCTATAGAGTTCGTCTCGAGGCATCTTGCCATCCTGCCTGCCTAGGTTGATCAGTTTGCAGACAAGCTGTCGCTTGGTCTTCGATTCCAGGGCCAAGTAAACGCTCCCCTCCGCACCGCTGCCGAGGCATCGCGGAGTCATGAGGTATTCACTTTCGAAAACCTTTGGTTGTTAGATAGCATGTACACGGGTAAGGAGGAAGGAACGGAGGACAAACTTGGCATTCGTCTGTTTGAATGGCTGTTAACGGACGTGAGGGAGGTCTTCGAGGTTGGTGGAAGAAAAACTTCCAATGAGGCCGAATCTCGATAACGTCACCATCCTGCAAGAGATATCCAGAAGATATCTGCGGGCCGATGCCAATAACCTCGCCGTTGACGAACGTCCCGTTGACAGACTTGCGATCCCGAACATAGACGTGGTTGACTGATGGTTCATAGACAATCACATAGATTTCGCAGTGGTTCCGTGACACTAGATTTTCCGAATCAGTTTGAATAGAGAAAGCACTGCAAACGCTGTCAGCAACGTGTGTTTCGGACAAAACAAAATGCCAGGGCCGCACGCCTACTTGGCCTCTGGGTCTCGTCCAATTTTGAAGATTTCCTGCTCCTAGATCGGAAGGTCTTCAATGGGCTGATCGCCGACACGGCTGTCCACCAAGCGAAGATATGCGGCAGGTAATTCGTAGTCATCATCGCAACGGGTTTCCGACTTGTCAGGTGCGCCCTCCATGACGAAGGAGCGGTCACTCAAAGCTCACGATAATGGTATAAAGAAAATCGCGAGAATACGAACGTCCAACAGATGAGAGAATTTAATTTAGGTGAAGCGTTCAAACAAATTTTACGACTGCAAGTCAAAAAGAAGAAAGAAAAAGAAAAACCCCCAAAATTCCCAGGAGAGAAGAAAAAAATTAAGTCGCCATTTCTCCCTCCTCCTTCCTCACCGACATCGCTACCCTATAAATTACAAGAACGGCCGAAATCACGAAATATTCTCCTTCGCTCCTGCCAAGTCTCCCCATCATGGGACCATCAAAGAAACGATACACAGTGCGTAATTATATAGTCAATCCGAACTTTGGCACTGTATATGCCCTGATCCTCTATGCACGGGCCTCAGTGAGGGAGGGGGGGGGGCGCACCACGTGATGCCGGGGGGGTTTGTGCCCTACAGCAGCCCTTGTCAAAGTTGCTTGAAATTCCCCCGCTCTCGCGAAAGTTCCCTTTTCCTGTACCTCATCCAAACAACGATTCTCATCAAAGAACAAGTAAGAACCCCTTCACCTTGGCGCATCTGACGGCAATTCGCATCTAGAGAGTGCGTTTTGGGGGAGGGGGAGGGGACCGCCCTTATCCCCTCTATGCCCTCTATGCCGTGAATCCTTGAATTGATGCCCGCCTTGCCGCAAGAATCAACCCGCTAACGTCGACTCAGCCGCATCGTTCAAGATGAGAGCCAAATGGAGGAAGAAGCGCGTTCGTCGCCTTAAGCGCAAGAGAAGAAAGATGAGGGCTCGCTCGTAAGTGTCAACCAATGCCTCTTCTTCGCTGCCGTCTGAAGCTTGGAGCTAACTGGATACTCAGCAAATAAACGACTCAATCTTCTACCTGACTTGACACATCTTTCACAATTTATGAGTTCACGATAAAAACGACGGACTAAGCTGCTGCACTGCCACGGATGCTCTTCTGTGAACAACTGCGACGATCGAGTGGGATTCGTCATATTCGGTGCGCCTCGCCAATTCAGCTATGGAAGTCAAAAGGACGAACGCGAGAGATGGGGAACTGGACAATTGCAGTTGGGCGAAGACATCGTTTAGGGGATTGCAGGCCATGGAGCAAAAGCTGCCGCACAAGCCGCGCTTGGGATCGATTTACGTTGCTTGACAAAGACAAGGGCAGAATTTGCTTCATTTCCAAAACACATTTTACAAGCTCCTCCTACGTGACCATTTTTTTTCTTTTTTTCTTTATCGTCTTTAGAGACAAAAGGACTCGTGTATAGCTGCAACAGCTGCTAATAATGCTCGTGTGACACTTGAATTTCTAATCCCAGTTTGTGCGCGAGCAGGTAACTTGTAATCGATACGGCATGTAGAGCTTGCAGCTACCCACCTTGGGTACCTTGGTACTACTGGTACTACCGGTACTACTGGTACTTCGTAGTACTAATCCTCAAACCCCTGCTGCTCTTGGGTGACGTACTAGGTAACTTTGTCATGCTTTCGCACTCTGTACTGTATTAACGGAGTACATTGTTGTGACTTGGGCCTATGTGGGCCCGAATTTTTCACCGCCCGGCCGGAGAAATGCCGGACAGTCATTTCCTGCCGTCCCGATTAACCAAAATTTTTTGGAGCAGAGGCAATCCCACTTCAACATTAATAATTTCAGGTCAAAAAGAGAGATTGCAGACGCTCAGTGCCAAAAAAGAAAAAAATAAAAATAAAATAAAATAAAAAATACAATAAAAAGGCATTTTTTTTTTTAAAAAAAAAAAATGACCGACCTCGGCAACAAAAAAAGAAAGAGAGATGGGGAAAAGGCCGATGCTTCGAAGAAAAAGGTCGTCATTGACGCACCATCGCCAATCGCTACCGTCTCCTCTGTTCTTCGCCCCAAATCCTGCCCTCCTGTGATCGGTATGCAGCGCATTCGTTCGTTCCTGAATTGGCCCGTCTAGGCGTTCACTAAAGCGGCATATAGCGAATACTCCCGGCATGGAAATGCCCTCGAACCTGGTGTTCCACTCGTATTTGCCTAAAAATGCGTCTACTTCAAAGTCCCAAAAAGCAGCCGACAAAGGGCTCCTACTTCACTCTACGACGCACCGAAGCTTGGACTACACAGCAAGAGAAGAAGAAGAGACGCGCGACTCGAAACCGCTCCTGAGTCACTACATCGGCATCTACGATGCCAAGTCTGGCAAATTACAAGTTGTTGAAGCGAAGAAGATGGTTGTGCGAGGCGTCGTCCGCTCTAAACAGGTGCCAACCTCCGCGGCCCTGCAGGAAGAGAAGAAGGTAAGCGCTTGCCCCTCTGTCGCGCGGAATTCGCTATACGTAAGATGGGAAAAATCCTAACACACAGGCAGAGTATGCTGGACCAGAGGACAGACCTTGGCCAGACCTTTGGAACAAAGAAGGCCAAGAAGGCCATTCAAGACAAGGTGTTGAATGCCATCGCTCCGCAGAGAAAACCTGGCGAGGACAGCTCTCCAGTCAAATTGGATGATGCTTCCAAAGCCATTCTCAACTCCATTGGCGAGGTCACATCAACAATGGCTTCGAGAGAAGAGCTGCAAGCAGTCATTGACGAAGCCAAGCCGGTTCCCAAGGCGAATATCGACGCAGACGAAATCTACGACGTATATCGCCCCGAGGAACTCATCGGGACAGACATCCTCAACCTTGTGCCTATTCGAGAATGGCAAGAGAAGGCGAAGCATGGCGAAAGCATTCAGTTCCGCTCTCGTTACGTCGTCTCCCGCGTGCAAGCCATTGCCTCGAACGAGTCGGCAGAGATGCGGCTGCGCGTGCTGAGATACCTCTCCATCGTGCTCCTATTCTACCTCTACTCGAAACCTGGTCGCCAAAAAGGCACCAGGCAGGTGCCTCCGCGGGAAAAACTGCGAGAGCTGCTTGCGCCGGCTCCTGAAGCAGTCATTGAAAACATCCGACGCAAATTCTCGGACGCCGGTCAGCTGCGGAAGTTCCACATCGACCTGCTGATTGCGCACTGCTGTGCTCTTGCTTGCATTGTGGACAACTTTGAAGTGGATACGCAAAACCTGAGAGACGACTTGAGGATAGACCAGAAGATGATGAATCAGTATTTCCATGAGATTGGAGCAAGAGTGAAGCCCGTAAAAGATAAGACGGAGGATCGAATTTTACACGTGGCGAAGCTCATGCTACCACTCGACTTTCCGAAGCAACGGCAGATTAGAGCGCGCCGGTAGTGGATGGATACGTAAGAGGGGGGGAAACGAAAAATAAACAAAGAAGAAGAAAGAAGAAGAAAAAGAACCAGATAAAAAAAAAAAAAAGAAGAAGAAGCAAGACGCAGGCAGGACAAGATCTAAGGCTTATATTATACACAGCGGGGGCGGCGTCATGATAAATCTCCAAGCGGGCGCATGTGGGAGATTTGCGTGTCTTTCTATTATTCACATGCCCTTGGTGCCTGCGGACATATATTGGCGTACGTCGTGCGTCATATCACACCAGATAATAACCCAGCGATTCAACTATATCTGATATGATGGCGAAAGAAGAGGAGAAGAAGAAGATTTGTCTCCGTTGAGGAAAGAGATTCAGGTCGACAGGGCAGGTTTTTCCCCGAGCGATTGACGGACGAATTGGCATCAAGCGGAACATGAGCCCGTGGACCCCAAGGGCTGCCCCGCAAAATCGAACCCTTCAAACCTCGGCATCTGGGGTTCGCCCAGTTCTCCGTTCGTGGGATCTGACATTGAGACAAGTTACCCGCTCAGATGTATATAATAAGAAGAGGTAGTGACGAGCTCATGTGCCATTTTGATTTTGAATTTTGAATTTTAATTTTAATTTTAAATTTTTTTTTTTTTTTTTTTTCATTGAGAGGTTAGGAGGGGAGCGGGCTATTTTGTATCAGGCCAGTTTTAGATGCCGCCTCAACTGCCATAGCAAGTTCTCTTCTTGCCCGTACGAGTAAAATTCGTCGTCCACTTTTGACTTGAAAAAAAAAAAAAACCGAACACGAGGGACAAAAAAACAATACACGCAATGTCGTCCTCTGCCGGCGTCATCTCCGTCGAGCACCGCGGCCGCGTCGCGGTCATCACCATTGCGAATGAGAAGAAGCTCAATGCGCTCACGCAGGCGCAGTACTACGAGCTGTCGCAGGCGTTGAGGGAGGTGGCCAGGCGCGACGAGGTGTTTGTCACGGTTCTGCTTGGCAGGGGGCGGTTCTTTTCTGCGTGGGTCATTTTTTTTTTTTTTTTGGTTCTTCTCGTTGGGGTTATGTTTTTGCTGTGTTATGTGTGATGAGATTTGATTGTGGATGGTGGTGATGATGATGATGATGATGATGATGATGAAGAAAAAGAAGATAAAAAAGGAAATAAAGAGAGAGGGGGGGGGGGGGGGGGGAGAACTTGTTCATCATGGGCTAACGAGAAGACAAAGAGGCGCGGACGTATCCGTCGTCAGAACATCCCCCAGCGACCCCGAAGAGGCCCGCAAGCAGTGGCTCCAAACATTCTTGGCCTTCAACCTCAACATCACCGAAGCATTCGCCTCGCACCCCAAGATCCTCGTCGTCGGCCTCAACGGCCCCGTCGTCGGCCTCACCGCCGCGGTCATATCCCACGCCGACTTCATCTACTGCGCGCCCCACGCGTTCCTCCTCACGCCCTTCTCGTCGCTGGGGCTGGTCGCCGAGGGAGGCTCCTCGCGCGCCCTGGTCACGAGGCTGGGCCCCGCGCGGGCGAACGAGGCTCTCATCATGAGCAAGCGCATCACGAGCGCGGAGCTGGAGAGGTGCGGCTTCGTCAACAGCATCTTCCACGGGGTGGGGCAGGGAGAAGACGAAAAGTTCAGGCAGATGGTGTTGGACGAGGTGGACGAGAGGCTGGGGGAGCACCTCGTCGGCGACAGCCTGGTGGGCATCAAGAAGCTCATCAGGGGGCCGGAGCAGAACCTCGTGCGCCTGAGCAACTTCAACGAAGTATTTGCCGGCCTGGAGAGGCTCGTCACGGGCGTCCCGCAGGAGGAGTTTAGGAAGATTGCGAGCGGCGAGAAGAGGCACAAGCTGTAACCAAATGCGAAGCGAAGCAGCGGTGTGTTTGTGTTTGTGTGTTTGTGTGTTTGTGTGTGTGTTTGTTTGTGCGTGTGTCTTTCCAACTTGTATATACCTAATCGCAGGCGAGACAGGATGTGTCCCTTCCGGCAGCCAAGCTTAATTCAAAGGTTCAAAGGTATAAAAAAAAACATACACAAACACACGCATATTAAGCCAGTAATGCAAACAGCAGACTCGTCCGGCTCCAGAAATTCTTCGCTGCCTTGCCAACGTGCTGTCGCGAGGAGTCCTCCAGGCCGCTACGCTCAAACAACGCATCCTCCAGCTTTTGGAATTCATCCGCCACCTCTCCCGCTTCGTTCCCGATGGAGAGGCGCAATAGGGAGACGTCAAAGAGCCACTGGGTGCACAGATCTCGCAATTGTTCGTTGCCAGCCTCTGTGCCGTCGCCATCCTCCTTGTCGCCCCCATCCGCCTCTTCTTTTTCTCGAGCCTCGTCCTTGCTTTCCCCGTCTCCTCCTCGGCTGTCGTCCTTCGGCTCTGCTTCCTTCTCACTCTCCTCTGTCGCCTCCCTCGTTTCTTCTTCTTTTTCTTCCTCTTCCTCTTCTTCTTTTGCTCTCTCATTCACCGCCTTCACCTCTGCATCGAATCTTATGCTCTGCAGTTCTCGGTTCCACGCTTCGCACAATCGCCGGCCGACATGTCTCTTCAAAGCGGCTATCGCAGCCGCGGTCCACAAGTCAACCCCGGCACCTGACAAAGACAGCAACAGGCTGTGGAGGAACTGAAACGTTTCCGGCGACGGCTGGTTCGGCAGTGGCGGATCGCCGTCCCATAGGGGTCTTCCGACCGCGACCCTCCCAGACAGCCCGGCCGTCACAAACTCATCTACCGGCGACGACGTGGCCGACGTGATGATCTTTTGGTGAAGCGCAGGGACCATGCTCAAGCCGAAGCTCTTGATGGTGTCGCGCTCTGGCAGCTGGCGGCGAATGTCTCTCAAGACTCGAATCAGATACATGGCCGCGGCGTCGCTGCTGCCGCCGTTAGATTTGCCTTCCCACAGCTGCTGGAGCTCCTTCTCGAGGGCCTCAAAGGACGCATCGAGACTGGCGTCCAATTTCTGCTGCAGCATTTTCGGGTCATCCTTGCTCAGCAGCTGCTGTCTCGCCTCCATGGTCTCTTCGTCTTCGACCTCGTCAAAGTCGTTGTCCCACCTCTGCTTCTCCAGCTGCCCAACCACCTCCTTTACGTCGTCGACGATGTGGAACCAAGAATAATAGCAGTTGAGCGCCTCGGACACGGCGTCGCTTCGGCCGTAGAATCGCGACGCGACTTCTTGTAGGAACGGACGAGCCCCGCTGGACAGCGCATCTTCGTAGCCCTCGTCTTCCCATAGGCCCGGCGACTTGCCGGCCACGCCGTCTCCCCAGCTTTCCAACGCGGCCCTTACTTCGGAGCCCACAATGTGGAGCTTGGTGACCTTTGCATCCAGCACGGCCAGCATTTGCGCATTGACGGCCTCTCGTAGATTGTTCTGCACTCCTCGAGGATCGACGCCGCGCACTTTGCTGCCCTCGCGTATCCATAGCCGGAGAAGGCTCGTTCGAAGCTCCGTTATGGACTTGAAATCGTGCATGGGCTCCAGAGTCTTCTTCAGACCGCGAAGCAGCACTTCTTCGCCCTTTTCGGCCCAGCCGTCAAGCATCTCCCTGGCCTGCATCCCGTCGAGGTCATCGTGGCGGATAAAGGGCGTGTAGTATTTGACCTCCTCGCCACACCACCTCTCGAAAATATCGAGCCGCAGCCCCTCTAGCTTCCGTAACGAGGCGTCCTCCAAGAGGGGCTTCTTCGTCAGGGCATTCAGCGCCTGCGAGAGCTTCTTCGGCACCAAGGCTTGTACATCCAACAGAGTTTGCGCGTAGAGCCTGAGGCCTTGGATGACATCATCCGGGCTCCTCGCCCGCTCGTCTTCCCCGGAATCCAGGGCCGCCGCGACGGCTTTGGATCTCACTTCAAGAAAGTGGCGCAGCGTGTCCTTGGCTCCGGAGCTATTCGCGAGGCTATGCGCGGCGACGGCCTTGAGCACGTCGTCCCTGTCGGAGTCGGTGCCGGCCTTTTCCACCGTCGTCTCCAGAGCCCTCTTGAGCCGGCGGCGCAAGCTATCCAGCTTCTTCTTGGCCGCATCGGCGGCTTGTCGAGCATCGTCGTGGGGGAAATCGTTGCCCAAGCTCTTGACCAGGAGGCGGCTCAGCACCCACACCTTGGCCGTCAACACCATCCTGTCGCCTATCCCGACGCTCTCGTCCAGCTCCCCGCGGCCCCTGAGGAGCCTGCCGGCCACCAGCAGGCATCCATCCAGCAGCCTGTGCCTAGCAGACTCGGCAGCGCCCGACTTCGGCTCTTCTCCGACAAACCTGGCCAGCGCGGAGACCTTGGCCGACACCACCGCCCTCCCGCAGCGCCAGCCCATGTTGCCCAGCAGCTCCTGCACCGCATCGTTGTCGTCGCGCATCTGCACAATGGCATCGGCCGTGCCCAGCAGATCGCGGTAGGATCCGCCTACCCGCGTGCGCAGGCGGCTCGCCTTTTCCTCGATCTCGACATGGAGCGCCTTGTGAATGGAGCGAATCTGGGGAAGCGTGTGGTTCGCCGAGAAGATCTGGTCGGAAGTGGTGAACTTGCTGGCATCGGGAGTGGCCATTGTGGCCTTGCGGGTTGTGTTTACGAGCATTTCCTTTAGTAGTGGTCGGTCGGATTAGAGGTACGTACATTATCGGCAAGTTATAGCGGGTTGGTTGGTTACCTTAGGTGGGGCCCAGAAGATGAACGGGCTTCAATTTGCCATTCTTTTGCTGCTCGCATTTATTCGCCCTTACCCTGGACTCTCAACAATGGGTAGCTATAAAAATCGAATAATGAAGGTAGATGAGGAGGGTAATAACATGACATGGATCACGCTTGTAAGCCCAAATGCGGCACATTCATGCAAGCCCATCAGCGACAGGTTCAGGGAAAGGCAGTATACGGAGTAGTAGTAAGGCAGCAGTAGCAGCAGTAGCAGCAGCAGCAGCAGATCAAGGCACCAGTTGATTCTATGGCTGGGGTGAACTTTTTGATTGGCAAAATTGACAGCCTCGTGGACCGCGAGTTTCCCATGACACGTAAGCAACTAGATATGTATGGATCGCAAGATTGTATGATTTTCTACAGCTTCGTGCTCTTGATGACGGTGGCGTTGACGCCGCTGATTTCGCCCTGGTACCCTCCCTTGGGCTCGCCGCCCTGCCAGACAGGCTTCATGCTCTTCAGCTTCTTCTGCTTGGCCTCGAACTGCTTTCTCCTCTTGACCCTCGGGTTTCGGACGTCCTTGCTCCTCTTGGGCGCCAGGCCCTTGTTCTTCTCAATGGCATAGGTAATCTTTCGCTTGCCGTCCTCGCCCACCTCCTCGGTCTCCACTACTCTGTCGGCCTTGCTTGCGGCGGCGTAGGCTGCGTATCGAGCAGCCTTGTCGTCCTTGTTGGCCTTGGAGGCGTGCGCCACCATGTCGTAATACTCATCCTCGTCGCCGCGAATTGCGTTGGCGGTCTTGGAGTCTTCCTCGTCGCTGTCGTCGCCGAGATTGGCGCCATGCTTGGAATCTCTCTTCCCCCGCCTTTCGGCCTCGGCGAGGAGGCGTGTTTGGCGGTCTCGGAGGCGCTCGCGGCGAGGGATGTCCATGTCGCCGCCTGCGTCCCGACCCGCACCGGCGCGGCGATTGGCCTTTTGCACAATCTGGGAAGTGTAAAACTTCAAGCTCTTCTTGCGCGCTGCCTTGTCGGCGGCCGCGCGGGCGTCCAAGGTCTCTTCCTCGCCAAAGTCTGAGCTATCGTTGTGGTCGCCGTCGTCGTCGTGGGCGTGCGACGTCTTATCCCGACTCTTTGCCTTTGATTTCGTATGGATGGACAAGCCGTACAGATCGGCAACGGTCTCCTCGATTGCCTTGGCCTTTGCTAGCTTCTTCGCCTTCTTCGCCTTCTTCGCCGCAGAAGCGACATCTTCCTTGGCCTTCTTCGCCCTCTCCCTGGCCTGGACTGCCGGTCCGAGCGCGTCCGGCTGGGGGGGGACGGAACCGGCATCTCGCGGTGCCAGCAACGAGTCGTCGGATGCGCTGAGGGACCTCATGCCCTTGACCCGCTCCCACGCCTCGCGACATTGGATCAAGGTCTCCATCACGCCGTGATCACGAAGCTCGGCAGGATCCATGGTCTTTTGCGCCCCGGCGGCATCGCGGGCCGGCGATGTGAGGATGGCCAAGTAGCCGGCCAATGAGGCAACGTAGCAGCCGAGCACCCAGTACTTGATGGCAGCGAGGGATTTGCCGGTCGACGCCTTCGCCTCGGCGCCGAGAATCTCCAGCTGTGGTTGGAGCTCTTGGAAATCCCCGACGAGGTAGTCAAACTCGGGATATCGGGCGGACAGCAGCTTCAACCGCTCCTCGGGGCTCATGTCATCGGTGACCTCGACCTCCTTGAGAACTTCGGTGACAGTTTCGGCACCCTCCTGCACGCCCGGCTCCGCCGCCAGCCACTCGTCTCCGTCAAAGAGGAAGTCTTCTTCCGCCATCTTGGACAGCTTCTTCTGCTGCAACCTCTTCGCTTCGATTTCTTCCTCCAGGGCGTCCGCCTCGGTCTCGATGTTGTCGGCATTGTAGTACTCCTTCTTGGACGAGCCCCACCACCCCTCCTCCTCCTCCTCGCCCTCCTCCGCGTCGGCCTTGTCCTCTTCCTCTTCCGAATAGTCGCGCGCGGCCTTTCGTTTTGATCTGCTCGGCCGGGCCTTGTCGTTTGCATCCGAGTCCTCGTAAGCTAGCACCTCTTCATCTGAAAATTCAATCTCTTCCTCGCCTTTTCTCCGGCGCTTCAGGTTGGGCTCATCGTCGAGCATGATGGCATCCCGGTTCATGAAGAATTCGTCTTCCGAGTTGGCCACGTCCTCGTACGAGGTGACTTTGAGGCGAGCGTCGGCCGGGTCCAGCTCCTTTGGCCCGCTGGGCTCGGCGGCGTGCCGGGAAGCCTTTCTCTTTTTCGCCATGGTGTGAGGCCTTTGGTGTCTTTTTTTCTTTTCTTTTTTTTTCTTTTTCTTTTTCTTTTTTCTTTCTTTCTTTCTTTCTTTTTTTTTTTTTTTTTTTTTGCGAATTTAATTTGCTCGGTTGGCGTATGAGCGACAGAGACCGGCGGGCTGCCCTCTGATGGAAGGCTGCTCGTGATGGGTCGTTACGCTGTTTCGATGGGACAGCAACTTTTCTCGAAATTTTTCCTGGCTGATAAGATACGGGAAATTCTCACGTTATCTACATACACACTAGCTTAGGTTACGGCACTACATTTAGGCTGGTACTAATGTGCCCGGTATGTATAGTTTCCTACTACGGTAATTTGCTCGAAGCGCCGGAAATATGTGCGTCCGCCACCGGGCAAACAGGGTCAAGAGGCACCCGACGTAAGGTACTTACTTTAGGTACCTGTCATACACAGGTTAGGTACCTACCTGTACTTAGTAGCACATAGTGCGCATGTACCAGTACCAAGCGCTCATCAAAACCATCGTCATCATGCAGCAACCACAAAGACGCCTGCAGGATGCTCACACACACCTGTGTGCTCCGTATTTCCACGCAGAAGGAACGCCTTTGTTCAGCTGCAGAATCGCAAAGCCGCAGTCCAAACTTGGAGCCTCCTCACGCCGTCAGGCTGTCACATGCAGCCTGTATTTTTTTGTCACAATGTGTGCTGGTAATGAATCATGCAAAGAGAAGGGAGGGGGGGGGAGGGAGGTGATCATCTTGGAAGAGAATGGGCTGCAGCACCCAAAGCTTCCATAGCGCGTAGAGCGCTAAAAGGGTCACCATCACCCTTGGTAGTAGTAATTACTTCTAGGTACGTACCCTGTGTCCCATAGGTAGGTACCTTACCTTATCTTATTAGTACCCAGGACCCTGCCTCTAGTAGGTACCTTAGTATAGCACCTACCTAGTACCTTCTTTCCTGGTTTGAAGCAAACTGGCGTCATAGCCAGAGACGTACTCGATATGTACTGTATATCTTAGATGTACTAACTTTGGTACTACTAGTGGTAGTTATTTTATGCTTAGATCAGCCAAAGGGGCCCATCCGTTGGAACAACAACACCCCCCTTTCAAACTAAGCTTTTATGGCTGCCCGCCTATCCACATCCCCTTGATCTCGTGCAACCCATATGGTAGTACGAATACAAGTTTGATTTCGATCCGTTGCCTTTTGGGCGTATTCTTGAAGTGTGTTGTTTGACTGACTTTAGTCGCCTTGGACGCAGCTGCAAGGCTGCTCATGTCGGATGATGACATGCCAGGGGGGGGGGGGGGGGGTCCACCAGGTATGTATCTACTAGGTACTATACATAATATGTACCCCGTACCTTACCTGATGTATTAATGAACATTAGGTACTACCTTCGTTCCTTTGTTTGCCCAGCTCTCACGGCCCGGATTCCAGAATCATGTTCCCAATTCCCCGAGTCGGTGCGGCGCATGTACGCTCTCCTCGTGCCACCACCACATGAGCCAGAGGCCGGGGATGGTCTTTTTATTTTTTATTCATTTTTTATTCATTTTTCAATTTTTTTTATCTTAGCGTGTGGCTCCATCGGGACAAAGTCGAGGACGAGGTGCAGAGTCTCCCCCATGATGGCTTGCCCAAGCCTCTCCTCTCCTCTCCTCTCCTCTCCTCTCCTCTCCTCTCCATTCCTTTAAAAAAAAAGTTCACCTGACAGAGCAGCCGGGGCAAGTAGACGGAACCAGTAACAACGACAACCAGCATTGCTACATATGTACTATCATATAGGATAAGCAGTTCATTCGCTACCAAATGGAACCGCGCCCTGTTGCTCGTTCAAGACTGGCTTAGTCTGGAAGCTAAGAACAAATTACAGGATGGGCGATGCGCGCCTGGAGTACCTTAGCAGCATGTACCAGTACTAACTAACATACGCACCGCCCCGAGACAACGCAGACTTGGAACGTCCAGCCTCGCCAACACCAGCAACCTAATTTTTCTTTCTTCTTTTTTTCTTGTTTTATAATATATATACACACATATACATATACATATATACATATATATTTATTTATTATTTCCATCGTCTTTGCTTCTCATCTTTTTGCCGGCCTGCCTATATTGACCTACGCGTTGCATTTCCATATCTCCCTAACCCGTGCTCTGCTCCCTGGTTTATCTCCTCTTTGTTGTCCCTTGACCGGGCTCTCCTCCGTCTCCGTATACAAAAGTACACCATCGCCGAACCAAAACCGAGACCCGATGACCTGACGCATCTCGCCTTGATAACCCCCCCCCCCCCTTCCCCCAATCGAGGCTTACTGCATTCAGAAACTCCATCCTGATCGTATTGTTGCAATTTCCTCCTCTTCCTTTTTCACCCATCTGCGTTCTCTTTGCGCGTCGCCCACCGCCATGGCGGAACGAGAACGAGACCGAGACCGAGACAGAGATCGAGATGGTTACGGGTCGGTATCGCAGCCGGCGTCGCCCCGTCTGTCTCGCCGCCCGTTTCCTATGCGCCGCCAGAACTCGGCAAACGAGCCAGACGAGCGCTCGCCACTGCTTCTGAGCACCTCTCGATCGCATATTCGAATCCACGGCGGGACTGCGTCACCGCGCCGGCCCAATCTGTCGAGTGATCCCAGTTACTCAGGTATGAGAGAGAGAGAGAGAGAGAGAGAAGCGGATGAATAAGTAAACACATGGACGACGAGACGATCCCCCCCCCCCTTTTTTTTTTCTTTTTCTTTTTCTTTTTCTTTTTCTTTTCTTCGTTTTCGTTTTCATCTGGTTCTCCCTCCACCCCCAAATCCCGAGCCCTGCGTGCGCCGCCCAGCTGCTTGCTAATCATGACTTGCCCGCTTCGCAGACAGCACTCGGCACCACAGTCGCCGCTCCTCTTGGGGACAGCGCCTGGCCCACGCATTCTCCGAGCGGTCCATGTCAGAGTCCAAGGGCACCATCTTTCCCGACGAGCGAGTGTGGTACGACCAGTTCACGAGCACCGACTGGGTGCACGATACCATAGCCGATTCTTACCGCGTGAGGGCGCTTCGCGGCAGAAGGGATTTCTGGGGCCGAATCTTGACGACCGTCGACGGCAGCCAGGGCTGGATTCTCAGTGCCCTCTGCGGCTTCGTCATCGCCTTGATCGCGTACACGGTCGACGTGGCCGAGTCCGTCGTGTTCGATTTCAAGGACGGCTACTGCTCGAGAGCTTGGTATTTTGACGAAAAGGTAAACCGGCGCCGAGGCGGCTTCGTAGACGCCAATCCACAACAAACGCCGCATGCATCCCCGGGGCTTGTGCTGACACCGCGTGCAGAAATGCTGTCCCGGCGGCCGCGCCGAATGCACGGACTGGAAGACGTGGTCCCAGGCGCTGCACTACCATCCGTTCGGGGAGAAGTGGACCGACTTCCTCATCTACGTCGCCGGCGTCGTTCTCTTTGCGTCCGCCTCGTGCTGGGTCGCCCTGTGGACCAAGACGGTCGTCCCTTCGGCCTATCGCCTGACCACCCTGGACGAAAACCTTGCGGCCGAGAGCCTCCCCCGTGCCGCCGACGAGGGCCCCGGCGATGACAGCGCCAGCCCTCGGCAGGTGACGGGCTGCAAGCCGGAAGATCCGCCCATGGTCTACTACTCGGCGGCGGGCAGCGGCGTCGCCGAGGTCCGAGTGATCCTCAGCGGCTTCGTCCTCCACGGGTTCCTCGGCCTGCGGACGCTGCTCTTCAAAATGCTCTCGCTGATCCTGAGCGTTTCTTCCGGCCTGAGCATCGGCAAGGAGGGCCCGTTCGTTCACATGGCCACCTGCGTCGGCAACATTGCGTGCCGCCTCTTCGCAAAGTATGACCGCAACGACGCCAAGAGGCGCGAGGTCCTCTCTGCCGCCGCCGCCGCCGGCGTCGCCGTCGCTTTCGGCGCGCCGCTGGGCGGCGTCCTGTTCGGGCTCGAGGAGGTGTCGTACTTTTTTCCGGCCAAGACGCTGTTTCGAACCTTCTTCGCCTGCATCGTCGCCGCGCTCTCCCTCAAGTTCCTGAACCCCTACGGCACCCACAAGATTGTCATGTTCGAGATCCGGTACCTGGTCGACTGGGAGTACTTTGAGCTGGGGTCCTTCATCTTCGTCGGCATTCTCGGCGGCGCCATGGGGGCCCTCTTCATCAAGGCCTCGGAGCACTGGGCACAGTCCTTTCGCCGGATCAAGGCCATCAAGGCCTATCCGATGCTGGAGGTGTTTCTCGTGGCCGTCGTGACCGGTCTCCTCAGCTACTGGAACCCCCTGACCAAGGTTTCCGTTGCAAAGCTGCTCCTCAACTTGGCCTCTCCTTGCGATCGCACCAAGGGCGACGGGCTGGGGCTCTGCCCCAGGTCCGTGGACGACATACCCCTGATCCTGTCGACGCTGATTGTCGCATTCTTGATCAAGGGCTTCTTGACCGTCATCGCCTTTGGAATCGTGCGTTTCCCCCTCTCTCCAGTTGACGCAAAAAGGTTGGTCGGGCTAATCCGCTGCGCAGAAAGTCCCCGCCGGTATATATATCCCGTCCATGGTCGTCGGCGGCCTGATGGGGCGGATCGTAGGTCACCTGGTTCAGTGGCTGGTGCTCGTCACACCCGACTGGCGCGTCTGGGGTGGCTGCGCAACCGCATCGGACGGGACGTGTATCCAACCGGGAGTGTATGGCCTCATTGCTGCCGGTGCAACCATGTGTGGGGTCACACGCCTCTCCGTGACCCTGGCCGTCATTCTATTCGAGCTCACTGGCAGCCTCGACTACGTTTTGCCATTCTCCCTATCGATTCTCGTGGCCAAATGGACGGCAGACGCCATTGAGCCATGCAGCATTTACGTGAGTCAAGCGAATGTGAATTGGAGTGGGACCGACGAATGAAAGAGCAATGCGCTGACACGGGAAAAAAAACAAACAAATAAACAATCCATAAAAAAAAAGGATCTCCTCACAAATATGAATGCCTATCCATTCTTAAACAACAAACATAAACCCATATTTACCGGCGACCTGACTGATCTGGTTCGCCGTTTACGGAGGGAAAGGATCATCGACATTACCAATTCGCCTCTGGTTCCCGCTTCGAGCCTCCGTACCAAACTCGAGGTGCTCCATCGCCACGGCGAGCTCGACGGTGGTTTGCCCATTTTGAGGGAGGACGTCTTGGTGGGCCTGATACCTGCTCCGGACCTTCAATTCGCGCTGGACCAGCTCCGAGATGAAGGCTCAAGCCTCTGCTTGATGGACCAAGTCCCCAGCATCGATGACGAGGATAGCAGCGAGCCCGACCCCACGGATTTCACCCAGTTTATCGATCCGGTAAGCATTCGTCGTCCATTGTCCCATAGCTGGGGGATGAGAAATGAGATGAGACTTGCGACTAATAAAACGACAACCAGGCGCCTGTCGCACTAGACATCAGGTCGTCGATAGATTTGGCGTACGAATGTTTTGTCAAGCTGGGTCTGCGGTACATTTGCGTCTTGAGAGACGGCAAGTACGCTGGCATGGTAAGTGGCGATTCCTCCCTCTCTCTCTCTCTCTCTCTTTCTCTCTCTATAAAAATACTCAAATTGCCATACTAAGCGTGCCGCAGATCCACAAAAAGACATTTGCCAAGTATACGCGCGAATTGGAAGACGAGCAGGGCGGCCATTGAGAAAAGAAAAAAAAAGAAGTCATGGGACGTGTGGACGGTGAAGTGATGACGCAGCGCGGACAAGATGGGACAACTGTACACGAGTCAGATGGGCAAGCTGTTTTGTGTTTTATCCGAGGAGGAAGAGTTGGAACTGTTGAGCATTGGGGGGGTTTTTTTTTTGGTTATTGGTTTGCATATATTCACGGCGCATTTTGGCTTTGGAACTTGTGGCTGGCTTGGTTGTACTATTTGGTAGTTTGTTTGGCCCGCATCATGGGTTTTTGTGTGTGTGTGTGTGTTTTTTTTTTTTATTCATCACAAGAGAGAATGCCTTGATTGCGTTGTTCTTATATATATATGTTCCATTTTTGTTTTATTTCTATCTTATTTTTATTTTCAATTTTTTATTTTTCTCATATATTTGAACAAATTTTTTTATATCTTCATGTTCATGTTGATGATTTCATGTTTCCAATTTCCTTTTGTGGTCTACGTACGGCCTCTATATGCACAGCAACTTGTCTCTTCTTCTTCTTCTTCTTCTTCTTCTTCTTCTTCTTCTTCTTCTTCTTCTTGGGAGACATAACCGGCACAAATAATCATTCACAAGACTCAAAAGAGTTCCTATTACGGGATATTCTGCCTGTATAACTCGGTACTAAGTTATTTCATGTCTTTCTCTCTGTGGACCTCGACAAGCGCCATCATGTTATAAGCCCCCAGTTGATTGATCAAAACTCTGCAACGACAATAACAAACATTGCGGCTCAGCAATTGTAGAACCATTATTCACCCTTTTCGCAAGCTGGTCAGTATCTTGTTACTTATATATATATATATATGTATGTATGTATGTATGTATATAAAACACTCTTGCGTATAGAGTACTCACACTCGTTATTCTCTCTCCCTCTCCCCTTTGCCCCTCCTTTGCTGAAACAAGGATTCGGCACCAAGAAGCAGCAGAATGCCATCAAAAGACCACCGGCGGGTTTACTGATATTGAGGGCACTGATCTCTAGCCCCGTTTGCGAGCCCGACGGCCTCTCTGTTGTCCCCTTTGAGGGCCATCCAGAACTTAAAATCCATGCCGCCGTCGTGCCCGTACGTCATGTCGTTCAAGTTCTCGTCCACGTCAATGAGGACCTCGGAGTACGGCACGATTTGCCCGTTGTCGTCCGTCCAGTCGTTGTCGATCCAGGTGCGGATCCCGCCGGCAAACGCCTCGATGAGGTAGGACGAGTCGGTGAGGATCAAGTATTTCTGCAGCGACAAGTCTCTGGAGATGTGCTTGCGGATGATGATCAGCGCTTGTTTCAGGGCCTCAATCTCGGCTCGCTCGACGGTCTGGGGGGCTGCGACCGCCAGGACGCCGCTTGAGTTGTGCGAAGACTCGGGGCCAAAATAGGCGCCCCAAAGGCCTTGAGCGGACGAGGTTCCGATGCCGGGACAGTTGCCGGAGATGGCCACGACGACGGTGCTCTCGTCCACTTCCACCTGGCCGGTGTAAGGGTTCACCGCTCGGACGTGGCGAATCCCTTTGGCGGCATTGTTGATGATGAGACGGTTCGCCGGAATGAGGCGATGAAGGGCGCTGCTCTGCGGGATGAAGAGGCGCTCCGGATCCAGATAGGGGTCCAAGTCAAGGTCGGTGTCGGATGGAGATGCCATTGTTCTGGCGTTTTTTGATGCCCGCGCTGGAGGGCGTGATTGGCAAGTTTTATTTTTATTTTTTATTTTTTTATGAATCTGATCGAGGAGAATGTCTTGATGTTGGTTTCGAGTCTGATGGCGAAACCGGGACGGATTGATGGGAGTTGCCAAAAAGACTGGACTTGGAGACCTCTTTTTGATGGCTACGCAGCTCTGTTGACGGGCCAATGGGGAACGCATCGAGCATGTACAGCATGAAGGCAATGCTCGCCCCGTGCCTGCCTTGCCTGCCTCTCTAGAGGCCCGTGTATAAAGAAGCACTCTGAAGGCTACGATCAAGGCTTTTTGTTTGGAACAGGCGCAGGAACGCGGAGGGGGAGTAGGGAAGAAGGCGGTCCCCGGCATTGGAAGCCATCGAGAGGGATGGGCGTGTCGTCTTCTCCCCCCCCCCCCACCCCCCCTTTTTTTTTCTTGTTCTTTTCCTTTCTTTCTTTCTTTCTTTTCCTTTTTTTTTTTGGCCCTCAAGGAAGCTGTGCTGTAGATGCCCAGAGCAAAGGCCACGGGTTGACGGAGAAAAGGGACAAGAATCAGGATCAATCGAGAGTATGAAGACGCAGATCTTCCTCCCCCCCAAACAGCTTATGCAGAACGTCAATCATAACATGCGACTCGAGACGGAAAAGGTTTGATGGGAGCCGGAGGACGTTCCGAACAATCGAAGCATCACACGATCTATGAGATGCTGCGAAAATACCAAGGCGTTTGAAACACCTTCATCTCCTCCCCTTAATGCGGACAAATTCCTCAGCCGCCCGCCCGCTGCGTCGCCAACAAAGACGCCAGTCTTGCGGTTTATTGCCCTGTCTCGTCTTGGGAGGGAGAAGCGATTTGCAGCCCGCAAAGATACCAGTAAGCCAGGCTAAATTTCAATAACCATTACTTATTTATTACCTGCTATGGTAACACAACAAATTTATTCCAGGGTCGCCCCATGCGGGAGCCGCGAAAGCATTGGCGTCGAAAAAAGCGGAACATTCATTGTCTTTGACCAAACTAAAACGTAAGAATTAAACGGCGACCTTTCTTGCCATGGAATGATTCGAAATGGTCAGGTGCAAGAGATTTGGGGATTTGGGTAATTGGCTTTTTGGGGGGGGGCTGGCCGAGGTCGGGGGGGTTGAGAGAGGAGAGAGAGAATGACAGAGAGAGAGAAGAAGAAGGAGAGGATAAGGGAGAGAGAATGGATATCGGATAGCAGTACGGAGGATTTATTTTTATTTATTTAAATTTAATTTATCTTTGGTTTATCGTCGAGCCTTTTGGAGATAACCACGATTGATCACAAGGAAACGGATCCAAAACAGGCAATGCCTCGCACAAAAAGCACAAATGTAACCGAAAGGCGCGAAAATTGCTAAAAAAAAAATTGATGAAATAAATAAATAAATAAAGACAATAAATAAAAACATACACACACACAAAACGATTTAGGTCGCCTGCCCGACTTGGCCATCGCCATCCATTTCAAGAGCCGGAGGATCCAATACCGATAACGTTATAAAAGCCCAGATTCCGTTGTGGCAGCCAATCGGCGCCAGGCAAACCCCCCCCCCCCCCCCAGGGCACCGGTTCCCCGATTACGGGCTCTGTGGCCCAACTGAAGGGGTCCCCCTAAATAATTAATGGAACGGCGCTACAGCGGCCCCCCCACCTGAATAGCGCCCCGAAGTCCAGGGGCTCTTCAGCGGCTTCTTCCCCCGCACCCCGCAGATAAGCCGCCGCCATCCGTCGATAAAAGGACAGGCGAGGGCCGCGGTGCCAGTGCGACGAACGAGAGAGACGGCCTTGACGAACCAACGATTTGTCTCTCTTTTTTCCTCTTCTTTTTTTTATTTTTTATTTTTAATTTTTTTCCCCCTGCGCTGAGAATACAGTGAGGAAAAGTCCAAAATTTTTTTTTTCCAATCTTGACCAATTAGGAAAAAAGACGCGACAAAAAACCGGCTGCCCAATTTGCTCCTCACGTGCTTGGCCCGAAGCGGGGAGGCGAGCTTTTGAACTGCCGAGCGGCATATCAAGTTCGTTCTGCTGCCCTCATACTTGGCACAGAGAGAGCAGAAGAGAAGAGAAGAGAAGAGAAGCGGGAAAAGGTAGCTCGTCGGCTGTATAGAGAACGTTCGCTATAGAATGCCCGCCCTCCGAGCCTCCCAGGCACTGCGTCCTGCGATCCAACCTCTCCGCGCCTCCTCCCTGCGCACCGCTCGCGGCTTCGCCAGCGCCTCGGCCAGAATGGCGGCGTCCAAGGCCTTTGTCCAG
Organism: Trichoderma cornu-damae; assembly: GCA_020631695.1. Taxonomy (NCBI): domain Eukaryota; kingdom Fungi; phylum Ascomycota; class Sordariomycetes; order Hypocreales; family Hypocreaceae; genus Trichoderma; species Trichoderma cornu-damae. The sequence continues at coordinate 2,996,661 of CM036091.1, read as the reverse complement.
GGCGAGCCCGACGCCCCCGTCCTCAACACCCGCATCCCCGGGGCCCGGAGCTCCCAGAGGATCGCGGAGCTGAGCGACGTCTTTGACACCCGGAGCATCAACATGATGGCCGACTACACAAAGAGCGTGGGCAACTACATTGCCGACCCCGACGGCAACTATCTCCTCGACGTGTAAGTGCTCCAGACAAAAAAAAGGGGGGGGGGGGGACCGCAAGCTCGAGGCGCGCCAGCATTGCCCTTTGTGAGCCCTGCGAAAATGACCACCACCACCACCACCACATCGTCATGATGTGCCCCAAAAAAAAAAATTCATCATGATTATCATCATCAATAATCATCAAATTAACCGGTTCTGACGTGAGCTATTGGACAGCTACGCCCAGATTGCCTCCATCCCCGTTGGCTACAACAACCCCGCGCTGGCCAGGGCCGCCTCCACCCCCGACATGGTCAACGCCATCATCAACCGCCCTGCCCTGGGCAACTTCCCTTCGCACGACTGGGCCAAAATCCTCAAGACCGGCATCCTCAGGGTGGCTCCCAAGGGCCTCAACCACGTCTTCACCGCCATGGCCGGCTCCGACGCCAACGAGACGGCGTTCAAGGCGGCCTTCATCTACCGCCGGCAGCTCGAGCGCGGCGGCCCCGACGTCGACTTCACCCAGGAGGAGCTCGACTCGGCCATGAACAACCAGGCCCCCGGTTCTTCGTCCCTCTCCATCCTGTCCTTCAAGACCGCCTTCCACGGCCGCCTGTTCGGCACCCTCTCCACCACCCGCTCCAAGCCCATCCACAAGGTCGACATCCCCGCCTTCGACTGGCCCCAGGCTACCTTCCCCCAGCTCAAGTATCCCCTCGATCGGCACGCCGAGGAGAACGCTAGGATCGAGCAGGCCTGCCTCGACGAGGTCGAGCACCTGATCAGGACGTGGCACATCCCTCCCGCGGCCGTCGTCGTCGAGCCCATCCAGAGCGAGGGCGGCGACAACCACGCCACCCCGGGCTTCTTCCGCGGCCTCCGCGCCCTCACCAGGAAGCACAACGTGCTGCTCATCGTCGACGAGGTCCAGACCGGCGTCGGCGCCACCGGCAAGTTCTGGGCCCACGACCACTGGAACCTGCAGGACCCTCCGGACATGGTCACCTTCTCCAAGAAGGCCCAGACCGCCGGCTTCTACTACGGCAACCCCGCCCTGCGGCCCAACAAGCCCTACCGCCAGTTCAACACCTGGATGGGCGACCCCGCCAGGGCCCTGCTCTTCCGCGCCATCATCGGCGAGATTGAGCGCCTCGACCTTGTCAACCACACCGCCAAGGTCGGCGACTACCTCTTCTCCAAGCTGGAGGGCCTGCAGAGCAGGTACCCCGAGCACTTCGGGGACCTCCGCGGCAAGGGCCAGGGCACCTTCATCGCCTTTGACAACCCCAAGCGCGATCAGTTCCTCGCCAAGGCCAAGGAATTCGGCATCAACATCGGCGGCAGCGGAGCCAACGCCGTCCGCCTGCGCCCCATGCTGACGTTCCAGGAGCACCACGCCGATATCTTGGTCGATGCCATGGAGAAGATTGTCAAGGCTTTGTAAGAGGGGGGCTCGCGATGTAAAAAATAAATAAATTGATAAATCAAAAATAATAAATAAATGAATAAATGAATAAAAAATGGTAATTGAATGAGTGCATTTATCTATGAAAAAGGGCAAAAACACCACGGCTCCAAGCAAGCGGGCAAAAAAAATTGAAAATTTCCAACAGCAAAGTGTATGCATACTTTTTCCCACCTCCCCACGTTCTTGCAGATGAAGCAAGGAAAATGTACAGCAATAATACCAAGTCCTTCTGTAGGCAACCTACCAAGGAACTGGAATCAAAAAATAAATACATAAATAAAAAATAGATAAATAAAAAATGAAACATCTTATTCGTCGCCACAAGGTGCGTGCAGTGCGCAAGTGCAGTGCGCATATGCAAAAAAAAAAAAAAAAAAAAAAAAAAAAAAAAAACTGCCGGCGTCAAAAGGAACTAGGTACTAGGTAATAGTCGGTTCCTCTTTGAAAAGGGCAGTGGGTGAGTGAGACGAGCGAGCGAGTGCCACAATACAAGTACAATCTTGCCTTCTTTCTTTCTTTCTTTCTTGCCTACCTCCGAGAACGCCTCTATGTTTGAACAAAGGATGCCTACATGCCTGCCCCAAAGCTCGTACTGCCCGTCTAAGCCAAGATGTCTGCCTAGGTACTAGGTACTAAGGTAGTAAGGTACCGTAGTTTTGATCATACAGTCTTTGGACCTCTCATGTACCACACATTCACACATGAAAAAAGAAAACCAAAAAAATAAGAATAAAAAAATCAAAAAGATGAAGGAAAGAAAAGAAGAGAGAGAGAGAGAGAGAGAGAGAGAGAGAGAAAGGACTTGAGAAATGGAATTTCCTATGGTACAGAAACATGGGCTACCTATGCAAAAAAAAAAAGAAGAAGAAGAAGAAGAGGAAGTGGAAGTGGAAGAAGAAGAAGAAGAAGAAGAAAAGAAAAGGAAAAAGAAAAGAAAAAGAAGAGGAAGAAGAAAAAAAGAAGAAAAGAAAAAAAGAAAAAAGATAAAAAAAAAGAAACTCTAGGTGAGGCGCCGGTCAACAGCAACCCAACCCATCTATCCATAAGATGTAAAAGAAGAGGGACAAAAAAAAGGAGGGGAGGGGGCGGGAGCGGGGGGCGAGACAAGAAAAGGAAAAGGAGGAACTGCAAGATAAAAAAAAAACCCCCCCGGTCCGACATCATATCCATTCATGGCTGATTTACCTAGCTCGTTTCTCAAACAGAAAATTCATCATGCTCATTCATTCAATCCATTCATGTAGACGCGCACGCTTTCAAATGTCACAAAAAAAAAAGGCCGACTCCAAGGGGGTTGTACATGGCCGCCAGACGCCGGGCATACCGCAAACCACCTCGACACAGAAACGCAAAAAGAAGCGATGGGGGTTGAGAAGAAAGAAGAAGAAGAGAAGAAAGAAAAAAAAAAACAAGAGTGGGAAATGGGAAACAAGACAAAAAAAAGCATGAAAAGTTGGAGGGTATATAATGTCGCTTTGGAGGAAAAGAAACTTGGCAACGTAGGCAGCAAACGCCAAAAAAAAAAAAAAAGCATCCCCCCCCCCCCCCTCTTCTTGAGACAAACCGTTTTGGGGGTCTTTAACCAAGATATTGGAGAACCGAGTTCTGAGAGTCGTGGCTATTCTTTTTTTCTCTTTAAATTTTTTTTCCCTTTCCTCCTTCTTTTCTTCTTTCTTCTTTTCTTCGTTTCTTCTTAGGCAATGATCTGAGATGGGGGCGCTGCGGATGCCACCGGCATGAGAGGGTGATGTCGAGGCTCCGGCTCAAGTGGCATTGGCCGAGGGGATTGCATTTGTCCCATCTCCCGAATGTTTGCCGAATCTGTCTCGTCCGATGCGCGCTGTAACCGGCTTGTCAGGCCAGCATCCGTGCATCTCATGAATTTGCAACTTACCGGTCGTTTGCCATGATCCAGGTATGCGGGAGGCTTGCTCACGAGGGGAGGAAGAGGAGGAGGAGGAGGAGGAGGAGGAGGTGGTGGTGGTGGTGGTGGTGGTGATGGTGGTGGTAGAGGGTGAAGGTGAAGGTGAGGGGGAGGGGGAGCAGAAACTAGAACCGCACCGGCGGCAGTCCGTCGTTTTTTCCTGCCCGGAGGAGAATCAAGCGGTTGCGGGACCTGGGCCGGAGGTGGTGGCTGAGAGATTCGAGCATCGACTTGGCGTTGAGTCGCCGGGAGGATAGGCCGAGGCGTGTTTGGACCCGGGCCGGACTGCGGAGGCTTAGGGGCGATGGCAGCAAGACGTGGAGGCATGGCAATCCTCCTGTCGACTCGCGACGGGCGTCCCCTCTTTCTAGGAGCCTGGGCACCCACAGCCTCGTAGGGGAGCGCTCGTCTGTCCTCCGTGCCGTCTGCCGGCTGCCACGGGGGGTTGTTGACGGGCGACGTTGGCATGGCACCAGGGGTTTGGCCGCTGGGGCTTGTCCTCGGCGCAATCTGTCTTGGGTGGTTCATACCGCCGCCGGTCAAGTGATCGTTCTGAGACACTGCGGATCTGTTATTTGGGGTTGTCGACAGCAGGCTCGCGACCTGCATGCACTGTCCCAGATTGCGACCTGGTTCGGGTTAGAAAGAAGAAGAAAAAGACAAATTCCATCGCGAAATGAACCAAGCACCCAAAAATAGGGCATCAGGTTGCTAGACGTACCGAGCGGTACTTGCATAGTCATCCATTCTGGGTCGAGCACGTTCAGCTTCACGAATCGTGCCAGTGTCTCGATATCAACAGTGCTGCATTTGATCATCTCTGCGAGAACAAAACGCTAGATGAAGGCGCTTCGGTTAGATTTTTTATTTCTTTATTTTTTTTTTTGGTAGCTGAAAAACCACACGGCAGGGAATCGCCTCGGACATACCTTTTCTTCCTGGGTAAAAGAAGCAGCCATGGTTTCCAAGAGGTTTTATTGGGAAAACCCCCCCCCCCCCCCAAAAAAAAAACCCCCAAAAAAAAGAAAGAAAGAGAGAAAAAATTGCGTGATCAATGTCAAAGAAGCGAAGAGCAAAGGAGAATGGAACGCGGTGCCGGCCCTCGCACAAACATTGACGCTGCGATAAGAATACGGCAGGACCTGAAACAGCCGACGAAAGGAGGCAAGACGAAAAACCGAAGAAGCGACCCCACAAAGCAGCACAGCTGAGGGCGTTATCATCAAGCCGCAGGCGTTGCGAGGCAGGGAGCGAGGGAGCGATGTATGTGTATGTATGTAGCACGGCTCTGACCAAGATAAACCTGAGGTGGTGGTTGTGCAGCCCACTCCTCCAGGAGACCCCTCTCCGGCAGGCAGATCTCGCAGGGCCAACAAGTCAAGGGAGAAGAACAAAAAAAAAGAAAAAACAGGTAGGCCAGAAACTAGCCAAGAAACAAAGGCCTGTTCAAAAAAAAAAAAAAAGGCCGGCCCTGCAGGTGGGTGTTGCTCCCCGGCACCAGTGAAGGAGGGAAATGGATCCCCCGTTTCTCAAGTCCGCCCGGCGATGCAGTCCCGAGAGAGTCCGTTTTTGTGAAGAAAAAAGAATGCAAGACGCCGGCCAGCAGGCGCGCGGCTTTTTTTTTTGTTTTTTTTTTTTGCTGTCTCTCTTTCTTCTCAGACGGGCGCCGTGGCTGGTGCGAGCGGGCTCACACGGGGTCTCCAAGGGAAAACAAAAACAAATGGAGAAGCGCCGGTTGTGCAGCGTCGATCCGCGACATGCAGTAGCACGCTTGTTGCAGGCAATGAAGCGAGCAGACGCAAAACAAGACAAAGAACGGTGCAGATTGGCCGGGATGGATAACGGTCGGGTTTGGTCCTGGGAGATGTCAAGCCGTTATCCTGGCACCAAGGCGTGCGATTTATGACCTTTTATGACCTGATGTGAGCTTGGTGTCGTCTTGGTGTCGTACTGCCAGAGAGGAAAGAGGAGAGAGGAGAGAAGAGGACAAGGGCGGGGAGCTTTTGAACGTTGTAGGACTCTCGCGCTTTCTATATATAATCTCCCCTTCCCCCCCTCTCTTTCTTCTCTCTCTCTCTCTCTCGCTTTCTCGTTTCCTCTCTCGCTTTCTCGTTTCCTCTCTCGCTTTCTCGTTTCCTCTCTCGCTTTCTCGTTTCCTCTCTCTCTCTCTCTCTCTCTCTCTCTCTCTCTCTCGCTCGCTCGCTCGCGTAAGAGTAATGGGATACCAACAAAAGGTTGCCACGGTGGGGAGGGCCACCACTTTGGGGTTGCCGAAAGGCAAAGGGGCCGGCAGACCTCTTTTTGGGAACGCTTCTCAGTTGGCAGCGCCGAAGCCAGAGACAGGCCGGAGAGCAACGAGCCGTGGCTGGTGGCCAACAGAGAGCCTGCGAGGCAGTTTGTCGACGCTCGGGACGAGGCGTTGCGCATCCATCCATCCATCCATCCATCCATCCACCCACCCATCCATCCATCCCACCAGAAACAAGCCGCGCCCGCCCACGCCAATGCGCGCAAAGCGAGCACGAGCAGCGCCTACTGGCATGCGCAAGCCCGTCTCCACGGCCCTTGGGCTCTGGATGATCGATGCTCGCCCCCGGCCCTGGATCTGGATTCCTCTGTGCAGAATGCCAGCCACCCCGGCTGGGCTAGCGGTACACACATGTCGAGCCCACGCATGGAGTGCTCCCACCAAGAGGCCACTGGTACAACCCGCGCACATGATGTAGTCGACATGACGGCACCCTGCAGTGGCGATTTGACAAGAAAGATCCCAGAGGCCGCCGCACGCTAATCAAATGCAGGGAGGGAGGGCGTTCTCTGGTCTTTCAGGGGGGGGGGGGGGCGTGGTCCATTTCTGTCTGTCAGGTCTGCCGGGGAGCTGCAGCAGCAGCACGGTTAGACGGGGGAGCCGCGTCGCCGCTGCTGCACCCGGACCGCCTCCTAGGCCTGACGAGCGTTTGCCGTTGTCTCGCATCGACATGGTCCCTTGTTGCCTGTGGAGAGGGAGGGGAGGGTCCGGGCAAAAGAGAAAGGCCTTGGCTTTTTTTTTTTTTTTTTTTTTGACGCCATCCTCGCGCTCATCATCGTAGCATTAGCATGTACGGAGTAACTGTACAGAGCCCGCCCACACAGGCAGCAGTTCGGACAGTTCGTAGTACTATTAGGTAGTACGTACTACTTACCTCCCTCCCTTCCTTCCCAAAAAGAAAAAAAGAAAAGAAAAATCCGGAATAAATAGCAAAAAAATTATAAAAAATTATAAAAAAAATTGCAAAAAAAAAAAGTAAAAAAAAAATAATAATAATAAAAAATAAAAAATAATAAAAATAAAAAAAAACTGTTCAACTTGTGTCAGTTTGCGCCCTCTCTCTTTCTCTCTCCGTCTCTCTTGCTCTCTCTCTATCTCTCTCTCTCTCTCTCTCTCTCTCTCTCTCTCTCTCTCTCTCTCTCTCTCTCTCTCTCTCTCTCTCTCTCTCTCTCTTTCTTTCTATCTTTCTTGCTTTTTTTCTTTTTCTTCTCTCTCTCTCTCTCTCTCTCTCTCTCTCTCTTAGAGCACGTAAAAGGCTCTTCCGATTGGAATACATGCCCCGGCAAGTTTTCAGACCATGCGGACGGGTTTGCCCTGTTGTGCCAGTTTAGCCGGCGGGCGGGCCTTGCGGTGGCACGGGTACCAAGGCGGGAAACCCCCCCCCCCCCCCCCCCCAGGCCATGGGGCAAGGAGCAAGGAGTTCTGGTCGAAAAAAGCCGCCTGAGAACGTTTCAAACGCAAGCAAATCCCAAGGAAGATTTCGTCTGCTGCCTCCCCAACCTCCCCCGACGAAACCACAGCGGCCGCGATCGCATCGCACTCGCATCTCTCGATCTGCGTCTCCCAACAGCATCGTCACCATCTTCCCACCCGGCGCGCACATGGTATGGATAAGCCGCTGTCTGGCCGGCACCATGACCAAGGTTTCATTCGTCAACACCCTGCGTCTCCCTGGGCGGGTCCTCTCGCAGATACGCAGTCGTCCAAGGGCCGCCATTGAATGGCTCGTCATACCAGGGCATGGCAACTTCGGTGAATGTCGTGGCTTTGGATCTGTCCCTGGCTCTGCCAAACCGCCAGCCTGCTCCATCCTGTGCAGTCCGAGGCGACGGGCCCCCCTCCTGGCGCGTCCCCCCCAATCCTCCGTCATATTGCATGCCCCGGTTCCCCCCCCCCCCCCCCCTTCTTCTTCCACTGCTGTCCGCCGGCGCAGCCCTCAGATCACCACCCAAGGAATGAATCTGGCTGCGCGCGCGCGAACCCCCTTCGCCAGTACCGCCAACTACCGAGGAGGCCCTTGAGTCCTATTGTCGATGGAGCCCAGCAGGATTCGGGTGCTGGACGAGGCGACGGCGCCATCCGATTTGCTGCGCGCTACCACGCCTAGGCGACGCGACACACAGCCGATGCTCCAGACGCCGTCGAGCACCGTCGTCGAATGGGTGTGTGGCCATACCTGACGTACAGCTGCATCGTGGCGGACCTTGTCGCGCTCAATCGGCCAATCCCACGTCCGCCGTCGACCGCCTGACTGTCTTGCTTTGCTTCCCGTCCCTCAGCACCAGATGCGGCAAGCTCGTTTTTCCTTTTTTTTTCTCTCTCCCCCCCCCCCCCCCTTCTCTCTCATTGTTGGGTCTCGGCTCTCGTGTTCTTCGTCCTGTTCCCTCTGGCGCTGGCTGCCTCCATTTACCGCGTGTCTGACCCCATCCTGATTCTGAACAAGGTAGTGGTGGTGCTGGCGTTGCTGGCGGTGGTGGTGGTGGTGGTGGGGGGGAGGAGGTGGCCTCTCAGGCGGCCGCATCGCACCAGATATGCATCACGGCGGCCATTCGCTCCATGGCGGCGGGCGAGCATCTTGCCCTCAGACGACGGTACATCATGCAGAGCAAGGCTCCGGGAAAAGATTTTGAGTAGTAAACGTTGTTTTATTGCCCGCGTGATGCGGGTTGGCATCGAGCTGACTGCGATTCGCCCATTGGCCGACTGGATCTGCGACTGCTGGCCGCGTCCCGTAGCAGAGCCGGAGCAGATTGGATGGCCACAAGACCACTGGATGGCGGCGCACCAATCATGCCGCGCTTTAGCGCTCTTGTCAGATGTCTCTGCCGCAGCGCAATCCACAAGTTCGTCACAAGTGACTGATGAGACTCGAAACGTACAGAAGAAAGGGATGGTGCTTGGATTCGGTGGCGGGCCCGTCCCGTCAGCTGCGAACCGCGAAGCAAAACATCGCGAATCACATTTCAACGGTTGCTTCTTCGTTTTTTTTTTTTTTTTTTTTTTTTTTTTTTGCCTCTCCTCTTCTGCCTCTCGTTCGGCGGACACAAGAACTGCGCCAACTAGACCATTCGGATTCCGCCTCTCTTTATATAGGCCCGCCGTTTCAGGACGAACAGGTTCCTCTTCGAGGCCAATATTTCATGCATAATGAGTTGGCACACACAAGACCCACCCATGTACAACACATCATAAAAATTCTCTGCTCAAAGGTGGTAAACACTCTGATCGAGATGATGCCCTATTACCCGCCCTTCGAGAGCTGCTTCTTTTTTCCGGCATGTCCCCTTGGCTGGTACATCATGTTCCATCTTCCAATCGCAATTTTCGAATTCAGCATGGTCATACCACCTTGAACGCCCTGCCTCTCTCTGTTACGTCGCCACGTGGCTGCAGCATCCAACGCCTGCATGGCTAACCTGGGGTTTGCAACTCTCCATGTAATTCGCCGACCTACACAGAGCAAACAGTTTTTTTTCTTTCTGTCTCTTTTTCCCTCCCTTTTCTTGTGGGTTTATCGAGCAAATTCTGCATTGGATATCAATTTTTTTTTTTTTTTTTTAGTTAGTCCCTTTCCCCTGGCGTATCGTCTGAAACGCTAATCATGCTTTCCCACATGCCTCTGAGTCCTTTGGGCTCCCTCTCCGAGAAGGCGGCAACTCCGGTGTTGACCAACTCTGGGGTAAGCACCCTGAAAATAGCGGTCAAGATGCGATTGATTGTACGGCATCCCGCGAAGGACAGCTTCTACCACCGCCGCCGCCACCACCACCACTACTAACTACTACCCATTGCGCTACTCCTGCGTTTGGCGGCGGCCCACGCTTTGCTAATTTGTGAAAAAAGCCACGCCATTTAGCTGGAGGCAAACTGATTCTAGTAAACGTTGAGTTCGAATCGATTGCACACGTTGACGGGGAGATGATCTTTCTCAAGAACAGTTCCGACAGTAAGGCTGAGGCTAACTAATAGCGGTTGCACTCGTCGCTCAGAAAACGTTGCTTCTGACGCCATCCAACCTTGCCAACTCATTCTGGCCCCCCCCCCCCCCCCTTTGCGAAGGCGCTAAACAGCATTCCACGTTTGGCGCCGAATTGTCTGAGCCCGAAGATGCTGTCATTGGTCCATGCACTGTATATCACAGCTTGGCTCGTACATTTTGCAGCTGAGCGACCCTTTCTAGAACTTTTCTTGCAGCATGCTGAATTCTTATTAGAACCTATACGGAGTGCAGTTGATTGGGGATCTGCGTCTCGAAATGATCGCGCTGCTTGTTGCAAGTATACTCCGTACAAATACAATAACCGTAAAAAAAAATAAAGCTGGTTGCTACATAACAAGTCAGCAAGAAATGCATCAATCTCTCTCTCTCTCTCTCTCTCTCTCTCTCTCTCTCTCTCTCTCTCTCTCTCTCTCTCTCTCTCTCTCTCTCTTTCTTTCTTTCTTACACTCTCACTCTCACTCTCACTCTCACTGTCTGTCTGTCTGTCTGTCTGTCTGTCTGTTTGTCTGTCTCTGTCTGGCTGCCTGGCTGCCTGCCTGTCTCTCTGTCTGTCTCTCCCCCTACTATTGCCTGTGGATGGCTTTCTTAGTCGCATACCGGGCCTAGATGATATGAACGAGTCGATGCCGCTATTAATGTCAACATCCGAGTTTTGAAAAAAAAAAAAAAAAGGGAACAAAGAAGGAAAAAAAAAAGAAAAAGGGGAAAAAGGGGAAAAAAGAAAGAAAGAAAAAACGCAACCTGCTACTACTTGATACAGCTGGCCCTGTTGGCTGTCTTTCGTCATTTCGCAGAGCCCAGAGAAAGGCGGCAGCCCGAGTCCCTGGTGAACGTTCAATTCGGCGCGCCGGGCCTAAGAAAATCCGCTGGCACCGCTGCCCATGCGTTGTAACTCCGGGGGTCTGGACGGCCAGCTTAGTTGGAACGCCCTTCTTGGCTTGAGTTGAGGTTCAAAACCGACCTCGAAAAAGCTTCCTTAACTTTTTTTTTGTTCTCATCCCAACTTCCCAACCCTCGACCGTCGATAGAATTCTTCCCGCAGCCGGTCCTTTGATGCCTTCGCTTCTCCGCCGTACTCGCGTTTCTGCCCAATCACACCTAATTCGCCGTCCGCACGCGGTTCCCTGCCCTGCGCGTATCTTCTAGAGAGGACAAAAAAAAAAAAAAAAAAAAAAACCAACCAGCCGCCACCGCGACGCCCTTCTAACCAGCCCTTCGTCCTTCGAATCGAGCCGTCTGTTTTTTTTATTTCGTGCTGGCCTAGCAGCGGTGCCGCATACCTCTCTTCCTTGCACCCGCGCTTCAGGCCAGGACGTCAAATGGAGGATGACGAGACCACGATGACCAGAATGGAGAAAGTGAAGCTCGAGGACGCCGTCGAGAACGGCGCGCTCTTGGAAGCCGCGGCGAGGGCCTCGACCTCAACTCCGAAGTTGCGAAATAGCGAAGCCCCGTCGCCCGCCTCCCTGGATGGCACGAAATCGCAGAGCGACAGCGTCGGTACCCCTAGCTCAACGACCAAGCCCGCGCGGTCGTCGCGCAAGTCGGCCCAGAAGCCCACCACTCGCGAGGTCTCGTTATATACCCACCTGCCAGACGTCACCGCAGAATCATGCACGACCTTCCAGGTCATCACCGACTGCCTCTATGGATCGAAGCATCTGGGGTCAACCGACAACGACGCTCTCGACTGCGACTGCAGAGAAGAATGGCGTATGTTCAGATATCATCCCTCCCTCTCTTCTCTCACCTAAAGACTCCCCCTCCCCCCTATTTTCTTCTTCTTTTTCTTATCAACTATGGCCTTGTTTGATTTATAGCAAATCTCTCTCTCTCTCTCTCTCTCTCTCTCTCTCTCTCTCTCTCTCTCTCTCCTTTTTTTGATTTTTTTGGATTTATTTTGCTGACAGCAGGTAGGAGATGGCGAAAATTTTGCTTGCGGCGAGGAGTCGGATTGTATCAACCGCGCGACCAAGATGGAGTGCAGTGCTGATGCAGGAAACTGCGGCGGTGGTTGCCAGAACCGACGCTTTCAGCGTAAACAGTACGCCGACGTGACGGTGATCCAGACCGAAAAGAAGGGCTTTGGGCTTCGCACCAATTCAGCCCTTGAGCCCAATGACTTCATCTATGAATACATTGGAGAGGTGATCAACGAGCCGACCTTTCGGCGGCGGATGCTCCAGTATGACAACGAGGGCATCAAGCATTTCTACTTCATGTCGCTCAACAAGAACGAGTTCGTGGACGCGACCAAAAAGGGAAACCTTGGTCGGTTCTGCAATCACTCGTGCAGCCCCAACTGTTTTGTGGACAAGTGGGTGGTTGGCGACAAGCTTCGCATGGGCATCTTTGCCCTGCGCAAGATTCGGGCAGGTGAGGAGCTCGTCTTCAACTACAACGTTGATCGCTACGGCGCGGAGCCTCAGCCCTGCTACTGCGGAGAGACGAATTGCGTCGGCTTCATCGGGGGGAAGACGCAGACAGAGCGCGCCACCAAGCTGCCTGCTGCGACTGTCGAGGCTCTAGGCATCGATGGCGCCGACGGCTGGGATACCTATGTCCCCAAGAAGCCCCGGAAGAAGCGTCCCGACGAAGACGACGAGGAGTATGTCAACAGCATACAGCCTCGCAGCTTGGACGAGGATGATGCTCGGAAGGTCATGGCCACTCTGATGCAATGCAAGGAGAAGTGGATTGCCGTCAAGCTGCTCGAGCGGATCCAACGCTGTGACGAAGAGCGCGTAATTCATTGCGTGATGCGTATGCACGCGTACCAAATCCTAAAAACAACCCTCAACACATTCATCGACGATCGCAACGTTGTCCTGCAGGTCTTGTCCATTTTGGACATGTTTCCCCGGCTGACGAGGAACAAGATCCAGGACTCCAACATTGAGGCGGCAATCCAAGCTCTGTCCGAATCCGAGCATCAAGACGTTTCCTCGCAGTCCAAGAAACTCCTCGACGAGTGGAGCAAACTGGAGGTTGCCTACCGGATACGACGGCGGAAAGTTGACCCCAACGCGCCGACACAAAACATCTTCGAAGAGCGAAGAGGGCAGGCTCGGGAAGAAGAGGCGGCGGCGGCGGCGGCGGCGGCGGCAGCCACTCAGTCAACTCCCAAGACCGCCTCTCCACGGCCGATTGATGCCCCCAAGGGACCGCGAAGCAGTGTTCCACAAAGGAATAGCTCGTACTTCAACAACGGCCATCGTCAGCGCAGACCGTTTCACAGCGCCTTGCCTGCAGGATGGTTTGCCGCCAAGGACGCCGGCGGCAACACGTATTTTTACAACAAGCAGGGCAAATCCACCTGGGAGCGGCCGACGCAACCGGCCGCGGAGCAGACACCCAAGGCTCCGTCCAAGGCCATACAAGAGCAGCTGCTGATTCAGAGCATCATTGACAAGGTAACAAAGGAAGGCACACCGAAGCAACCAGCTTCGCAGACTCCAGCGCCTGCCGAAGCGTCTCCAAAGGAGCTCAAGAAGGACAAGTGGCGATCTCTACCAATTGAGAAGCAGATGAAAGTCTACGAACACACGGTACGTTTACGTCACCACCATGTGTGCCCTACAGACCTGTAGGCACACGCGCTGTCTCGCGTGGTTTTTTTTTTTTTTTTTTTTTTTTTTTTTTTTCACAAAAACTAGGGCTGGCACTGACAGGAGCAATTTTTTGATAGGTGTACCCTCCTGTAAAACACGTACTAGATAAATTTCGACACAAGCTCCCAAAGGAAGAGCTGAAGAGGCTCGGAAAGGACGTCGCAAAGAAGCTGGTCGCGTCTGATTACAAGAACAATCGCGTCAACGACCCGGCCGCGCCGCTCACTGAGAAGCAGGAGCGAAACATCAAAAAATATGTCAAAGACTTCCTGGATCGTGCAGTCGCCAAATATGAAGCACATCATAAAAGGAGGGCTCCTGAGGCGAAGCAGAAGAGCGCGGACGAGGGACGGGCTTCCAATGGAAAGCCGACCCCTGAGGCAGACAAGCCTGGGGAGAGCCCAATCGACTCTTCCCAGGAGAGGGAGGCTGCCGCGGATGACATTGTCCTTAGTGATGTGGAAGAAGAGTCGCCTGGTGGCCCTGACCGTAAGCGGAAACGTGATGTCGAGGCTATGGAAGCCTCCGTAGGCTCGCCGCTAGATGGGCCGGAGATGAAGAGATTGAAGGAGGATGGCCCAGACGGGGCCACTCCTCCTCCGCCGCCGCCGCCCCCTCCGGAGAACCCCAATGCAATTCGAATGGAGGAGGAGCAGGCTTTTCTTGAGCAAGAACAGGCTTTGATAAAAGAGAATGAGGAGGCGCAGAGGCTCGACGATGAAGAGCAGGCAAGGATGAAAGAGGCCGCAGCACGGTCAAACCTAGATGGCGCGGCTGGACAGCAGACGTCCATGGACGGGCATGGCAATGCCCTACAGCAGGAGCTGTTGAGCCATTAAATTTGACACCTAAGATGATAAATCATCATAATCAAGCTATCCCTGGATTGCACATATTACATTTAATGCACACACACACACACACACACTCACACTCACACTCACACTCACACTCACACTCACTCACGCATTGACTTACTCACACCTACACTCATCCTCACACACTCACCCTCACGCTTTACACACTCACATTTGTTTCTATAGGAGTTTTAGGGGTCACGATAGAATTTGCATTGTATCATACGGTTTATTTCTTCTCTTTTTTTTCCTGGTTTTTCCTGTTTTTTTTTCCCCCCCTTTCTTCTTCGTTTTCTTCCGCTTAACCTGGGCTCCTTTACTTTTTTTTTTTGTGCCCATCTTCAACCATATAATGAATGAATGAGAGAGGGCGGGAAAGACGGGGGGCGTGCTGTTTTTATCTGCTGCTGGCTCATCTTACCCACCCTTTTTTTTTTTAATTCTTTTTCATTTCTTCTACTGTGTTTATGCTCTCTCTCTCCTAGGAAGCAAGTTATAAAAAAAAGCAAAAAAAAAAAAAAAAAAGCCCCGTCCCTCGTCCTCCTCTTATTGATTTTGTTATTTTCGGACGGTGTGATAGAGTTTTTTTTTTTTTTTTTTTTTTTTTTTTTTTGGTATATAACTGGGAAATGGGGGGATACTATCATCAATGCAAACTTTAACAGACATGAGGCGTTTGTCGCCAACGAAAGTCCTTATGGCAGGGTTTCTTTTCTTTTTCTTTTTTCTTTTCTTTTTCTTTTCTTTTTTTTCTTTTTCTTTTTCTTTTCTTTTTTTTTTGCGTAAATGAGAGAGGATAGAGTAGGAATTCTCCTTTTTTCTCTTTTTTTTTTTTTTTTTCTTTTTGGAGTGGGTCATTTGACAAGTGGGCGGTTTTTTTTTTTTTTTTTTTAATTTTTTTTTTTTAAATTTTTTTTTTCTCTCTCTTCCTTGCAAGGAAGGGAACGACTGAATTTCTTTCTTCTTTTTTCATGTATATAATATACCTTTTATATATATATATATATATATATATAATATAGCATACCTTTATTGCGGTACCCGCTACTTTTTCTTCCTGGGACCAAATGGCGTCACAACTACTAACTTTTTTTTCTTTTTTCTCTTCTTTTTCTTTTTCTTTTTCTCTTCTTCCTTCCTTTCTTTTAGGGAGACGTCATCCAGCACTCCAAATTCACTATCCAGCACCCAAGCTACTTGCGCGCACTATTATGGCAGGCCTGTAGAAGAATAAAGTACTATCAGTGCGGATGGATGACTCGGTAAAAATCAATGGGTTGTTTATAGAAAGGTACTTTCTTATTAATTTAAAAAGTTAAGGTGCTGGATAACGTCTCCCTTCTTTTACTATATGTTTTCTTCATCGCGTCATGTATGTATGTATATCCCAGGCCTGATTTTAACATGGCTGCTTTTTTTTTTTTTTTTTTTTTTTTTTTTTTGGAATTTGGAATTTGGAATTTGGGAGGCATGGATCCTGGAGAAATGACTTCCAATCCCCCCCCCCCAGCTAGTAGTCGTGCAAGAGGAATGTGATTCCTTGAAATTACCTTAGTAGTGTGAATGGATGCCTGCTAAAGTACAAAGTATGCTCCTGATATAAAAACGCCCGCCCGCGCTGCCGTATCCATGTTGCCGTGGATATCATCACCCAATATGTCTATTTGAGGTTGTTGTGTCTACCGTATGCGTTGCTCGCCCGTTATATTATCTACTACACCTGGGTGGGTAGCAGAGGGATGTGTGTGTGTAATGTATGCCGTGCAATGTATGCATGTGGAAAGCTTGGCGTTATTCGTCGTCGTCATCGTCGCTCGAAGACTCGTCGGCGGCTCGCTTCCGCTTCTTGCCCGGTTGGGTTTCTATTTCCTCCTTCCTCATAAAGACGTAGCTCCTGGCCGGCCTATCCTCGCCCTTCCAGCCGGAGCTCTCCTCCCCCTTTTTATTCCTCACGACGCCAAACGTCCTGGCGTGATGGTAGCCCGGGTACGCATCCGCCTGGAAGCGGAAGCTGCGCTCAAGCTGCAGGCCGGCGTGGCGGCCAAGGTCGCGGATGTTCCAGAGCGTGTACGGCTCGCCCTCGAAGAGGGTGACGACAATGGAGCCGCGGCGGGCGAGGGGCGCGGCGGGCGAGGAGAGCGCGCGCCGGAAAAAGGAGACGAGGAGCTCCTGGTTGTAGCGGACCTGGCGGTTGACGTCTGTGGACTTGCCGCCGACGTGGGGGAAGTTGAAGAGGATGCGGTCGTGGGGGACGCGCGCAATGGAGGGAGGGAGCTTGGTGGCATCGACGTTGTAGACAAGCCTGTTGTTGGCGACGACCGGGCATGGAGCCTCTGCGCTGCGCGAGCCCTCGGAGTCGGAGCCTGCGGAGCCGTCCCCCCCGGCTCCCGCGTCTGCTTGACGTTCTGCGCCGGTGTCAGACCCGGCATCGGACCCGGCATCGGACCCGGCGCCGCGGCCGGGGCTCGCGAGAGGCGCACCGGGATCGGGGCGGCGGTTGACGACGGCAATGTTGGTATCCACGGCGGGGTACTTGGTCAGGAGCTCGGCATGGTCCTTTTCGAGGACGGTGGCGGTAACGTTTGTGCAGCCGTGGTGCTGAATGATGGAGGCGGCAAAGCTCAGGTCTCCCTCCCCAACAAGCAGGATGCGGTCGCTGGGGCGGAAGGGGATGACGGGCTCGTCGCGCTGTTGTTGTCGGGGGTGCTTCTTTGCCGACTTGGGCCCGGGGCTCTGACCATGGAGGCGCCTCTTCGAGTGGCCCTTATCCTTTGGCGGCCGTCCACGAGGTCGCTGCGGTGCTGCCTGTGGGCGCGACGGCTTTCGCCTCTTGGCCATTGAAAGGAACGCCTCGAAGGCAGCGCGCAGCTCAGCAAGGTTGGAATATAATGGAATATAATGGATTATAATGGATTATAATGGAAAAAAGGGGGGGGGGTGTAAGTTGAAGACACACTGAGGCGGAATCAAACTTTTTGGGTCGTTTTTGATGTTCAAGGTTATTGCCGAAATGAAAAGAAAAAAAAATTAATTTTTTTTAAAAAAAAATAAATTTTTAAAAAAAATAAATACTGATAATAAAAGTAAAACACACAAGGGGAACATCTCACGTGCAACTACGGGGGGCGGGATGGCGCGGTAGCGGATTGGGAGACGGGCCCAATCAGCGACGAGACCACCAGCCGCAATTTTTTAGGTGCCGTCGCCCAGAGCCGCGCTAACGCCCGTACGGAAGTGTAAAGCCCACTGTTTGGAGAGAATTGCGGAGCAAAACTGCGCTACTCCGTGCAATGCGCCTGCCTGCCAGATGACAGGACAGCGCAAAAAACGAGATGGGCTGCGTTTTTTGGGCACGTGATTTTCCATTTTAACTTTTTTTTTTTTTTTTTTTTTTTTTGGCAAAGTTGAGGGCAAGAGAATGAGTGAATGCGGCGAGCGCCCAGAAGGGAGGATTTTTGAAAGTGAATGCGCCTTATTAAAAAAATGAAAAAAAAAAAAAAAAAGAGAGAGAGACAGAGAGAGAGAGAGAGATGGCGACAGATGCAAACTCGTCATCTGTGCGAAAGCAACCTCCATAGCATTACAGTAATAGGCAACTAATACGATAAGGTACAAAAAAGGGTTTTTATCGCTTTCATATGCCAAGGCACCTTCAGGTACAGTATTGTTGTTACTCCAGTACTCCAGTGCGTGCTCCAGTGCTCCAGTAGCCGCGTCACAATCCCAAAGAGGCAATTTGGGGCAGCGGTGGGGAACCACCAGAAGCGGAACCTGTTTGCCGCTATTTTTTTTTTTTTTTTTGTACTCGTAACCAAACCTGTCAAACTGGGGGGGTCTCTCACAGTGAGACAGAAGAGCAATCTCCAGCAACGGGGCGGGATGCACAAGTGGGAAATGAAGCTTTTTTTTTTTTTTTTTTGCCTAACCGACCCTTTTTTTTTCCTTTCCTTTTGTTTTTGGCTTTATTTAGGGTGCCTTTTGTGTTCACGCGGGCAACGTGCTTGGGTGTTAGCAATAGACAAGGTGCGCCGGGTGTGGGTGTGGCAGAGAACAGAAAAGTTGAGCTTGATGTGACGTTTGTGTGAACTGGCAAATTCTGTTACTTTTTATTTATTTATTTATTATTATCATTATTTATTTATTTATTTTTAAAAAAATGATTATTTTTTCTTGCGAAAAGATTTTAGGATTTTTTTTTTTTTGGTTTTTCTTTTTTTTTTTTTGTTTATTTTTATTTCGGAACTTTGCGGAAAAGCCCAGTGGTTCCACCCCGAGGCTCTCTCTGTATGGCAAAAAAAAATGAACAGGTTGGAATCAGGCTTTTTTTTTTTTTTTTTTGCACATTGTGCCCAACATGCAGGGCAGGTCCGCGATGATGACGCGGTAGAGAGAGAGAGAGAGAGAGAGAGAGAGAGAGAGAGAGTTAAAAAATAGAGAGACAGAGAGTTTGTGTGTGAAAGAAAGAGAGGCGCATCGGCGGGCATCTCGTGTCCCATGCGCATCTGCTTGTTGCGGCACATACGATATACGGCAAATGGGCGGCGTTCGTTCCATCACCTGTTGCCGGCCAAAACAAAGATGACGGAAAAACAAGCAGCCCGTCGTGCCGTTTTTTTTTTATTTTTATTTTTTACTTTTTAATTTTTTAACTTTTTTTTTTATTTTGGCAACATGACCATCTTTGCACGGCTGCCACCAATTCCGCCCTCCCTATTTTCCGGCTCCTCTCTTCCGGCTCTTTTGCTCGTTCGTTGCTCGTTCGTTGCTCGTTGCCTCGCAAAAAAAGAAAGTGAGCGCATGGTGAAAGGAAGGTTTCTCTCGCAGCCGCGCCATTTTCTCCACTGTGCGGTGAACAAGGAGGTCTTCCGTCTCGTCTCGCCTGTCCCCTGCAAGTCACCGGTACCTGCTGCGGCGCTGTCGCTCCCCCCGCCCCCAGCAGCCCGCTGGAGCGCGGCAGTCGGAGATTCCTCAGGTCCGCACCAACCAGGAGCGCGGGAATAAGGCCATTGCCCCCAAAACCGGCTTAGCCCGCGGTCCCTGGACGCCCGGCTGCCAATCAAGGCGCGCGGCTGCGCTGCTCCCAGAGCCCATCTGCAAAGTCCCCGGTACCACGCAGTACCGCCCGGTACGGCATCCCCGTCCGCTCTGCCTATAGTGCCTTATAGGTAAGGTACCCTACCTAGGTACCTACTAGTAGTAAGTAGCCATGGCCTATAGGTACCCTACCAGCTCAGCAGCAGCCTTGCCTTGCTGCGGAAGCGTTGCTGGCGGTTGGGCCGGGGGGCAAGGCTGAAGAGGGGGACCCCCCCCCAGAAAAGGGACTGGCCGCACCTTTTTTTTTTTTTTTTTTTTTTTTTTTTCGTTCCTCGCAGCAGCGCAGTGCAGCATTTTGCCGCGTTTCTCACACGCTTGCTTCTTCACCGTCCGGAATTCTCTTCGCGGCCGCCTCAACTTTACATGGCCTATTGTGCTCGCTCGTGAATCGCCCTGCCGCCTGCGCCCTGTTCTTTTATTGTTGCGCTGCGCAGCTCGGCTTGTTACCCCAAACAAGATCCGAAATCCCGACGCTGAGCCCAGCCCTTTATTATTTTTTATTATTTTTATTGTTATTATTTTTGTTTTCATTTTCATTTTTCATTTTTTATTTTTATTTTCACTTTTATTTTACCTTCCTTCTCTTCCTGTCTTATTCCAGTAGTTTTGACGCCTCTCTCTTCTGGCTACTAAAGCTATAAGGTTCACTTCACTTCAGCCCCCCCCCCCCCAAAAAAAAATTAAGGTACTCCTCGGCCTTGGTATTTTTTGGTGTACGTACTCGTACCGCACATCCGCATCACCACACACCACACCGGACCCTTTTTTTTTTTTTTTTACCTTCTTTTCAAACACTGTTGTGGCGGCTCTCCCCCCCCCCAAAAAAAAAACACATCAACACCCGCGTGCTTGGCCATCTTCTACAACCCAGGCTCCTCTTTTGTTTTCCCTCTCTTCCTCCTCCCTCCCTCCCCCCTTTTGCACTGGATTTGCTGCACCCGCTGAATCCGGACCTCCTTTCTCTTCATCTTCAACCAGCCTATTTTTATTTACCTATTTTATTCTTCTTCTTTAGTTGCCGGCACCGCGCGGCGCGCGTGCTCTCTTTTCTTCTTCTTCTTTTGGCTTACTGACTGACTGACTGACTGACTTGGTTGGCTGGCCTGACCCCGGCTCTCAAGAGCTCACACACACTACCCTTTTTTACGCCTCTCTCTCTCTCTCTCTCTCTCTCTCTCTCTCTCCCTCTCCCCCCCTCTCTTTGCCTCTCTCTCTCTGCCTCTCTTCATCAAACAACAGTTCATCACTGCCCGTTGATTCCCTTCTCTCCCTCTCCTCCCTCCCCCCCTCTCTTCTCACTTCCCAATTTCTCGGCAGCGCCCATATATGATCGGGCTCGCTACCCGCCATGGTTACCGAGAATGAGTCGTCCGCACGGGAGCCCGCCACTCGTGGCCGCGGCAGAGGTGGGCGCGGTGGCCGTACTGGCCGAGGCCGAGGCGGTGCCAGAGGCACTTCTTCTACTTCGGCCGTGTCCAAATCAGCCTTTGGCAAGTCCGGCCGCGGTGGCACGCGGAGAGGCCGGGCCAAGACCTTTGCAGACTCTCGCGTCCAGGCCGCCTACGAGCGCCAGAGGGATCTCAAGGCCACTTACCAGGCCGTGGCCCATGCCCTCAAGCCTGCCCTGCAGGAGCTCGCCGAGCGGAGCATTGATGAGATGCTGCACAAGTCGGACATCCACCGGTCTGCTCACGAGCGCCTGCCTGTTGTCCGAGAGCTTCAAGAAAGGCTTGACCAGAAACTTTCTCTGTTTGACCGCCAGCTCAAGGCCAAATTGAAACTCGCCAAAGACACTTATAGTGCCGAGCAGTATGTCCTGGAACGGGAGTTCGAGGTATGGTCCTCTCTTTTCCTTTTCTTCATTTCCGGCTCACTACATCGCTCTTGACACCCTTTCAACTGTTGTTTTTTTGTATATATATATATATATATATGTGTATATGTATATATATATATATATAATACATATATAGATACATCTTCTTTTGTCATCATCTTCTCCGGTGGTACTCTAGCTGACAGCTCTTCGTCTCGCAGAATGGCATCGAGGACATTACAGAACAATTCTACGACGGTCAAGATAACCGTGCTCGTATCCTTTCCGCACTGGAGGCAAGGGACCTTCCAGTAGATGTAAGTTATGCGCTTGTCCATCTTTTATCAAGTCACCGCCTCCTGGTCGGCATGCCTTCCCTTGACCTTGTTTTTTTTTTTTGTCAACTTCTTGATTGCTTTTTTTCTTTCTTTTTTTTTAAATTTTTATTTTATTTTATTTTATTTTATTTTATTTTATTTTGTTTTGTTTTGTTTTGTTTTGTTTTATTTTATTTCATTTTAATTCATTTCATTTTATTTCATTTCGTTCTCTTCTTCCTCGGTTGGAGATTGGCCGTGGTCTCATTCGGCATTGTTTGCGGAAATCGTAAATGCATGTCATCGAGGAGCATTCTGCTAACGCCCGACGCCTCTCACAGATCCGCGACGATCAGTATGAGTACAAAGCCATCACTGATCGCCATCTCGATAACGATTTTGGCATCTATGAATGCTACAAGGATGGCCACTTGGTCCCTTATCCCTCGCGAGCCGAGGGCACCGAGATGTGGCAAAAGGCCCGCGATGCTGAGGCTGCCGCCGCCGCCGCCGCCGCTTCTGCCGCCGGCTCTTCTGGCTCCCGCGGGGGCAGGGGCCGGGGCCGAGGGACCAACAAACGCCGTGCCCAGGATCAGCCGGATGGCCAGCCGACGCCAAAGAAGACGACTCGCAGCAACTACGACAGCCAGCTTCTGCCGGCCGCCCCGATTGCTCCCTCCAAGGGCCTTTTGGCAACCGAAATTGAGGCTCAAATCGAAGGCGCCCCGGCAGAAGAGGACTCCGCTCCCGCGTCACCGGAACCCATCAACATGACCAACGGCGTCACCTCTGCTGCCGTCGTCAAGTTCAACGGCAAGCTGTCGGCTCGCGAAAAGAGCCCATCCCTGCCCAAGAACATCGCGGAGCCCGATGAACACGGCTGCCGCATGTACAACCAGAGGCCGTCGATGAAAGAGAAGGGCATTAACAGTCGTCTTCTCGCCCCGCGCCTCTTCTGGTTCGACGAATGGGACATTGGCTTCCGCGACAGCTCCAACGATTCCACAAAGGGCCACACTCGCGCCAAGCGCGGCAAGTACCTCGACACCCCCAACAGCAACGGCATGCACTTTGACTATTGGTGCAACGGCTACGACTTCTCAAACACTCGGCCGTCCGATTTCGACCAGGAGGTCGTCAAGAAGCATGGCCTCCACCCAAAGTATGGCATCTTCCTGCCCAACAGCACCAACGAGCAGGAGCCGAGCTCTCCCTTTGTCATGCCCGGAAAGCCGGTGGTATACATTGCCCAGCCCTCCGGTCGCATCTCTCACGCCTCGCGTTCATTCCAGAGGACGATTAACTATCGTCGTGTGGCTGATGCGCCTGTCAGAGTGAAGATGAATGCGGCCATGCGGCGCTTCTGCAAGCTGGACGACATCCCCCTCGAGGATGTCGCCGTCGCCGAGTATCTGCCCACGGATGAGGAGCTGCGCAGCCGATCCCTGGGCACAGCTGCCATGGAACTTGAATCTAAGCCCGAGGTGGAGGAGACCTCGTCCGAGACCGACGAGCAGGTCGCTGATGCAGAGGAGTCGGCCGAGCCGCCCCAAGGCGGCCTTACTGCTCTGTCTATCCTTGCCTACGCCACCGCATTCGTCGAGGCCGAGGTGATTACACGAGCCGTGCCGCCTGCACCAAAGCTTGCAAGATACGATGCCATTAGAGATGTCTTCACCGATTCAAAACCCGCCAGGGCGCCTGCTCCCGACACTAGCAATCTCAATCTCAACTTCCTCGCCGAGCTGTGCAACGTCGAGGCCCGCTTACAAGAGCCCGAAGGCCACCCTATCAAGACGCAGACTCCTCCCGTGGCCGCGGCCGTGCCTGTGGCTGTGGCTGTGGCCGCGGCCGTGCCCGCCGCCGAGCCCGACCTCGATGTGAGAGCCAAACGCGAGGACTTGCCATCCATTGCCCCCCTGAGCCACGTTCCCATCAATGGGCAGCATGGCCCCGTGGAGCCTGTTGGCGGATACATCCGAAACCCCCAGCATCAGCGAGAACTCCCGCCGCTGCAGCCCGCCTGCCAGGCTCACGTCCCGGCCCCCGCCCCGGCCCCCCCGGCCCCCGCTCCCCCTCCTCCCCCTCCTCCTCCTCCTCCTCCTCCTCCTCCCCCTTCCGCGCCGGAGCACATCATCTATCAACCGCCTCCTCCCGAACAGCCTGTGGTCCACGCACCGCCGCCGAGGGCCAACGAGTACAAGCAACTTCCTCCCCCTCCGCCCGCTCCTCCGGTTCAGGAACAGCATCAAATCTATTACCCTTACGGCGGCTATCCTATGCCGGAACCTCGAGATATCCACATGGGCTCGGGCCGACCAATGGAGCCGGTGTACGGAGGCAGTCGTATGGCAAGCTATGGCCTCGAGGCTCCTGGCCCTGGCCCTGCGCCCGCGCCCGCGCCGGCTCCGACGCAAGCTGCTCCTATTCCGCCTCCGGGTCCCAGCACAGGATACCCTCGCGTATACTGGTCCCAGCAGCCTCCTCCTCCTCCAGTTGCCCAGGTTCCGCCGCCGCCGCCGCCGCCGCCGCCGGCACAGCATTATGCACCGCCTCCACCCCCAAGGATGCCCTTCTCCCACAATGCAAATGCCGAGCCTCTCCCGCCGCTCCGACCACCTCGGGGTCGCGCCCAGTCCGTCCAAGATGATATGATGCGTGATGCTATGATGAGGCCGGCCGTTCACGGCATGAACAACTACTATACGCCTGGCCCGTCTCGACCGTACCACCACAGCTATGCGGCGCCGGAGCCTCCCCTTGCTCCTCTGCAGCCGCTTGGAGCGGAAAGAATCCTGCCCAACCCTCAGCAACCGCAATCCTACATGGGGCCGTCCGGCCCCGGCTACGCCCCTCAGATCTTGTCGCCAACCTTTGGCAACCCCCAGCCAATGCCCGGCCCCATGGCTCAGAGCCCCCCAGGGACGCCGCAGGGCTTACACAGCTCGATGCACCGCCATCGCTCCACGCCTTCAGGATCCTCGGATGCTGGATCTGGCAAATACCGCAAATTACAGCCCGCTCCGGTGCCCGCTCACCGAGCGTGGTCCAACAAGCCAGAGCTGAAGACGATTCCCTACGACCACAAAGAAACCGGGTCGTCCGCCGCCCTTCCGAGCTCTGGCCCGACGCAAATCAGAGGGTGGAATGTGAACCAACCTCGGAAGCGAAGCAAGGTTGACAAGCAGGACAGAGCCGATGCCGCCGGAAACGACAGGGACGATTCCAGATAGAAACGGGAAACGCCTGGTCAAGAAGTTGCTCAAGCAAATCCTCACAACTCTCAGACCACGGTGGCTCCTCATCCCAACTGGTCTGTTCGATTCACCGAGCCAATCACTAAACTGCCGCCTCTCTTCCCGCGACACGTCCCCCCCATTCCGCGGCGCACAATGGCTCTTGACATGGATCTTGATCAACTCCTCACTGCGACCGATGAGAGTGCTGCTGGTGCTTCTGACGAGCCAGCTATTCCCGAATCCGATGCAGTTCCCGGTGACGCTTCGGCTTCTCAGCAGGATGGCACGCCGTTGTTACGTCGTCTTCGCCCGAGGAGGGCCAGAACAACTACGGCGCCCAACGCAACAGTCTCTGCGCAGTCGACCGGATCCAGCCATTCTGCAGCAAGGGCTACAACATGTAAAAAGAATAGCCGAGCAGCGTCGAAAAAGAAGGGTGTTCGAAAGGAAGCCTCGCTAGCAGCGATACAAGCTGAACAAGAGCTTCTTACCGATATCTCTCCCGCAGCAGCCTGCTTTTCCTCTTCTCAAACAGAGGATGTCAACCAACAACAAATTAACGTCATGGACTGCCCATAACAGGCGCTCTATGCCATCAGATGACGTATATAAACGAGCACATCTATTTACATCTTGCCGCGCTGGCGAAATTCACCGCTACTATTATATACCCCTTTTCCTTTATGGTAGCTATCGACCAAGCCGGACGCATAATAAATATACCAAAAAAAAAAAGAAAAAAAAAAGGAAAAAAAAAGGAAAAGGAAAAGGAAAAAAAGGGGGGGGCCTTACCCCAAGGGGAAACAGGATACAACATATATATATATATATCGAATGCTACCTAATTCGGCACTATATCGGCGTCTAGAGGAGATGACGAGCTACACTTTTCCAAGCTCTTTCTTTCCAACACTGCGCTTAACCGTGTTTCGCCGTTGCTCGTGTGCTTCGGCGAACCTCATCTTACCTTTTAAGTCGGATTTTTTTTTCCCTTTATTTTCCTTTTCTTCTATAATCTCTTTTGAAAGCACGGCTCTGACGGCCACGCCCCCCCTTTTTTCCCCCTCTTTCCTTTTTTTTTGTGGTGGAGGCGATTGCTGGCAGCAGATTGATTACTTGCCAGTGGACTTATGGCTTGGTCTGGCCGGATAGCAAGGGAAGCATTTGTGATTTTTTTTTAATTTTTTTTTTGTCTTTTACTACTTCTTGTTTCCTGTTTTATTGCTTTTATTTATTTCTCGTTTCTGTTGTACCAATATGAGAATTTCGGGTCATTACTTCTCCCCCCCTGTCCTTTTCTTTTCTTTTTCCCCCCCCCCCCTCGTTCAATCCGAAGTGAAAAAAATAAAAATAAAAAAAAACCTGCTGTTTTGGAATGGCACGTTGCTTGCGGCCCACGCGTGCCTAGAAAGGAGTGGGTTGGTCTCTAGAAGGGGAGGTAAGGATTAAAAAAAAAAAGAATTCGGGACATTTGGTGGCTGTAGCATAGGGAGAGGGCAAAAAGAAAGGTAAAGAAAAGAAAGAAACAAAAAAATTGCGAAAGCTGGGCAGGTTCTGGTTGTTAGATGCCTGCGATGACGGCTGTGATAGATGGAAGGGGGCGTACTGGCATTCTCATAGGAAAGATGGGATGTTGGGTTTAATTTTGGTTTTGGGTTTTGGTTAAGAAGGGAGGGCTCAGGGGAATAAATAAAGGATAGGGATTTTAATTTTTTTTTTTTCAACTTCAATTCTACTTGTTCATTCTTGACTGACTGCCATCGTGTGTGTCACGATTTATATATATATATATATAATATATATATATATATATTTGCGCTTTTTCTGCTGTGAATGTGAATTTTTATGAAAAAAAAAATTAAATAAATAAATTAAAAAAAAAACCTCAAGAAGGCACGCTTCGTGCTTACTTGTGAGCCAATTGTGCCACATACAATATGCAAGATTCCCCTTTTTATTTAGGTATTTCTTTTTTAATATGGTTTCCTGTATCCAGTCCGGCCCTCCCCGGGGTCATTTTGGGTCAAAATATGCGTTCCATCTCGAAGCACTATTTTTTGTGCTCCTTTGTTTTTTGTTTTGGGGGGGTTTTTTTTTTTTTAAGATAGACGGGCTTGTTTTGCCCACAGCCACTATGTGTCTTATATCTCATCATCAGTCATGATACTGTTCACGTCTAGATTTTCTGCCCCCCCCCTGGGAGGCGGCCCCCGGGCTTCTTCTCTCCCGATAAAACGTTCAACCTATGGTGCGCCCTGGGAATCCGTAGGCATCTGCTGTTGCTGTGATTCCGCAGCCGGAGGCGCGGGTCCGGCCCCGGCCACGGGCATTGATGCGGATGCTGGTGCTGGCATAGATACCGGACCAGCGTCAGCCTGCGTAACGGCAGTGTGGTCCGACGGCCTGGCCAGATCGGCGTTGGTAACGGCAGGCGAAGCTCCCGCGGGCATGCCCTGTGGCCGGGCCAAGGCAGTAGGATCTAGCGGCGGAACGGCTACGCTGCCGTCGAGGGCGATGGGCGCATCGGGCGGGATCATCATGCCCCCGTCTGGAACCAGCGTGTCCACGCCTCCTCCCAGAGAGAGGAGGCTGGCGCCGAGGATGCCCTCGGGGTGCAAGGGATACATGAGCGCCTCCATTGTGGTGCCGTCGAAGATGACCATGTTTTGTATGGGCTGCTGCTTCTGACCCAGCACGTTGATGACGTCCTGCGCCAGCTGGCCACCCAGGATCGCGGCGACGGGCGCGATTTCGCTCCCCAGGTTCTGCAGGAAGCTGCGCAGGAATTCCGGCTTGAGCGTCTCGCCGGGGAGGCTCAGGACCTTGTGTTTTTGGGTGGCGATCTGGGTAAACAGCTTGAGATCCTCGCGGTTGCCGGGCAGGCGGCCGGACTGGATCTGCACAAACTCCCACAGGGCGCGGAGGCAAGACAGCGTCGGCGTGACGCTCCTCAGGCGGCGCTTCGACTTTGTGTACTCCTCGGGCAGGCCGGCGACGTCGCTGGCGAGGAACCAGGTCGAGTAGAGCTCTCGTTTCGTGACGGATTCGATGACCTTGGGGCCTTCTTTCTTGGTCTTGACGTCGACGATGGAACGTGTGCGCGTTTCCTGCTTGAGCTCGGTGGCGACGTTTCCGAGGTCGCGCTCGATGACGTAGTCGTGCTCTATCAGGTCGCTGAATATGAAGCCATACATGCCGTGCGTGCCCGCCGCGTAGAAGGCCTTGCCGTTGAGGCGCGTCGCCGTATTGATGAGGTTGAACGAGTCGGGGTCCAGGTCCGTCGCAATGACGATGTCAAAGTTGGCGAAATAGCTCGGGACCTTGGTCTTGACCCCCTCCGAGTCGACATGGATCCGGACTCGCGGATTCAGCTTGCGCAGAGCCGCGCTGGCCGCCTCGGCGCGGTTCTGGCCAACGGGGCTCTCCACCTCGGAGAGCAGGAACTGGGCGCCTAGATCAGCCTCGGCGACGGCGGCATCATCAAGCACGGTGAGAGACCCGATGCCGGCCAGGACGAGGTTCTTGGCGATCTCGTTGGCCAAGGCCCTGATGGTTATGAGGAGGATGTTGGCGCTTTGGATCTTGGCTTGGGCGGCCATGCCCCAGAGGCGGATCTGCCGATCATAGAGGGCGATTTCATCTAAAGAGGGGGATGTGAGATGTGGGCGCGCCATGAGAGGGTCGAAGCACGAAGAGATGAGTTACCGGCTGTGATGGCCTTGTCGGACAGAGCAAGGCCGCCGTTGTTGCTGAACGCCATGGGGACCACGGCTGGCGGATCTGAGATGGCTGCGGCGGCAAGAGAGGGATCTGAGACGAAGGCTCGGCCGGGCGTCATGACGGCCGCCATCGCATCCGGCGCAACAAGGTGAGGATTCAGCCCGGACGCACCGCCGTTGGTGTGCGGCACAGGTGCTTCGTTGGCATCAGTGATGCCGTTGTTGGACCGACGTTCCATCTCCGGTTAGAGCCCCACGACAGATCGATAGTGTTGCGGGATTGGATATTATTCACAAAGACGGAATGACGAATAGAGGCTGATGGTAGAGATGGAAGTCGAAAAAAAAAAAAAAAAAAAAAAAAAAACCTCGGGCGAGGCTGCGCGCCAGGTTCTCGTGGCTATCGCAAAGAGAGACGATGAGGCTGAGAGCGAGTTGGGCCTCAGAACAGGGAGTTTGAGCGCGGCAACTCTGCCGCCAGTAGCAATAAGAACAGTTTTTCACGCAGACGGGGTGTTAAGGAGATGGAAAAAAAAATAAAGGCAAAAAAAAAGAGCAAAAAAAGCACAAGTGACTTGTTGGCGGCCCCCTTTGGTCTCGGGCAGATGCACAACACAATTACAATATATCAACCAGGTTGTAAGAAATTGAATGGCAGCCTCGCCGGCAGCCGTGCAGCGGAGATGCGCTGTGGCACCGGGCGCTAAGGGATGTCGGGAACGCCTGTTAAAGCAGGACCGCGACGGTGGCCCGGGTTTCGCGGGACCGGGAGGTAGTTTTTAAACAGCGGATTGATCGGATCGGCACCAGCTTCTCTCTCTCTCTCTCTCTTCTGTCGGGTTTTGCATGTCTGCTTCAACTTTGAGCACTGGGGTTTCTTGTAAGCTTGGTTTCGGTTCCGGCTCCGGTTTCGGTTTCGGTTTCGGTTTTGATTTCGGTTTCGGTTTCGATTTCGATTTCGATTTCGATGTCGCAGCTGTTGGTTTGTGTCTAATATGGCCTGCTGCAACTTGCGCTTACTGCCTATTATGTATGTATGCTCGGCTCGCCGTCGCAGCAGACAAAGCTCGGCAAAAAAAAAATTTCCAACAAACTCGGACGTTGTCTTTTTTTCTCCTTCTCTCTCTCTATCTTCACCTTCATCTTCATCTCTCTCCTTCTCTCTCTCTTTCTCTCTAGCTATTCGTGGTGATGCGTTTGAATCGTCTCCGTGCTGCCACTATTGCGGCAAGGCTGCTCTGTGCTATTAGTATTATGCATGTCTTGTGGCTGCACCAGCTGAGGAGGTGGATATTCAACACAAAATCCAGTATCCATCCAAAAAAAAAAAAATAAATAAATTAAAAAATCAATTTACGAATAAAAAAATATAAAACAATGCAATCCTCCCATGATCCGATGCTGGGACCGCGCTGCTGCGTCGTCATAGTAGGTCCAAAGCCGCCCCATCACCCGGTGCTGCGCCGCTTCATTGGCCAGCCTGCGGTCTCCGAACGTTGCACTGCACGCCATGCCTATATTTCCCAGACCGCTATAGCCTATAGCCTGCCTGTAATCCTGCTTGCATCACCGCTGCTGCTGCCAACGGAGTGCCACTAATACCGCTGCCGCCACCGCATGTGTGTTGCCACTAAGCATCGCCAGCACTACTACAGCTATAGTGATGGACGAGTGACAAGGACAAGAGTGACCCCGCCTGCACAGGATCAGCTTTGCCGGGAAGCTTCAATCTCTCATCCCCTCCTCATCCAGCCGTTGTGCCTCTGTTCGTTCTTGCGATGCCACCTCGATAAAAAAAAAACAATAAAACAAAATAATAATAATTAAAAAAAAAAAAAAAAAAAAAACCTGCATATTGCCGTCGTTTGAGTCGAGCGAAGCCCAAATTCAAGGGCGCATCGCATTGCTGGTCCGCCTGACGTCGGGCCGGAACCTCATTATCGGGTGAGTGAGCAGCCGAGTCCGGCTATTTCGCCGTGCTGCCAAGGAGATGAGGGAAGAAGAAAAAGAAAAAGAAAAAGAAAAAGAAAAAAGAAAAAGAAAGAAAAAAAGAGACACGGAGAGAGAGAGAGACAGACAGACAGACAAATGAGCTGATCAAGACCGCGATCCCCTGATGACTTCTTAGAATCGGTGACGTCTTCTTGCTTCTCCTATCTTGGATCGGCCTTTTCTGCCTATTTTCCCCCTCCCAATTGCTGCTACTTTGTCGCCCTCGTTCCTAAGCAAATCAAATTCAACCCGCCCACGAAATAAAATAACCACCTCGTCCCGCCGCCGGTTGGCGTTGCGCTCTCGCAGCTCCACGCCTTTTTTAAAAAAAAAAAAAAAATTCTCGGTGGCTGACGTGTATCTGCCAAATACATACATAATCAGTACATGAATTTTGTATGGAGTTCCGTTGGGGCCACTCGAGCGCCGCCCAACTTGACGCCTTTTTAGTTATTTAGCACATCGCGGTTTGCTCGCCACCTCGCCCAGCGCAGCCAACATTCCCCCGGCAGCTCCCATCACAAGCAAAGCACAGCACAGCACATTCGGGGCCGCTTCATCTGCCGCCGCCCAACAGTTTCAGCAATTCTTCAGTCTTCCGGCCCGTGGGCTGCCCGCCGAACGCACCCTCGACTCCCGGGAGAGAGCCTGTGTCCTCGTAACGGCGGCGTCATCCGTCTAACCATGTCGTCGAGGTCGGGCTCGGGCTCGGGCTCGGGCTCAGGACCGAATTCCCACCTCCAGCGGGCTCAAGAGTCGCAGCAAGACTTCCCTCCGCCGTCTCCGCCGCTGCCTTCTCTGCGGATGCTCAACTCGCCCCGAAGTCGCGAGAGCGGCCCTGCGGCCTCCCGTGCACCACCGCGTTTTCATTGGTCTGCCGCGGCCCGGAGAGCCGAGCGGATTCGAAGCCTCGACGAGCGGACGACATCCCGCGTGGGCGGCCGGGAGCACCATCTGGATCACAACGGGCGCTATTCGCTGCGACGCTTCCCTCGCATGCATTCCGCCTCGGACGACCGAACCTCCAACTTTGAGGAGCTGGATCGGTCGCTCGACGAGGCAAACTCCAACCTCCGGGCCCTGCTAGATCTGACGCACTCCGCGCTCACCACGATTCCTCATCCTCTCCGCTCGCATGACTTCCCAGACGACAACCGCCGGAATAAGCGCCGGAAACTCGACTCGGATCGGCTCGGCTCCGGCGGCGTCAAGGCCTACCGCTATGGCAGGTATGGACAAGTAGAGCCGGGTCAGTTGCGGATGGAGATTGTGAGCTGCGACGGGGGGATGTTTTCCAACCAGTCGTCGTACGCGGCCGAGAACATCCTCAAGGATGACAATTCGGTGTACTGCACCAAGGGAAACAGATGCAACATTGTTTTGCAGCACCTAGGCGGGACGGTGTTCACCCTGCAAGAGCTCATCATCAAGGCGCCATGCGCTACCAACTTTTCTCATCCGTACGTTCCCATCCAGCCTCTGGGAGATGATGACCTCTTGTTTTTTTCCCCTCCCTCCTTTTTCTTTTTCTTTTTCTTTTTTTTTTTTGATTATTCCCCCGTTTTTCTCCTCTTCTGCATTATCCTTTCCGAAGGGTAAAAAAAAAAAAAGGGGGGGGGGGGGGGGGATTACTATTACTAATTCAGTTCCAT
Source organism: Trichoderma cornu-damae (assembly GCA_020631695.1). Classification (NCBI taxonomy): domain Eukaryota; kingdom Fungi; phylum Ascomycota; class Sordariomycetes; order Hypocreales; family Hypocreaceae; genus Trichoderma; species Trichoderma cornu-damae. The sequence continues at coordinate 2,964,523 of CM036091.1, read as the reverse complement.
AGCGTTCGAGAGGGCATGATTTTCATCACCATGAACCAGGACGATATGCTGAGCCGCACAGCTCAATACCAAATCCAGTATGGCCCGACAGCTAGGGAGCGGTCGCGGGCCGGAGAAGGGGACACTGCGCTGATCCTCGAGCGAGAGCCTCGTCATATCATTTCCATCCAGCACCATGACGACGGCACCACGAGCACCAGGACTAGGAGATCCTACGTATACCGAACCGGCGACGACGACGAGAGCCGTCTGCCCGAGATGCCCGAGGAATTCAGCAGGGAGATGCCGGATTTCCGCGTTACCACGGAATGCAGCGATGAGGAGGACGACGACGACGACGACGGCTACGACGGGTCTCGGTTCCGCCGCACCCCCAACCGCATCGGCTCTCTGCCATTTGAGAATGCAGAATCCGACGCAGACGACATCGTCATGCCGTTCAGCCCCCAGGACACCTCGGACGATCTGCTTCTCCATCACAGCCGGCGCCACAACATCATCCGCAGGCAAAGGGATCGAGACCACGACCGAGACCACGACCACGACCACGACCACGACCACGACCACGACCACGACCACGACCACGACCACGACCACGACCACGCACCCAGCCTGTCTCTCTCCGAGGCAGTGGACGCACATGCCAACGCCACTCAAGAGGCCGTCCGTGCTGTCGGCGGCGGCGGCCTGCTTGCTCCCCACGCGCGGTTTTACATCGAAAAGAGGAAGAGCAAGTGCACCATCAAGTTTGACCCCCCTGTTTCTGGTCGCTACATTCTCCTCAAGATGTGGAGCTCCTCGCACGACCCAGGGAGCAACATCGACGTGCAGTCCGTGATCACTCGAGGCTTTGCCGGGCCACGGTACTTTCCCTCTGTTGAGTTGCGATGAGCACGTCCCGGAGAATAGGGGCGAAATGAAAATGAATTTGGCCACATGTGCCCGAGCAGACGCACGGCTTGGTTTTGGTTAAGCGAACTATGCACCGGTAGGAGTAGTAGCAGTAGTATACGAAAAATGTTCTGGGCCCAGGGAAAGGGGGGGGGGGGGGGGGGTTGGCAGGGTATATACGGGAATTTGCTTTTTTTTTTTTTTTTTTTTTTTTGCTTCTTTCTGCCCCCTTGTTTTTTCCTTTAATTTCGCGCTCGGGACGATTGGTTTCTCACCTTTTCTCTCATGACTTGACGGGTAGAATGACTATCTTCGAGGCAGAGAGGAGGCGTTGGCGTGCTGTTTCGGGACAGGACATGGGCACTTCAATCACAGGTAGCTGCTTTCATTTCGGGGGGTTGGTTGACTGGCCCCCGGGACGTGAAGTCGTGGATTCCTGATGTCGGCTCTCCTTGGTCATTTACTTTTCTGGGTACTCCGTATTAGGTCGCAATCCGGGACATTACGGAGCAGTTGGTATCATTGATTATTTTGTCCAGTTTCGTCGGTGGTTCAGTGCGACGACAAAAACACCCTACCCTGCAGCTTGGTCAAGGTCGAGGCTACCCGGGCGGTGTGCTCGGCGAGGATTCTTCTTACTCAGACTACTGGCGGAAAGACAAGACTTTTGAGTAGACCGGCTTTCGGGAGTAGAAGAAGCAAGAGTTCGTGGAGGCTCGACGGGGTGGCAGACCGCGGCGGAGTATCCGGCGAGCAAGGCTCCGAGGAACCTGGGAGCTCTTTGGTAACCTCTTGCTTTCATGCTCCCTTGACAAAGGGGTACACGAAATCTCCTCTTACAGGTTGACATGGTGGACTACCAAGGCCGGTACCGTCTCCTTCCACGGATCTACAACGTCCAGAACAAAAGGCGCCGCCGATGCCACGAAGCGGCGGCTCCACGCCGTCGGCCGCAGTGGGGGGATCCAAGCTGGCGACGGAAGTTGAGCATCCCGGATGGCTTGTCGGGGGTGCTCCAGCCGACGTAGGTGATTGTCATGAGAGGCATGAGCGTGAAGAAGACGACGACGACGAGGTTGAGGACGGACCAGGCGAGGACGAAGTAGGTGAGGAGGCGGTTGGACAAGTGATGGAAACGTCTTCGTCTTCTTGACAGGCTGAGCCTTGACATGGTTGAGCAAGGTGAAGAGATGATGACACAAGGCGTGTGTAGAAGAGAGTGTATCATATGCTTCGTGGTGTTGCGGCCGCGGGTGGTTATTGTGTTATTTGCATAAAGGAACGACAGTAATGGCACCGTCTTGTCTTGTCTTGTCTTGTTTTGTTTTGTTTTGTTTTCTTTCCTTTCCTTTTTTTCTTCTTCTTCTTCTTCTTCTTCTTCTTCTTCTTTTCCTTTTTATTTCTTTCTATCCAATTTCCCTCCTTCTTTTTCTTTCACTCGATCGTACAACTTATTGATCGAGGGCCAAAAAAAAAAGACAATTTGTGCTGATGGAAAAGGGTCTGCATGGTCGAATGGGCTTGAAACTACCTTACCAAAAGACGGCCAGTGTGTGCTTGCCCTCAGGGTCACACTGACACGGCTGCCAACAAGAAGACAAGAAAATAAGAAACTTTTGTCAACTGTGAACTCTTCCTGGAGGAGGATGAGGAACTCGTTGGGAGACGGGCAGAAATGGGAGTTGTATATATTACTCTACTGAAAAAAAAAAAAAAAAAAAAAAAAAAAAAAAAAGAACCGGAGAGAACCCATGATTTTTTTTTTTGAGTATTACACGAAAAAAAAAAAAGAGAGAGAGAGAGAAAGAGAGAGACGAGCAAAATGCCCGTTGGAATATTGGGAGAGACGGGCTGCTTTTGTCTCTGCATAGCAACGGCGTGTGCAAGAGGAGCAAAAGTTGCGATTTTGTTTATCTGGCGATGTCGTGGGCAGGCGATGTCGTGGGCAGGGCACAAATCCGGGTTTTTTTTTTTTTTTTTTTTTTGTTTACCTATGCGGTTTTGGGCCTCCTTCTCCGTGGGCACAGGCGCTGTATGACAGTGACAGCCCCCCCCGTGTTTCAGCGCTTTCAGTTGCGCCGTCGACGCTATAAGGGCTACTGGAAACAACTGGAGAGGCTCTGGGGAAAACCCGCTCCAAAAAAAAAAAAAAAGAAAGAAAGAAAATTAAAAAAAATTCACCGCCACATCGCCAATATGAACGAAGCTGGAGATGGCGAGTTGGTTTTAACAACACAATTTTTTTTTTAAAAAAAAATTATATATATACTATATATATATTTAATTTCTTTTACGCAGAGCTCTTTCTCCCCCTCCCGCCACCGGATTCCGAGCGCTCGTCTATCCATGGGAGAAATGGAAACAGCGGCGGCGGTGCGGTCTCTCTCGCCATCGTGAGTTCTGCGCTTCCCTTCCTCCTCCCTCCTCCACCTCGCTGTCTCCCGCTGCTGTCGGTTTTTTTTCTCTTCTTCTTCTTCTTCTTCTTCCTGGCCCCCCCAGCCTTGCTTACTCGGACCCGCCTTGACCAGCTGCATTGATTTGTTGGCTACGGAGAACTAGGACCACCACTAGCACTAGTAGCTCCAGGAGCAAGCAGCAGTTGTCGAACTGGGGAGAGAGTGAGAGAGAGACGGCCCGCGCGGATCCACGAGCAGCCCCAAACGAGACGAGTGACGGACAGACACGCAGAACCTCCCTCTGGCGGTGATGCTACGGAGCAGTACGGAGTACTCCATAGCAGGCATACTACTATAACTACTGTATACTACAAAGTACTACGACGGGTCGCAAGTCTAGCCTCGAGTTGCTCGTTTCGAGCGGGCCGTCCGTCTTCCCCCCCCAAAGAACCGACGTCCGGCGTATCAGCATTCCAGGGCGGCCTCTCACATGCCATGGCTCGAACCTCATATGAGACAAAGAGCAACTCGACCCAAGTATCACCAGGCAACTACATATCTCCTATAACTTGGACCTCGAAACCAAGTTTTTTGTTGTTTTTTTGTTTTGGTCGCGGGTCGCGGTGAAAGACAAGAATCCGCCAAGGCGCCGAGACACGGCAGGGGAGGGGAAAGAAGAAGAAGAAGAAGTGGAAGAAGAAGAAAAAGAAGAAGAAAGAAGGAAACCAGCCAAGGGGGACCCCGGGGAGGGCCTCTTGAGTGGATGGACAAGCGACGCCAAGGACGAGAAAAGGCCCCAAGTCTTGCTGCATGAGTCGGGTTTGTGCGTGACCGCTACACCGTTCACGGCATCCCGTGCATGCGCCTGCAGCTCTGCCCCGGTGCCACGAGAGAAAGCCGCGCGCCCTGCATCCGCGTTGCATTACGTTTGCATATCGTCTCTGCATACTGTTTGCATATGTACGGCGCCTTTTTGCTTCTTTTGATTTTTGCGCCTCGGTGGAGCCGGTCATCCCCCCCTTCGAAGAAGCAAATTCCTTTCGCGACGGGCGGGATCGACGTTGACAGCTTTTGCGCCGACTCTTGGATCCAAAGGGGGGGGAGAACCAGGGGAAAAAAAAATTAGAAATTTTTTTCAAATGTTTTTTTTTTTTTTTGAATAAAAATTTTGGGGGTTCACGCTTCCCCGAAATTCAAGTTCACCTCGAGCTTATTTTAGCACATTTCTCGTTCGAGAGTGAAACCTTTTTTTTTTTTTTTTGGCTAGAAATTTGGGCTTTTTCCCTCCCTCCCCTCAAAAAAAAAAACTCCCTTCTCTTCCTACGGGACAAAAAAAAAAAAAAAAGGGAGCTTCCACCACATCGAATAGCCGCCGCGACAGAAAATTTTTCTTCGAGCGAATAGAAACAAGCTCGCTGTGGCGTCCCGTCTAGCATCGGTAACGATCGCAAATACTGGGCGAATACCGGGGGAAGGCAGAGGAAGGGAGGGCCTGGTTGCTTGGTTGCTGGTCTGGTTCCAATATTCCGTTCCAAGTTCTCCACTCCTAGTGCTGTCCACACACCGCGCCAAAACACAATACAATGGGCAGCTCGAGTGCGAACCCCGGCCAGGGGTATGGGGAGAGTAGTCAAACTCCTCCGCTCTCACCGAGCTCGAGCTTGGCCCTGGATTCCCCGTCAACACCTCGAGCAGCCCAGAGGCCACGTCCCAACCCTCGCCTCTCCGTCGACCGAAGAGACGACACCCTGTTCGTTGCGGGACCTGCATCTCCTCCGAAACACAAATCTCCTCTCCGTCAATCTGCTGCCATCTCCTATCAAGACTGCCCCGGACGTCCTGAACCGCCGCCGTTTGTGAAGCCGAGGCACAACCCCAAGCTTCGCAGAGGAGGCCACTCGAGGTCGACATCAGAGCTCTCACACGCCACCGGCGATATCCCTTTGGCAGCCGCGCAAGCCCCCGAAGCACCGTCAACAGCACTTTCCACGCCCTCTCCGCATCCCGAGGGCCCCAACTCGACTTTTGCGACGCGTCGCACCTCGTTTGGACAAGTCGGTCAAGACACACGCGCGTCGATCCCGAGCGATTGCAACCGGCCCAATCCCGCCGCTTCTTCGCCAGCCCGCCGCTCTCCGTTCTCCTTCATCACATCCAGGATGCCGGCCATCAAAGCCCTCGCCCCTGCGCCCGTCGTGGTGCCGCAAAACGACGAGCTCATCAACCTCAGCATCGAAGCGTCGCTCTTCCCCAAGGGCAACCCCCCCGACGGGCAGTCTTCTTCTCCATCGGCGTTTGCGGACCTGCAGCAGACGGCAACCGGCCTGCTCAAGAAGTTCCAGACCGCCTACCAGCGCCAGGCCGTCGCGATCCACGAGCTGATGGCCGAGAAGGAGGCGCAGGATGACGAAAAGGCCGAGGCCGACACGAGGACGCGACACCTCAAGATGCAGCTGGAGGGCATGGCCCAGAAGCTGGCAGATACGGAGGGCGTGATGCAGACGCTGATGGAGGAGCTCAACAAGGAGAAGAGGCTGAGGATGGAAGAGCGGGCAACCGCGCGAGACAAATTCCTGACGCCATCCGAAGGGTCCATCTCCGAGGACCTGGGGGTCGAGGAAGACCAGCAACACCGCAAACGAGGATGGAGGCGAAGCGGTGAGACTTCCAAGACCGATTTTAGCTTCGAGACGGATGAAGATAGCGTCGAGGCCGCCAGCATCTTCTCTCGTCCTCGCAGCCCTACCCTTACGGCGCTAAGCATCATCTCGGACGTAGAAGGTCCCGCGCCGCCTGGGCCCCCCTCAAGGACGTCGACCTTTGGGCCGTCCCGGTCCGTCCGGAACTCTCAGCCGCCGCAGCTGTCCACTTTCCAAAAGCTGTTCAAGGGCATCTCTGGAGATCCCAACAAGGATATCAACGGCTGCCGCAACTGCCAGGGCCAGGACGCCAGCATCGCCTGGGACACGGTGGGCCTCCTGAAAGCTGAGAACAAGACTCTCAAGGAGAGGGTCGGCGAGCTGGAGGAGGCTGTCGAGGAAGTCCTAGACGTTGTCAACGGCGTTGGCCAATAATAGCATGACCTCCTTGCATATCTCACGTTTTTTTGGGCATGTCTAGGTGTTTTTTTCCCCCCCCCACAAATAGCCGGTGTTATCAACGACTGTTCTGGCATGAAATTTGGAGTCGGCCTTTTTTTTTTTTTTTTTTTTTTTTCTTTTTTTCTCCTTTCTCTTTCTTTCTTTCTTTTCTTTTTTTTTTCCTTTTTTTTTGTTTTTTTTTGCCATTTTATGATGACCATTTTTCTCTTGTTTCCCCCCTCTCCCCCCCTCTCCCCCCCGTCTTTCTTTTGTTAATCTCTTGACAATTTTCTTCCCTTTTCCCTCTCTTGATCTCCTTGTTTTTTTTTTTTTTTTTTTTCCTTTTTTCCCCTTCTTTCACCCTACGCGACATTACGGTAGAGGCATGTCGGCCGGAACGAGCTCTGGAAAAAAAAGAAGGAGAGTGAGAAGAGAGAGACACAGAGAGAGAGAGAGCGCTCCGGCTGCTGAGCATATCCCGAAAGCAAAGAATGAAAAGTAGCGTTTATATGAGAGACGTAGAATTATGATAGGAAACATGATTGAAATTTTTTTTTACACGCCCTTTTTTTCTTTTTCTCTCTCTCTCTCTTTCTTTTTCCCTTTTCCCCCCTCCTTTTGGCCCGTGATGGAGTGAGTGCTTGTGTAATGAATGATTTGGCGGCATCAGCTGGCACGGTTGCGGACCTTTTTTTGATTTTCAAGCCCACCGCACCGCGGCTTTTCGTCTTACTCTCATGGCAAATGCAATGCAATGCCATTCATCGGCATTTTGTTACAACGCAGCTCCATGGCAGAGTTGAATTCTAAATTGCGTCTTGTATTTTTGTGTAGATTCATTGTCCAACGCGAATTCTCATGCGATTTTTTTTCTTCATTTTTTATTGGTTTTTTTGATTTTTCTCTCTCGCTTTCTTTTTTTCGAGGAATACATGTACATTTTCTCTCTCGCCCTTTCTCCCTCATATAATCCCATCTCCAACTCTCCTGCTCTGTAGAATTGTGGAAAATAATAATAATAATAATAATAATAAAATAATAAAATAAAAATAAAAAACGCTTTAATGGTGCTCCTCGCCGTGTCCCTCGCCGCCGTGGTGGTGTCCGTCATCTAGGAAAAAGTGCTCGTAGACGCAGTATCCCGCAAAAGCAACGGTCGCGATTCCTAGCCCGGGGAAGCCACTCCTGAACCTGTTCCACCTGGAAAAGGCGCCCTGGTATCGCCACGCCTCGCTGTAAATCAGTCTCGGGTTAGCCATCCTGTCTCTCTCCTCTCATCCCCGTTGTTTCTCTCTCCCGTCTGGGCTCGCGGTCGGGGCAGCCAAGAAGGGGGGGGGGGGGGGGGGAAGATGGGGGTGGACCGACGCTCTCTCCCACGGATCGTATCGGGGCTGGCCGGTGGACTCTTTGAAGGCTCGAATGCTGAAGCCGGTGATGTTGGGCTTGGGCCCGTGGGCCATTCGCAGTGCTCTGTCCGGGGGAGGTTGTTGGTTTGGCGGTTAGCCACTCGGTCAGCGGTCAAGCCAGAACAGCGCCCGACATACCTTGTTGCAAGCATGATGCCAAATTGAGGGGTGCCTGCAATCGGGCTTCTGATGCTGATGTTCGAACTTTTGGAGTTCCTTCGAGGGGGGGGCTCGATTGTAAGTTCCGCAGCATTGGGGCCCTGTGGCGGGTACCGGAATAATGCGGTGGCCGAAAAAAAAAAAGGTGGCAGAAGGCTGGAAGGCATTATGCGGCGCGCACGGGCCATCGCCTTTTTTTTTTTGGCCTGCCGCAACGTCCCGTCGTCACCTCGTCCAGAACGAACCTCGAGCCATCGTCTTGTTCCTCTGCCGCCACTCCACCACATCCACAGAGCGCTAATCAGCAATCAGAATATATCGCTACGGATCATTGTGTCACGCGTGCCAACGAAAGAAAAAAAGATTGAAGTCGACGGAAGCAGAAACACGCGGCCGCCGAAGAAAGCCCCGTTCGGCAAAACTGCCAACCCCCCCCCCCCCCCCCCCTCTCTCTTCTGGCCGACTTGGACTTCTCCATCACCAAAATTCCACCATCGCCTCCTCCCCTCCGATACGACTGCTCGTCCTAGCTCGTGACAGCATCTGGACTACCGCCCTCGCCATACGCCCGAGATCAGGGAGCCGTTGCGGCCAGCAGAGCCATCGTTGCCCTCCCAGCCCGCCTCGTACCCAATGCAAGCCCGAAGAGGCCGTGGAGATTCAGGTCCTCGCCCCCCTGCGTCACGTTAGAGACAGCCCTCGACCACTCCGCGACCACGACGACGCTTCACCGGCCCTCGGCCTCCTCTTCTCCCCCCTCCTTTTCCCCCTCCTTTTCCCCCTCCTCATCTCCCCCTTCCTCCTCTCCCCCTCCCCCTTCCTCCTCTCCCCCTCCCCCTTCCTCCTCTCCCCTTTTCTCTTCGTCCTCCTCCTCCTCCGCCTCCTCCGCCTCCGCCTCCTCCGCCTCCGCCTCCGCCTCCTCCGCCTCCTCCTCCGTTTTTCCGTCCTCCGCCTCCTCCTCCGTTTTTCCGTCCTCCGCCTCCTCCTTCGCCTTTTCCGCTCTTCAACCTCCGGCCCCCTCCCGAGTTCCCGGTTCCTATCGGCTTCAGCCAGCCGCAGATAACTCGCGGTCCAATGCCACCACAGCTCCGGGCATTCGGCGGCGGGCCCGGCGTCGGCGCGCCCTTCCACCAGCCCGGGTTCCCCTCGCACGGCCAGCCGCAGGGAGGGCCTCTGGGCGGCAACCAGTATCTCAACGCCAACGCCCAGCTCAACCCCTTCACGCCTAACAACATCAACTCCTTCAACGCCGCAGCTCTCAATGGCGCCGCTGGCTTCCCCGAAACGGGGTTCGGCAGCCAGAGCGCGAGGATGGGGTTTGCGCATGGGCCAGCCGCCGCTGTTGCTGCCGCAGCCGCCGCCGCGGTGGTCCTACAGCAGCAGCCGCAGCACAGCGCCCAGGTGCAGCACAACGCTCTGATGGACCATCCCACAATGCGGGCTCAGCAGTCGAATAAGGGCAGGATACGCGAAGTCTGGAAACACAACCTCGAGGAGGAGATGGCCGTGCTGAGAGACATCATTGACAAATATCCTTATATAGCTATGGTGAGTCTTGTTGACGTGTGCAAACTTGCGCCAAGGCACAGGCAGACATTTGCGTTCTCATTGGTTCTTCTCCATGATTGATTCTCTCTCTCTCTCTCTCTCTCTTTTTTTTTCTGCTGTAAGAAAGGACCCACGCTAACTCTTGCGCGAAACAATAGGACACGGAATTTCCTGGCGTCGTATCAAGACCCATGGGCGGCTTCAGAGGGAAGAGTGACTACCATTACCAGTGTCTACGAACGAACGTCGACATGTTAAAGGTTATCCAAATCGGCATCACATTGTTCAACGAAGACGGCGAGACCCCGCCAGCGCGACCCGGCCCCGAACTAGGACTCAGTGCGGCAACGAGACGGCACATTGGCCAAGGCCCGTTCCCGTACTCATGGCAGTTCAACTTCAAGTTTTCCCTAAAAGACGACATGTACAACGAAAAGTCGATCGAGTCTCTTCAGCAGGCCGGCATTGACTTCAGCCTCCTCGAGCGCGACGGGATCGACCCCTACCAGTTCGCCTCCCTACTAATACCATCTGGTTTGGTATGCTTCGACAACGTGCGGTGGATCTCTTTCCATGGCGGCTACGACTTTGGTTACCTCACAAAGCTGCTCATCTGCATGCCTCTTCCAAACGACGAGGTGGACTTTGACCACAAGATGAAGTTGTATTTCCCCATGACATATGACGTTAAGCATCTGATGAAGCACGCCATCAAGCTTCACAACTCAGGGCTGCTCACTCCCAGCGACCCTAGCACGACCGAAATCTTGCAAAAGTTTGAGCACAAGTCGGGCCTGGAGAATATTGCAGAAACCTTAAAGGTTAAGCGCATCGGGTCCGCTCACCAGGCCGGCTCGGATTCCCTCCTCACCGGCAAGGTGTTCTTCCAGATGCGCGACAGGATCTTCAACGGCGAGATCCCCGACGACCACCTCGGCAAAGTCTGGGGGCTCGGCATCCCTGACGTTGGCCTGCCCGTGTCGATGATGGGCCAGGGCAGCGCCGACCAAACCGGCGGGCAAACCGGCAACACTCCCAGCACTCCCAATACGGGTACCGCGCATCTCGTGACGACTCCGGCTCAGAGCCACAACGCAAGTGGCCTGCTCAATATGGGGCCGATGACCCCTGGTGGTGGTGGCGGCGTCTTTGGTAACTTTGCATTTGGAGGGAACAGCAGATAGGGTTCTGCATCTGGATCTCGCGCATCCGCGTATTGAACGACACCCACTTGTCTTCCCCTCACCTTGGCTCTTTTACTCATCACCCTCTGGGCCTTTGTGTTTATACCAGCTTTTGATTCTCCATCTTACCTTATATCTGTCCCTCTCACGCACACACACTCTCTCTCCTTAATCCTTGGCTTTCACTGCTAGTTTTTTTTTCCTTTTGTTCTCTTTTCGTTTATAAAGTACGGTATATTACCAACTATGACATCAATTACGCTACAGCTGATTTGTAGTCGAACAAGAGGAAATGAGAGGGAAAGGGGGAAAAAAAAAGGAAAGAGGTTCAAGGTGTTCGACAGGGTTGGCATTACTCCCGAAGCCTGTCCCTCCATGTTTTAACGCTTTTGACTATTTAACTGCGCTTCCACGTCCTATAGTTTTGGTTATTTGTTTGGAATTAGTAGCAAAGATGGGATGGAACGGAACGGGAACGGGAAACAAAACACGCAAAAAAAAGGGGGAGTTTTTATGGTAGCGTGTGAAACAGTGTGCAAGGGGATGGGTTATGGTTGAATTTCAAAGAAGACGGAGACGAAGAAGAAAAAAAGAGAGAGCAGGGGAATTGGGGGGGGGGGGGGGTTCGCAACGGTGGTCTATGTTCTGCCAAAACCAACTGGCGAGGCAAACTCGTTGCGTTTTGCGTCATGGGGGCATTGGTTCGTGTTGGCTCTATTATATCATTGTGTCCAAGGGAACTGGGTTTAGGACATGTCACGCGTGTTCCGTGTATTGTATGGTTATTATGCAGAGGTATGTGCTGGGATCCTTTCAAGGCAAGGGAAGAAAGAATCCAATGTGCTTTTCGGTTCCGCTTCTTTATATTCGCCCGGTCCTTGCGGTGATGTTGGCAAAAAAAAAAAAAATTGGGTTACGGTCAATTTCACATGGGTCGATGAGGAACTTACAAAGAGCAGGTATGAGAGAGAATCACTTGATGATGAATAATCAGAAGGCTATGTCAAACTGGCGCCGCAGCATTGAAAAAAAAAAAAGGAAAGGAAAGGAAAAGCGCGAAAAGAACCCCCAAGTCTCGAATGAAATGCCCATGCCCGTTACTCTGAGGATGCTAACCAACCAACCAGAAATAGATACAAAACCCCAAAGTATTCGTTTCCCGATGCCAACACCCATCATGCGTAAGAAAGAAAGAAAGGAAGAAGGAAGGAAGAAAAGAAAAAGAAGAAAGGGGGGCTAGGCCTGCACAAATCCAGAACGCGGAATGGTAATAGTAATAGCAAAAGCTTGGTTAAAAAGAGAAGAAGAAAGAGAGAGAAAAAAAAAAAAGGAAAGGGGGGGGGGGAAAGCCTCCATGCCATGTTCGCACTTAGGTGATAAACACCTTCTTGAGCAGCTCCATAAGGTACACATTGCCCGTGAGCGGATCCTTGACTATATTCGGCGGCAAGCCCGACTTCCTGGCGTAATCCTCCAGGCGTTCCTTGCTGTACACCCTGCCGTTCGGAAGCAGGAATAGATCGTGCTCGACGTGGCTCTTGGTGTGGTGTGCGTAGGGCACGTTGCGCGCCAAGTCGTTGAGCTCGGTTGAGCAGATGGGGCAGACGCCGTGACCCAGCGCGGACGTGGCCGACTCGGGGTAGTCATCCTTGGGGGTGGAGGAGTGGCAGGCTGGCGTTTTGAGGGCCGACAGCCCAGAGGATAAGGCAACGTGGAGCAGCGGCACGGACGGCAACGCCAGAAGGCTGTTGTGGGCGGTGGTGAAGAGGTCGGCGAGTTCGCTCCAGCGAGAGGCTTTGTACAGGTCGCCGTACAGGCCGGTCGCCGTGCCGTCGGGGGGGATGGCCAGGAGGCCGCATGCGTGTTTGACGTCCTTGGGGTACGTGTTCCAGTAGGGCGTGAGGTACTTCTTCGCGTGGGCGATGGCCTCGACGAGCTTGGGCTCGGACTGCGTGCGAATGAGCTCAATGTATTGCTGCAGTCGAAGCATGAATTCGAGCTTGCTCTGCACAAAAAGAGGATCAGGTTTTTCCAGTCAGCCAGTGTTCCTTTGTCCGGGCATAGAGGGAAAGAAGAAGAAAAGAAGAAGAAAAAAAGAAAAAAGAAAGCGTTCTCGCGCGTCGGCTCACCTCCATCTTGCGCAGCTCTTTCTTGTTCTCCGTACACCAGGCCAAGGCCTCGGCAACGCTCCCACTCAGCAACGCCTCCCGGATCCGGCTCATGCCAACAAACGTGTCGACATCGACCAGATTCTCCATGCCCTTTTCGGCCGCCAGCTCCCTCGCGCTGTTGTTATACCCGTGCCTCAGGAGGTAGTCGGCCAGCAGCCGATCCAGCCTCTTCCTGCTCCAAGCCTCGTACTTGACGTCGTCTACGCTCCGCATCGTGTACAGCTCGTCCAGGTGCTGTATCCGCGCAGCCGTCTGGGCATGCAGCCGGCCCTCTTCCTCGGCACAGACGCCGAGCTTGCGCTTCACGCCGCGCATGCGGCCGATCATGGCATCCAGGTTCTTCAGCACATCTTGCTGCGAGGCCCGACCGGAGAGAGCGGCCGTCGCGGAGTCCTTGAGGAGAGATTTAAGCGACGAGGTGTCCTTCTCAATGGTGAAGTGCGCAGCGCGGAAGTTTTTGCGCAGCAGCTCGTGGGGGAGACGTAAGAGGGGTTGGTCCTTCAGTCGAGAAGATGGAACAAAGTCAGCAATCGGGCAGCGGAAGAGCACGGACGGACGTTTGGGCGTACCAAGAGCAGGTGGTCACTGTGCTTGATGGTCGAGTTCTCGTGGTCCGCCATGGTGGAGAGCGCAGATGCCGGGCAGCACGCCGCCAGTGTTTTTTTTTTTTTTTTTTTTTTTTGGTTTTTCGTCTTTTCCGCGTCGTATCTCTATCTCGTTCTCTCTCTTACTATCTCTCTCTCTCTCGTTTTCAGAAAAAAAAAAGAAAAAAGAAAAAGGAATATGTGGCGATGATGAGTTTGGCGAGGTTGGAAAACGAAACAAGCCAACCGAGCTGAGAGGTTGGGGACTGATGAGTACGTACTAGTACTGCTAGTGGTACTAGTCTAAAACGGGCTTATCGATAAGGCCGCTGTGGTTCAGCGGGTCGCGCCGCCAAAATAGGTAGGCCAAGATCTACGCTAGACTGTAGGTACATTAGTACCTACCTAGTAGGTACTCTGTAGGGACGTACTCTGTAGGGACGTACTCTGTAGGGACGTACTCCGTACTTGCGCATGATTGAAACAACAATCTTTTGAAAACTTGCAAGTTGTTGGCAGAATGTCCGTCTATCTTTGCTTTTTTACCAAAGTACAACCTTCAACTCGGGACAAAATTTAAAAAAAAAAAAAATATTAAATTAAAAAAGACATGTTGATGCAATAAAAAAAAATCAAAATCAAAATTAAAAAGGCATGTTGATGCAATAAAAAAAAATTAAAATTAAAATTAAAAAGGCATGTTGATGCAAAAAAAAAAAAAAAAAAAAAAAAAAGTCATCATCTATCCAATAACATTCTAGACAAAAAACACCAAAAAGAAAAAAATAAAAATAAAAATAAAACCAAAATCATGAGCATCACTGTCACCCAAAACTCCGAATCCGGCGGCGCACGTTGAGCTTCTTCTGAAAGGAACCCGGCCCCGGAGTAATTCTGGTGTAGTTGCAGGTCGGACAATAGGTCATGGTGTTTGGCGTCGCAGGATACCAGTCGCTCCCATACGTCGCGTTCAGCGAGACGGCGCCCACCACATCGCCGCTCTCCAGCCTAATCCACGTCTCGGCCTCCCAGCTGCTGCGAAGAGTCCTCAGGTCGAGGCGGACCTGCCGTGATCCGCGAATCCAGTTGCCATATCCTCCGTATCCGGAATGCTGTCCGAAGCAGAGGTTGACGCCCGTGCCCTCGACCGCCATGCCCGGGACGAGCCGATCCCATTTGTAACACCAGGTAGCGCCGTGGTCGTGGCCCGAGAACAGAGCCATGAGGCCGGGAGTCGATGCTATGGCTCGCATGAAGGGGACGTCTTGTCCGCCGTAGACGCACGTCCCGTCGTCGCGGCCATCGGGACACCACCCCTGCGCCTGTTGAGCGAGCGGGTAGTCGTCGTTGATGCCCGGCTGGTAATGCCGATCGACGCTCTTCTCCCCGTTCTCCGTCTGCAGAGCCCGCGAGGCATCGGTGGGGATGTGGACAAAGGCCAGCGACGGCACGATTCGCCTGTACCGCGACACGAACCGCCGGTTGGTCCGCTGGAACCAGTCCACGACGCTCACGTCGACCCAGTCTGGCTGGCCGCGCTGGCTTCCATCCGGATCGCGCTCTTGGAAGTAGAATCCGCCGCGGCTGTCGAAGAACCAGAGCAAGAGCTCGGGAGAGCACTCCATCTCATCGCACCCTGCCGCGTATACGGGCAAGTAGTAGTTGGAAACACCAGCATCGCGTCCCGGGACCATGCTGCGGGTCCGGGAATATCGCCAGAGCTGCTCTCGCGCCAGGATGCCCTCGCCGGAGACGTTGAAGTTGTGATCGTGATTCCCATACGTCGACGCCCAAGTGAGCCGCCGCTCCACGAATGGCTGGACGATCTGGTCAACGTACAGGGTGCTGTTTTCGAGAAACGTATTCTCCCCGGTGATGAGGTCGCCGTTCAAGACGACAAGCTCGGGAGACTCGCGATCGAGCACTTGGTTAATCACCTTGACCGAGTTGGCGTCTTGCTGAGGCCCCCATGCATCCCAAGCATCTGCCGATAAACGCATCAAAACATCAAAATCACGGGAGATGCCCACGTTAGCCCGCTGCGCACTCAAAAAAAAAAAAAAAATCTTCCTTCCACGCCTTGGTGAAGACTCACTCTCGCCAAAATGAAGATCCTCAAAGATGGATATCTGAAAAGTGCCATTTTCGGTAAAACTAAGCGGCCTCAGCGCAAACTCCCCAGCAGCGCGCTCGCTTCCGGCCTGCGTCCTCAAGGGACTCTGGTAAGACGGCGCCGCCAAGAACAACAACAAAAACAACAAAAACAGTAGCAACGAAGTCAATAGCATCATTTTCGTGTGAATTTTTTTTTTTTTTTTTTCCTCTTTCTGATTTTTTTCCAAAAAAAAATTAAAAAATTCCACAAAAAAAAACCTCTTTGCTTGTAACAAACGAAAAAGCAGAGAAAAACAACAACACAAGAGTTTTCAAATTCCTTACTTTCCCTCTATTCAAAAAAAAAAAAAAAAAAAAAAAATCTTATCGAGAATTGCGCCTGCCTGTCAGTTCCATCTCATCCGCCGCCTGCGGAAAAAAAAAAGAAGAAGAAAAAAAAAAAAAAAAAAGAAGCAGCAGCAGCAGCAGCAGCAGCAGCAGCAGCCACGGGAAAATCCCTCTTTTTATGCCGGTCCCACGATCATCAGGAGCTTCCCGAGACGGGCCATTTTTTTTTTGCAACTTGGCGGCGAGAATGTTGAGGAAGCGTCAAAAGTGTCAGATCATCTTTTGCTGCTGCGGTAGAGGAAAGAAAAGGGAAAGGGAAACAGCAATTCCCCCCCGCAGAAAACTCACTGATCATCCGACCAGATAAGAGTCAGTCGTAACTGCAAGTCATATGAAGAAAGATGAGGGGGGGTGAATAAAAAAAAAGAGAGATTTATTTTATTTATTTATTTTATTTCATTTTATTTTGTTTTATTTATGTATTTATTGATTTTGTTTATTTATTCAATTTTTTATTGAAATTTTTTTTTTCTCTTGTCACATTTCACATAGCAACGAAGAATAATATATCCTCACCTCCCGTCCAAGGAATGAGCAACGTGGTTCGTCCTTTTTTTTTTTTTTTGTCCGGGACCAGCAGATCAGCAAGGCTAAAAAATCAAAATCAAAACCAAAATTAAAATCAAAATAAAAAATGCCGCTGATTGTGGAGTTTTTATTTTTTTATTTTTTTATTTTTTTTATTTTTTCACTTCATAGTAATTATTCAGAGCGCCGCGCCGAAAGGTTCAACCAAAACCTTCTACACACATCTGGGGCTGCGTTGTGCATATAAAATTAAAGCAAGGCTGTAAGTAAGTACTAAGTAGCAGTAACGTAATCCCCTTGTTCCAATCGCATCGTCACCCATTCTTCCTCCTGGAATCCGCCATCTCCCGCGCCTTTCGACCCTTCTCCTCGAGCACCTTTTGAATATCCCCCATCGTCTCCCTCAGCAGCTTCTCCCCTTCCTCCGCCTGCTCCTCCGCGATCCGGCCCATCTCCTCCAGCTTGCCCAGGATCTCGCTCCCCTGCGGCATCTTGTTCAGATACTTGTCCAGGGAACCCCATCCGCCTTCGTCGGCCTCTTCCCTCGCCTTCTGTGCCGCCTGCTCGATGTAGCTTTCCAAGTCGCCCGCGTCTCCGGTCCTGGCCGCGTCGCGGACCTTGCCGAAAAGCTCCCCTACACGTCCCGTCTTTAGAGAATCCGCATTCTTCTCCAGCAGTTCCTTGACCCTGGGGCTCTTTTCGAGATACGGCTTGGCCTCCTCGAGACCCTTCTCCCACGCCTCGTCTCCCAGCTTCTGCACCTGCCGCGCCTTGTCATCCATCAGTTCTCGCGCCTGAGCTAGGCTCGAGGCGCTGACGCCGCCGGCAAAGATATCCTCCACCTGGCGCCAAGTCTCATCCACCTGCCTTTTCGCCTCCGGGCCGTAGCGCTCGCCCATCCGCTTCAGCTGATCAATGTTGCCTCCAAGCTTCTCTCTGACCCGAGGGTGGTTGTCCACGACATCCGACAGGGCATCTCCGGCAAGGTTGGCCGTCTCCTTGGCCAAATCGGCCAGTACATCGTAAGCTCGCGACGCAGTCTCGATGCTCAGGCTCGACTTGGAAATCTCCTGAAGCCGCCTGTACGCGTCGTTTACAATCTTGTCCGCCTCCTCGCCGTGGGCCCTTCTCACCGTTTCCCAATCTCGAAACGCCGCATCCACGTAGTCCCGGCCGCCGGGCATCCACCCAACGTACGAGTAGGCAAACTGCTTGATGGAGTCGACGGCCTGCGCCGAGCTCGGGGCATTGGCCTGCAGTCTCTTGGCTGCTTCCTGATACTTCTTCTCGGCGTCTTTGACGGCCCTGTTCACCTTGCTTGCCGCCCGACCAGCCGGCGTGAAGGAGTATGCGCCAAAGAAGAGCGCTGCTCCGGCTACGCCCCCCGCGATGCCAGCTCCAACCGACCCGTTGGCCGCTGCGCCGCCCGACGACGAAGACGATGCAGATGAAGTCGACTGGAAGCGGATTCGTCGCCGGCGCTTTGGAATGAGCAGCGATAGTCTGGCCGCTGGTCTTGCATAATTCATCTTGGGGGGGGGTGCAATTGTTTCTTCAACTCTTGAATTAAAAAAATTGAATTAAAAAAATGAATTACAAAATTAATTAAAAAAGGAAAAAAAAAAAAAAAAAAAAAAAAAAAAAAAACTTCTTGTGCCAAATTTATGCCATTGTGACGCAATAAAACAAAAGTTTCATTTCGCCGCACATTTGATGATTTTATCTGACGAAAGAGACGGGTTCTTCCATAAACAAACATGACGTCAATGACGCTCTTCCAACCTTTGGCGCTGTGACTTGCGCGAGTATCCACTCAAGTTCCCCCCCCCCTCCCTCTCAGCTTGGCCAGAAAAGGATCCAATCAACTTACTGCCTTACTAGGTATGTAGTTGGAGCCAGGGTTGTCATTTCATACATACAAAAACATTTGTATTTTCGTAATACGAAATTTTTTGTATTTCGTATACGAATTACGAAAATTTTTCGTATTTTAGTATAAAATATGAAAATTTTTTGTAATTTATATACAAAATATAAAAAATTTTCATAATTTATATACAAAATATAAAAAATTTATTTTAATTAATTAATAAGACTACCTTAAAAAACATAAGAAATTTAGCTTATTTTTAAAGTTAAATATATTAATTAATAAGTAATTTTATAGTAGATTATATATATTAAAAAAAAGTATAATTTCTTAGCTTTTTAATAGTATAAAATATATTATATAATAATAATATTAAGATATTAAAATTGCTAAATGTTTTAATAAGGTTTTTAATTAAGTTTTAATTATTATCTAAAAACCTGTTTTTTATTAAGAATCAGCTAATTTAGCCTTTTTTAACAATTTTATAAGGCCCCCCCCTTACAATCCTAAAGACCCACTTTTTCTAGCATCCTTATTAGCTAATTCTGCTTACATAAGCAAGATTCTAGCCCTCTTATTGGCTAGATTTCTAGAAAAAGTGGGTCTTTTAAAATTAAATCCAATTTCTAATCCTTTAGAAAGCTAGGCTTTATAGGGCTTTTAAGCGCTATAACCCTCTATAAGCTTGTAAGCTTATAGGCCTTTATAGCGCTAAGCTATATTAAGCAATAGCTATTAAGCAGGGGTATAAGCTAGGCCTAATAGGGTAATTGCTTATAAGCTATAGGGTAGGCTTGAAGATTAATTATTAAGTATAGCTTGTAGTAATAGGTTATAGAAGGCTATAGGGGATAGCTAATTAAAAATAGCTATAGCTAGCGCTATAGGTTAGCTATAGAGCTCTAAAGGCCACTATAATAACCGCTATAAGCTTTATTTTATAATAGCTATAGCTTATAGCTATAGACTAATAGCCTAATTAAGAAAATCTTTCCTAATTAAGAAGGTCCTTCCTAATTGGGAAGGACCTTCCTAATTAAGAAAGGTTGTTACTGCAAGACCTAAAATCTAACTGCATTAAAAAAAGGGGTAAACAAGGATAAAAAGGGGTAAAAGGGGTAAAAAGGGTTAAAAAAAAAGTATATAAACCCTTGATTTTCCTTTTTAAAATTATTCTAATAGCTTTTATTATTAACAGCTTTTATAAAAATAAACTTTATAATTATAAAAAACTTTATTTTTTTTATATTTTATTATAAAAAAGCCTTTTTATAATAAAATGTCTTCTTTTACTAATGAAACTTCTAATATTTCTTTTTCTTTTATTTCTTTAAATATTAAAGAAAATTCTAATATTATATTAAAAAATTCAGAAAATATTATTAATCCGGTTTATAATAATAACCAATTTACCCTACTAGAAAATTCTTTATTAAATATATATGTTTTTAAACATAATTTATTTATTAAAAGTTTAAATCCAATTGATATTATAAAAGAAAGAACTATAACTATAAATTGCACTATATAAGTTATTTTTTTAATATTTTTTTATTAAAATTTAGGTTTTTTTATATATTATATAATTTTTTTTATTAATTTCCTTTTATAGGTGTAATTATACAATAGAAGCTAAATGTATTGGTTTTAAAGGATTAAACTTAGCTAAGTATTATAAACATTAATATATTGAAATTGTTTATAATAAAAAAATAGAAAATTCTTAAAAAAAAAGTATGTTTTTTTTATTTAATATAGTTTTTAAAACTATTTTTTTTATATTTTTTTTTTTAATTTTTATAATACTAATATTTATTATAGAAATACATGCCTTTAAAAGTATAACTAAATATTAAGTTTTAAATCCTTTATTATAATTTAATAATAAAATTGTAGAAGAAAAAATATTATATTTTTTAATTAATAATAATATTTCTTTTAATATTTTAAATTTAAATTCTTTTAATTTTTTATTATTATATTATAATAAGTAAGTTTTTCTTTTTTTTTAAAAAAAAAATTAATATTTAACTAATATTTTATTAATAATTATAAGTCTATTAACCAGTCTAAGATTAAGCTTATTTTAAAAAAAAAGTATAATCTAGAAAAATTTACTTTAAATAACTAAATTAAGAATAATATTAAAAGCTTTAAGGCTTTTTTTATTACTTTTAATATTTAGACTTTATTTAGTTAAAATGCCTATTTAAGCATTATTTTAATATATATTAATTTAAATTTTAAATTAAAATATTAATTAATAAGTATGCTTTTTTTTAAAAAAAAAACTATTTTAATATAATTTTTTTAGATTTTTTATTAATTTTTTTATTAAGCTTTAAAGAAATAACTAAAAGTTATACAGGCAAATATATTTATAAATTATTTTTAAATATATTATTGCAATTTTTATATTTAAAAATTAATAATATTTTTAGGTAAGTAATTTCTTTATAAATTTTATTTTATTATTAATTTATTAATTTTTTTAGTATTACCAGGGATAATGCTAGAAATAATAATACTTTTATAAAATGCTTTAAAAAAGTATATAAAAGTAAAAAAAAAGCTATTTTTTATAATAATATTCACTGCTTAGTGCATATTATTAATTTAATAGCTTAAGATATATTAAAAGAATTTTTATTAAATTTTAATATTAATTCTTTAATTAATAATTATATTAATATTATTAATTAGTATATTATTAAAGAAGAATCTGAAGAATCTTTTAATTTAAATTTAAAAGGAAATTCTATTTTAAATTTAAAAGAAAATTCTATTATATCTTTCCCTTTTAGTAAGTTTTTTTATATTTTTTTTATTTATTATATTAATATTTTTTAGATTATATAATAAAATTACAAAAATTAATAACTTTATTAAAGTATTCCCAAGAACTTTTTAAGTTATTTAAATTAGGAATAAAAATATAAAAAAATAAAAAAAAAATTCCTAAGGATTTTTATAAAGAAAGAATTCTATTAGGTAAGTTTTTTTTTTATATATAATTTTTTAAAGAATTAATAATAATTTTTTTTAAATATACTAACTTAATGGAATTTAACTTATTATATATTAGATATAGTTTTAATTTTAAAGCCTGCTTTAGAATATTGTTTTCTTAATATATATAATAAAGAATTTAAAAAGGTATGTTTTTTTTAAAAAAAAATATTATAATTATATATTTTATTAATTTATTTTTAGAATTATCTTAGTACTTTTAAATAGCAAGCTATTATTAAATTAAGATCTATTTTTAAAATATTTCTTAAACCTTTAATAAAATTATAAGGCTAAATTTATATAACTATATTATTTTCTTTATTATATATTTATAAAATATATAAAAAACTAAAGGATTTAAATGTATTATATAAAAATTTAATTAAGGAAAAGAATTCTTTAGTAAGTTTTATTTTATTTATTTTATAAAAAAATATATTAATATTTTTATAGTTAAATTATTATTCTTTTTATTTAAATACTATTAAAAAAGGTATTTAGAAATTAAAAAAATATTTTCCTATAGAAATTTCTAAAAATCAGTTACCTTTTTATAAAGCTTATTTTTTTAGTATAATTTTAAATCCTTGATTTAAAAATATGCATTTTTTAAAAAATAAGCTTTTATATTTTTATTCTAATTTTAATAATGATATTATTGAGTTATTAAAAAAAGAATATAATAGGTATGTTTTTTTTAAAAAAAAATTATTTTTTTATTAATATTTTATAGTATTAAAAATAAGATTAAGGAAAAAGGGTTATTAAATAATTATTTATTTAATAATAATTTATAGAACCCTTCTTCTAGCCTACATTATAACAAGTTGGATTCTAATTCTAGCTTTTTTATTCCAATAAAACTAAAAAGCTTAGAATTAAAAGATAAAATTTTAATATATTTAAAAAAAAATTATATTTCTAGAAATGTAAGTTATTTTTTTATTATATATATATATTTAGATTTTTTTATTAATTTTATAATATAGAAAAATCCTTTACAATAGTAGGCATTTAATAATAAAGATTACCCTATTTTATCTATTTTAGCAAAGCATTACTTAACAATTCCTGCTACTTCTGCTTTAATAAAAGGAATTTTTTTTATTAATAATAATATTATTACTAAAAGTAGAAATAGGCTAGACCTTAAATTAGTTAAAGAAATAATTTTATTAAAAAATTGGTTAAAAGATATAGAGGAATTTGAAAAGGATGATTTTTTAGAATAAATTTTATAAACTAGTTAATATCTTTTTTTATAGTAAATATATATCTTTTTTTTTTACTTTTTTAAAACCCTTAATAAATTCGCTTTTAATAATATTATTTTTATATTATAATTATTTTTTCTAATATTTTTTATATAATTTAAAAGTTTTATAAAATTTTTTTAATACTTTTAAATATAGCTATAAAGTTATAAGACTATAGCTTATAATAGCTATAAAATAGAGCTTATAGTGGTTATTTTAGTGGTCTTTAGAGCCCTATAGCTAGCCTATAGCATAAGCTATAGCTATTTCCAGTTAGCTATCCCCTATAGCCTTCTATAACCTATTACTACAAGCTATACTTAATAATTAATCTTTAAGCCTACCCTATAGCTTATAAGCAATTACCCTATTAAGCCTAGCTTATACCCCTGCTTAATAACTATTGCCTAATATAGCTTAGCGCTATAAAGGCCTATAAGCTTACAAGCTTATAGAGGGTTATAGCGCTTAAAAGCCCTATAAAGCCTAGCTTTCTAAAGGATTAGAAATTAGATTCAATTTTAAAAGACCCACTTTTTCTAGAAATCCAGCCAATAAGAGGGCTAGAATCTTGCTTATGTAAGCAGAATTAGCCAATAAGGATGCTAGAAAAAGTAGGTCTTTAGGATTGTAAAGGGGGGGCCTTATAAAAAGCTTAAAAATCATTAAATCTACATCTACGCACTTATTTATAACTAAAGCTAGAAATAAATACTAAAAATAATTATTAAATACTTAATAATTATATAACTATTAAAAAGAATTATAATATATAAATTATACTATAAATAGCTTGAATTTAAGGCTTTTTAACAGTAGTTATTATATAACCTAATTCTAGCTATTAATATTAAATTCTAGAATATAAATAATAAAGGGTTTTTTTAAGTTTTCTTATATTAATAACTTTATTTAATTAATAAATTTAATAAGTAATTTTAATTAATTTAACCCTTTATTACTATATTAATAATTAAACTAGCTACCTTATAGCTTTAAAGTCTTATAGAACTAAAACTAGCTACTAAAATTAATTATTAACACTCTATAATTCTATAATTAATAATAAAAATTATACTATATAACCTATATTATTTAATAATTAAGAAAAAAAGCTATATTTTAGTATTAAATATATAGACTAATTTATATTAATTATAAAGTAATATATAATATAAATAATATACTAATTTTATATTTTTTTTATTAAAGCTTATAAAAGTCTAACTAAAAAAGCTTATAATTATTAAATAAATATTTTACCACTAGATAGATAAATTAGCTTAATAAATAAATAATCAAGCTAAAGATTAAGATTAAATTTTTTTTTAATCTTAATCTTTTATAAATTAAGCCTAGTTTTAAACTTTAATTTTAAGTAATAAAACTTTATTATAACTTTTTATATAATAAAAATATTATTAAGAAAAAATAATTAATTAAAAGCGCAAGAAAAGAGCTTTTAAATAATACTAATTATATAATATTAACTTATATAATTAAAGTATAAAAAACTATATAAAAAAGTAATGCCCTTAATAAAAAACAGGATAAGTATATTAAACCCAAGTGCTTATATAAGTAAAATAATTATATATATTGCTTATATAATATAATTCCTTTTGCTTATATAATATTTAAATAAGCTTAGGTAATCAAGCCTACTTTTATTACTAAGCAATCTTTAATATTTTTCTATATTAATAATATACTTTAAATTATTAAAATATATATTAATTATAAAACTATAGGTTATATATTTATTTATTTTTATTATTAAAATTTTATTATTAAAATAAAATTAAAATTAAAATTAAATATTATAATTTTTTTCTTTTTATAAATTTTTATATTTCGTATTTTTGTATTTATATACGAATTACGAATTTTTTTCATATTTTATACTAAAAATACGAATTTTTTTGTAATTTGTATATGAAATACGAAAACAATTCGTACTACGAAATGTTACGAATTAGCAACCCTGGTTGGAGCTAATCTTGTAAAGTTGTAATAAAAGCGATTTCTCAATTTTCGGGTATGGATGTTTCTAATCTGGAGAGGCTATGGAGTCGGCCTTCTCCCCCCCCCCCCTCTGTCTCGCTTCTCCCCCGATCGAGTCGAATCTGCCACCTCTACCTAATCCTATATTCACTTGGTATTATCGCTAGAAATACTATAGATGCCCAGAATTCCGACTCTCTGGTGCACCCTAGAAAGAAAGAAAGAAGAAAACAGAAACAAAAACAAAAAACAAAAAAACCTAATCTTCTGGTAATAAAACGAAAAGCTCCACGACCCTGTCGGTTTCAAACTGATAAACATCCCTTAGCTTCATGCTCTTGATGCGATATAATTCCCCTCCCCCTTCCCCAAGCTATGCACGAAGTACCAAATGATGCAGCAACGCCATTAAATATGCTTTCCCACAAGATGCACGCCGCGATCTATAACCTGAACCGCGCGCAAGTATATAAAAAGCCAAAGCGGGCGAGCCAGCCGCTCCAAACAACTTGGCCCATTCCTCATTACCGAATCTTGCCTGATTCCGATCTCTCTCTCTCTCTCTCGTGTTGGAAGAGCCCAAATTGAAGCCATCATTGCGCCAGCCAAATCGAGGCCGCATTAAAATAAACCTTTTGGAGGGTGAGAAGGGGGGGGGAGGGGGGGAGGTATTCGCTGATTAATCGTCGCGGAAAAAAGTCATGTTGCCTCCTTGAAGCGGAGCCGTTGATGGGCCAGCATCCACCATAGTCATATCTTGAGATGAGTCGTCTCGACTCAGGTTAGCCATTGTCACGTCGTTGCCTCGATAGTCAAACGCTATCACGCTCATCGGGCGGTCGGGGTCGTCTTCGAGGACGCGTTGTTGAAGCGAAAATGGGCGATCGTAGAGCACCTCTTCCGGGGGAGAGAATGACCAGACCTGTTCCCGAAATTAGCACTCTAGAATTTCATTCTATTTAATTTTATTTTTCCAACTCACCTCCATGACCGTGCGACCTTGCCTCAGTGCCAATGCGACACACTTCTCCTCCTCAAAGGCGACTCGCCAAACGGCCTCGCCCTGAGCAATGAGCTCACGCACCAAGTGACCCGTCTTGAGATCCCAAATCTTGACTCTGCCGTCGCTCCCTCCGCTGACGACTCGAGTGTCGTCGAATTGCAAGCTCGTAACGCTGTTGTCATGGGCGGCGAGGCGATGGATGGGGCACATCTTCTCTAGAGACCAGACCCTGACGGAGCCGTCGGAGCCTCCCGTTACCAAGGTATCACCTCTCATCTGCAGCTGTCCGACAAGAGACGTATGGCCCTGAAGAATAGCAAGGCATTCTCTGTGAAATGGCGAGGGAAAAAAAAACCCCTCGAGTTAGCGACACAAGTTCTTTCTTCTTCTTTCTTTGTATTCTTTTTTTTTTTGAAAAAGGGGGGTTGGGGGGGGGGGGGGGTGAGATACTTACCCAGTCGTGGGGTCCCAGACTCTAACGTTAGTATCCAGGCTTCCAGTCACCACTCTCTTGCCGTCAAACGCGATAGCATAGATTTGACTAAAATGTCCCTGCAGCGTCTGCAAACACCGCCCCTCTGAAATGCTCCAGACTCTGGCAAACGTGTCGTAGCTTCCCGATACTACAATGTCGCCCTTGATCTCTAGGCACCGTACACTTGACTGGTGTCCGACAAGGACGTTCTTGCATACGCCGGTGCGGATATCCCAGATCCGCAGCGTGGTGTCTCGAGAACCGGAAATGGCGGTGTTAGCATCAGCCATCTTCAGGCACCGAACGGTCGACGTGTGGCCCCGTAATGTGTGTAGACATGCACTGCCACAGAGGTTAATAAGAGCGAGAAGAGGAGAAGCGAGGTCCGAGCTGCCATTCGCGAGCACCGGCTTACCCAGTCTTTAGATCCCATACGCGCACGTCACGATCGCATCCGCCGCTGACCATGGTGTCTCCCCATGGCACCATGGCCCAGACTCCCATGACGTGCCCCTGCAGAGTCCTTTGCGAGTTGCCATCCGTGTCAAAGACGTGAATTTTGGCGTTGTCGAGAGCGACGATGATGTACTTTGGCGTCAGGTGCAAACTCGTAACGACGCCTCCTTCTTGCGTGATGTTGCGGGTGATGCTTGTGCCGCCGGATCTCCAAGCCGCTTCCACCAGGTATCTCTGCTTGAAGTGAGACTTGTACGAACGTATCTTGGGCCGCCTGCTCTCAAAACTCATCGAACTCGAGGAGGCGTGTGATGTGAACGGGAAGGCTCCCGGGAAGCTACTAGAAATTTCACTGTCCATGTCGACGGCGTAGGCCGAGGATCGCGTGGTCGTGATGGGCGCCGACTGCGAGACCTCCGACATGCGACGGCCGTAATCGTGTTTCTCGCACAGGTTCTTCCATGTCATATCATCGCTCAGGAGATCTCTCCACCGCTTTGAGACTTGCGACGCTCGCGCGAGGACTTTGGGGTCATCAATGAATGATAATATCTAAATTATTATTAATTTTTTGAAAAAAAAAAGGGGGGGGGATATGAGCAGAGAGGACGAAGAAAAGAATGAATATATATATATATATATATATATATATAGATATAGAAAGGGGGGGGGGGGGGGGGGTGGAAAGGATGAAAAAAAAAACAAGAAAAAGAAAGAGTAGTGGCAGACTGCAAATTCGTACCCGTAAACACAGTTCATCCGGAAGGCTCGTAAATGGGTCCTTCTTCAGCAACGGGCTGACAAACTGATGAACAAAGCTAAGCTGTTGACTTGTGCAGAGATTCAGCAAATCGGCCAGGATCCTCGTCCGCTGAGAGCCGGAACAGTCCCGAAAGTGCTGGCGGACTTTGGCGAGGAAGAAATCCTCGTCATCCGTAGCGTCGCTCCAATCCGGTTGGCAGTGCGCAGGTCCCGGGGACGCGGCTGGAGTTGGCGGATCGGGAGCCGATCCCGTCAGCTGCTGATCAAAGTCAGCTGCCGGCGTGGGCATGCTCGGCGTGGGCGGTCCCCTCATCTGGCGTTGCTGCTGCGGCAGTTTCTCGATTCTCTGGTGTAGCGATGCGTTGTTGGTGTTGAGTGTCAACTCTTCGCTAAGCAAGCTTCCTCTCCTTTCGGAGAAGCTCATCGGTCTATTATAAACAGCCATGGTTGCCCCGGTAGCCAAGTGGCGTCGTCACCGGCAAGGCGTCGGAGGCAAGTGCGAGTATATAAAGTTGTGGTGGCGGCTGTCGTCAAGAAAGCAACGGGCTCGACGAAAATGGCCAGGAGAAAAGGAGGCCGGGCCGGGCGTGTGTTGCAAGCGGACGAGTTGAACAAGAGCGAAAAGAAGGGCCCTGGCCTGGTCTAGCCTGGTAACAGGAGGACGTCAGCTTATATACGTGACTTTTTGCTTCTGCTACCAAGAGAAAAAAAGCAGATGCCGTCGCGCGGGAATGAAGCGTGTTGAACAGGATTATTGTGCTGCTTGGTGTCGAGGTATTCAAGGATGCATGATTGATTAAACGCATCAAAATCCACCGCCGGCGCAACTAGTAATACAGCGGACGATATTGGAAAAGGGAGGACCCCCAAAGGCAAAGGGGAGGGAGGGAACAGAAGAGAAGAGAAAAGACACGAAAAGAAGAAGAAAGAAAAAAGAAAAGAAAAGAAAAGAAAAGAAAACAAGGAGCAGAAGAAAAAAAAAGAAGCCGAAAAAAAGAAGCCCAAGGAAATAAGCATACCGGTAAGTTGGCAGTTCAGGACATGGGTCGGCCTCCTAAACGCTGCCGTCAAATAGAGGAACGGACCGGAGGGGCCCAAAAAAAAAAAAAAACGTCCAGAGGACGAAACGAGCGGAAGGGAACGAAGAGCCCCGGGAGAACGTGTCGCGCGTATCTGGAGAACTCCCTGAGACTGCGGTCTGGACGGGCGGAGGAGTGGCTGACGGTGCCGAATCTCCAAGGTGATGGATGACGAGAGGGAGCGGTGGAATTCAAGCGTCGACCGCCTCGGAAAGGGACAAGCGCCTGGTTCCTGATGTCTCTCGTCTGTCTGTTCCGGCAAGAAGAGCCGAGGGCGAGGCGCGGCGCGCGGTGCGAGAATTTGCGGCGTCGAGACGTCGATCGGCTTTGGAGAAAGTTGTCTGGAGCGTCGGGATGTTGGACGGTTGGCAGTTCCCGTCAAGTCAGTCGAAGCCCGGCTTTCTAGCGATCGAGGGCAATCGGTCAGCGAGTGCGAGGAGGAGGAGCGGGTTGTGCCACTGCCTGGGCCTTTTTTTTTGGGGGGGGGGGGGGGGAGAAGGGGGGGAAGGGAAGCCGCTGGGTTGGCGCATGCGCGCAGGGCGGTTACAGCACAGGTACTTGATGGTAGGACGGGCGCTCAGGGTGCAACGCGGTACCCTAGGCGTACAATGCGGCATGTGGAGCGTGGGCATGGGCGTGTCAGGCGGTCGTAGTGCGCTGGGTACCGATCGGAGACATCTGGGCTGGGGCGCCACGGCGTCTTGGGGGGCCCGCGGTACGCAGCTCGCTAACAGCCGCCGCCAGTACGCAGCAGAAAAAGTTTCCAGACGCCGCAGCCCGGAAGCGGCGCGCGTCACTTGGGGGTGGGAGAGAGAAAGAGGCCCTTGCAGCAGCAGCAGCCGCTGACAGAGAACTTGGTTACTGCTAATGCTAATAAGGTAAGGTACTATTACAGCACTACGGTTGGGAAATGGCGTCTAGCAAAGCGGGTTAGTACTTGGGGTACTGCCTTAAGGTGTAGCAGGATTCCCTTATACAGGTGCCGCCGATACTACTAAGGTAGTATCGAGTCCACGGCACCCCCGTCAGTCGTCCTCTGGCCAAGGTACCTTATTATTACAGTGCCCTGCGTACCCGTAACCAAGGTACACCACCCACAATCAATAGCTTGTAGTGCTGCTGCATTATTACTAGTAGTAGATACCTGCCTAGTAAGTACTTCATGGGGGGGGGGGGGCGAGTACCTACTAAGCAACTGCTGCTGCCAAGTGCGTGCGGTAGGTACATGTGCCCAAGCTGGTCACCAGACTGCCCCGTACATGCACCTTTCATAATACCACGACTTACTAATCCATTCCCTCTCGGCATTGCCGTGCCCCCGTTGCCCATTGCCGCTTCAGCCGCCTGCCTCTGTCTAACAGCTGGACGAGACAAAGAGACTCGGTGCGCTGGTGATGTGTATGCGCATCACTGGCTGGCTTTGCCGCGAATCGCGCATATGGTAATAGCCGGCAGGGGGGCCGGGGGCCGATGTACATGTGCGCGATGCTCTGCGGTTTAGGTACTTGAGGTAGCAGGTAGGTAGGTACGGTAAGGTACTAAGGTAGTGCTACCTGTATTAGAGAGGTTCATTAGTGGTAAGAGGTTCAGGTACAGGAGTACTCGGGCACTAAAACTGCTGGCCGCTGACAAGGTTGCTCTCTCGTCGGCAACTATTGGCCCGCCCATGATGTTATTGTGCCTTATAAGGTGCTATACCTAGGTACCTAGTAGTAGTACCTAACCTACTGTAACTCCTTACCTAAGGTCACGTGGGTGGTAGTACGGAGTACCTACTAACCTAAGCAGCAAATTACCTTGGTACCTACTAAGTAGTTACCTATTATGGTTGAAAAAAAGAAGGAAATTTGAAGCACGGAGCCACTGTAATTTCCCTACCTTATAGCGTGCCATGCAAAGTTGCCAGTGCATCTCCATCAAAACCGATGAAGGTGATCATCACCATCCATGATCCATCCTGCCTCAGCAGTATTTTTTTCAAGGGGGCTGCCATTGCTTACCGCCCCGGCCCAGCATCTTTCTTCTTCTTCCCATTCCCGGCATGGAAATGCTGACCATGTCGGCTCTGCGGAGCACAAACCCGAACCCTTTATTTTATTTTTAAAAAAAAATTAAATAAATAAGTAAAGAATTAAAAAAAAAAAAGTCTCGTCGCGACATGCGACTCAGCGCGGGCAAAAAAGGTACATACACGCAGCAGTGGCCTCATCTGACCACTGCGTCCTGCGTCTATGATGGCACACAGAAAAGGAAAAATAATAAAACATGATGATAATAATGATAAAAAAAGGGAAAGAAAAAGAAAAAAAAACTTCGTGTGCGTCCCTTGCTGAAGATTATTTTTCTCGGTAGAGCCCCCAAGCAGGCCTAATTAATGGTGGTAGTACTTAGTACGTACAGTGCCACGTCAAAAGTCACGACTCGACGCTAAAATGCACCAAAATATAACAAAACTCACACTATTTAACTACTAAAAACTCCATAAAATTATAATATAATATATAATAAAAATCTATTTTTTATTAAATATTTATATAAATTATATAAATACTTATTTTTTAAATTATAACTATTTTTTATTGATTTTAAATATATATATAAAGTATAGTATAATTTTCTCTTTTTTTATGCACTATAATTATAGTGCTTTATAGCGGCTTATGTACTATAATTATAGTGTATTTACCCCGCTATAATTAATACTTATCCACTATAAGGAAAATCTTATAAAATATTAAAACTTTAACATAAAATAACTTAATAAATATTTATTAATATAAAAAGAAAATTATATTAGATATACTTTAATATATAATAAATACAATATTAATTTTTTATGTTTTTTAATTAATTAAAAAGTACTTTTTTTTTAAGTTAAAATTTGAAAATTTAGTGGATTTTATATGGCAATTTTAAGTCGAGTCGTGACTTTTGACTCCCCACTGTAGTAGGTAATTAAGGTACATTGGCATAGAACATGCATGCATGCCCTTGGTGCTACCTGGAGAGGCAGAGCAGTACTTACTTTGTAGGTACTAGGAAAGCAGTTACCTAGGTAGACAAAGATGCGGCGGGAGCATCACCAACATAAAAAAAAAAAAAAAAAAAAAAAAAAACTTCCACCTCACAGATGGCACGTGTAGATGCCAGACAACCCGCCCCCCCTGGCCTGATGATTTATGGATTCTGCTCTAAAGCGGTGGCACCACGTTACGAGCACATGCGACGACATTCTTCCATTCCAACGTGGCTTCGTTTCACTTGGGCGTTGCCGTTCCCGCACAGTCTGATGCTAACATGTTTCATTCTTGGTGCCCGCTTCTCTAAGCAGGACGCCCATGAGCATCAGCATCAGCACCAGCACCGGCACTGGCACCGGCATCAGCGCCAGATGGCGCCCCTCTTTCCTCTCTCCCCCGAGGGGTCATGGGTTTCCGATCAGACCCGTCTTGATTCATGAGACAGAGAGAAGGAGAGAGAGAGAGAGAGAGAGAGAGAGAGAGGTGTTTCCATTTTGCAAGGGGGTTCCTTCTTTCATCCCATCTTTGTTTCACGTTTGAATCTTTTTTTTTTCCATCTCATCGTTGAATCTTTATTAGTGCTCTCTATACTTTTTATTATTTTATTTAATTTTTATTTTAATTTTTAATTTCTGTTTAATTCATTTCACAACGTTTGGTTTCCCCCCCCCCCTGTGGCGCATCTTAAAAAAAAAAAAAAAAAAAAGCCCCGGATATAAACTAAGTTATTAATTACCCATTGTGTTACGCCATTCCCTTTGTGCTACGCCTTTTTCTTTTCCCGCCAGCCAATCCAGAAGTGCTTTTTGCTATTGTTGCTGCTGCATCGACCCGTTGGGCATTAATCTTTGATGCCGGCACTGCTGCTATATAAACCTAGACTATGTATGTATGTACAAAGTCCACGGTCCTGGCATTGTCCTCGAGAGGTGGCGTGATATCAGCAGTACATTAGCCATGGCCAGTGCTCTGAGCAGCCAGCTGTCCCACAATCCAGAGCAACTCCTTGCGATCCATAGGAGGTGGAGTGGCAGCACAAAGGGGAAAAAAAAAAAAAAAAAAAAAAAAAAAAAAAAAAAAGAGGTAGCTAGCTGTATTATTTGGCTTACATATCACGGCTCCACCGTATGTGTGCGCGTGTTCATCACCGTTTGTGCTCTGGCTGGAGCTTTCATCGACCGAAATGGCCACTGCTTTTTTTTTTTTACCTTTTGTATCAAACTGTGTCTGAGACTCTATCGTACTCTATAAAAAATTATATGCCGTGTTTGATAGCCATTATGGTGGCGAGACTTTCGTCACCTTCCAAGATGTGTAACTCTAAAACTATCCGCAAATCCGTCTACACCTGTGGTGGATTATCGACCAACAATACTCGCAGAAATGCCATTTTGGAAGAAAAAAAAAACCCACCCAAAAAAAAGAAAAGAAGAGGAAAAGAAAACGAAAGAAATAAAAAAATTGGAAAAATTGGAAAAAATTAGGGGGGTAAAGAAACGAAAACGTATCCCCCCTTTGATAATCCCCTCTTTCCTAGGTAGCATGTGTTTTTCAATGCGGCGTGCATCTTCTAGTGACCGAGCTGGGCGAGAAGGGGAAACAACATGCCCACAGCAGTGGCTACCGTGTCTCGCATCTGGGGGCCCTTTGCCTTTCGCTGATGCGCTGGGCTTCCGTCCGAGTAGCCATTCGTTCCGGAGCCGTGGTCGTGGCTGTGAGCACCGCTGTCCTCTTGCATAGCATGCATCGCGACGTATCTGCCCACCATTAGTGTACCGTCGTATAACCAGCTTTTGAAAAAAAAAAAGGGGGGGAGAAAGGGGGGGGGGGGGGGGGGAGAAAAAAAAAAGAAACATCACGAGAGCGTAGACCTACAAAAATGTTCCTCCCGAGAATAGCAGCAGCATACCGGTCCACCACTGTCCCGCATATCCATTCAGGTGATCACCGCCGAGCAGCGTAATCATCAGCCACGTCGACAAGGCGCCGACGGGCGCGGCCGAGCTGAAGATGACCAAATGGCCTCGAGCCGCCCGCTTCGACAACCCTTGCTTGAGCAAAACCGAAGTCAGGCCAAAAGCGGCGGGGGCCTTGTGAATCATGATGGCAATGAAAATGACGAAGCCTAGACGCATATTGGATGACGTTGCGGATGCCCCCATGGCGATTCCGTCGGCTGCGGCATGGATCACCAGTCCAGTAGTCGTCGCCAGGCTGCGCGCTCTTCGGGGGGTTGGCGTTAGCGAGTTCAAGAAGCCGTCCGCTTCTTCGTCAATCGATGCCGCATCTCCCCCTCCAAGGTCGTCCAGACTCATATGGCGGGTCTCCGGCCCGGACCGCAGGCTCTCGGTGGCATGCCTGGGAAGCCTGTCGATGAGGAACATGAGGATGAAGCCAGAAATCATGGACAGTCCGATTTCCAGCGTTGGCACATCGTGGGGGTGTGCGTGCTCTGAGCCATCTCCATTGTCTTCATGCTCTCCTCCGTGCTTTGGAGCAGGCTGCGATGACTCCTGTGGCGGCTCCTCCCCCTCGCTTCGTCTTTTCGTGGCTCCCGAGCCCTCTGGGATCTCGATTCGCGGCAAAACGCTGGTCAAGTCGTCGGCCTGCATCGCGCCTCTGGGGGCTGTGGTCTGCACTACCGGAAAGGCCCCGATGATATCCCGTGGCTCAACTCCCAGGGTCCATGGCGATCTTCGAACCAAACTTCGTGCTTTGTGGAGGTGGGAGGCTTCCGCGGGCGTCACCGCAGCTTCAATGCCCTCTGGTATAATGATGATAAGGGAGGTCCCAACCAGCACCCCAACTCCAATGCTTGATATTAGTCGGAGTTGCGATTGCGAAAGTGTCATCGATAGCGGCAGGGCTCCGGCAAGGAATGAACTATGCAATATCAGCCGCGCGTCTCGGTGGAATCTTTCGCTCAAGGGATTTTGCATACGCCACTGCCATGACAATCTAGAACGGGGTTAAAAGTCAGCATGGCACGAAACCCTTTTTCTTTTTCTTTTTCTTTTTTTTTTTTAAAAAAAAGAAATCTGGCAAAAAAGTACAACTTACACACAGGGCAACAAGCAAGAGTAGGCCGCCCATGGTGAATGAATAGCTGGCTAATCGAGGCCGACGCAATCTCAACTCGTTCGTTACAAGGGCAAAAAAAAAAAAAAAAAAAAAAAGGGGGGGGGGGGGGGGGGGTTTCTATTATCGCCGGATCATTTGCGCGGCATGGCCTCCCGGACCAGCGCTCGCCTCTCTCTGCGGATGGAGGTCGAGCAGTGGAGGCGCAAGGCTTCAAGCCGTAGATGCTGAAGCGAGGTGTGCTGGATCGGGGCGAATCGCGAGGATGCAAAAAGAGGCGACGTAGCAAAAGTATGAGCTTTTTTGGGCTTTGCGATTCACTTGTGCACAGGTCGATTGATTGGCCCAGATTAGCCAATTCGTTTGTTCTTCAAGGCCCCACTTGCCCTTTACATTATAGGGACCGCCTATTCAGCACCCCAAGTTACCTATCCAGCACCCCAAGATACTTATATAAAGTATGGTAGGACTAAGAAATATAAAGTACCTAAGGGTGCACTCACTCAGCAATTATATAATAAGTACTAGTACTTATTTTAAAGAAATAAAACTACAATCTATAGAGTAAATATATAAAGAAAAAATAAAAAAAAAGTTATTATTTTATTTTATAAATAAAAAGCTATATATTTCTTTTATTATTATATTTTATTTATTTTTATTAAAAAAAAGTAGCGCTTAATCTTATTTTATTCTTTATGTCGCTTTTAGTATTTTCTATTGAATTTGGGGTGCTGGATAGGTAACTTGGGGTGCTGAATAGGCGGTCCCTACATTATAGGTACTCCGTATGTATGTAAGCGCCGGGCTGCTAACGATTGGATTGCCACAAGGCTACGGAGTACATGCTGAGTACAGAGTTGCATAAACGTTTAAAATTCTAAGCAAGACCTTTGGCCTTGACGAATGCTTTTTTCTTTTTCTTTTTCTTTTTCTTTTTCTTTTTCTTTTTCTTTTTCTTTTTCTTTTCCTTTTTCTTTTTCCTTTTCTCTTTCTTTTTCTTTTTCTCTTTCTTTTTCCTTTTCCTTTTCTTTTTCTTTTTCTTTTTCTTTTTCTTTTTCTCTTTCTTTTTCTTTTTCTTTTTCTTTTTCTCTTTCTCTTTCTTTTTCTTTTTCTTTTTCTTTTTCTTTTTCTTTTCCTCTTTTGTTTTTCTTCTCTTGTGTTTTCCTATTTTTTTAAATTTTTTTTTTGTTTTGTTTGAGGGGGGGGGCCTCTTACAAGGTATCTTAGTACGTAGTTAGTATGCAGGGCAAGTGACCGCTAAAAGATTTTTCCATGTTTGCCCCTGCATTGGGTGAGGCGTTTATGCGAGCAAACCTGGCGAAGGTGCATGACATCTTGCGAAATAATAACTTTTTGAGGCTGACGAGTCCCTTGACGTGAAAAAAAAAAAAAAGGTTTTGTGCCGGTGACCATCTTGCGTATATTCACTTTGATGGGATTTTTTTTTTCGGGCGAATCAAGATTTCAAACTTGGGTGGCGGGGATGCATCGGTCATGGATCCTCGGAAATGCCACAAACGCAGCTAAAATTTAATTTGTTGTTTTAAGAGCGTCGTCGAGTTTTGGCCTCTATATTAAAAGTTAGAATTTAGAGAATGATGTCACGCGTTGGCTCTTAACCATGGCAATTTCATAAGCTCATTTTCTTACAAAAAGGCATGAATATTTTACGTCTGTAGCTTGTGGCTTAATATCAAGCACTGTACTAAGCGATGTAGAGAGAGAAGCACACGCAGGATATAAAAATTCAAACTCTTTTTCATCACGTGCTTCTCGGTATATCCGTCTACAGGTCCTTTAGCTGTGAGTCTCATGAATAGTCGGCTTCATTCCACAATGCGGGGCCCCGCAGGGGATTTTTTTTTTATTCTATTTTATTTATTTATTTATTTATTTATAATTTTTTTTTAATGTTGGGCCTTGTTGTGGGCTGCATCCCCACAGAACAAACAAAGGATGGTTAAAACTAGTTGATACGTACTAAGCAGTTTAATATTGCTATTCCCCATTCCCCATTCCCTATTCCCTATTCCTTATTCCCTATTCCCTATTCCTTATTCCCTGCCCGATAACCGTCCCCGTGCTCATGTTCGCACTGTCCGACACTCCCCCGTCTACGATTCCTGCCATCTTTTTTGGCTTCTAACTTTTCAATGTTTGTTTATAACGTGACTTGGACATGTATTCCAACATGGCCAGCTTGGCAAAGTGTCCCATTCACCTGGTAATGGGACCGTTGGATCTCGATAGCGGCTCTATCAAGCAACCAAAGATTACTTGTCTGTTTTTTTTTTTCAACCAAGGCTTGCCCTTGTGGCCATCTCTAGAGAATGGAAACTATAACGGATTAAAGCATCACAATGTACTCGTTTTACAAGTTGTTACCTAGGTCTGCTCTCGTATGGTATGGTGTACCAACACTGTGCACCAACACCAACACGGTGCTTATCTAATCGATCAGTTTGTTGATAACGTAGTTGACCCCAACTTCCATGACACAGTTTCCGTTGGAGAGAGAGAGAATATTAGGAACGCTGGGCTTCTTTGATACCATTTGACGCTTCTCGTCCAAGCACACACACCCTTGCCTTGCCTGTACGAACAGCATGCGCTGTCATCCGCTTTAGCCTAATAGCCAAATACGTACATGCATGATGCATACACATATGCTCTACTATATGATGTACCTCGACATCCTCTCACCGTCTGAGTCATAAAAAAAGGGCTCTGCTTGGTAATTCTGGCCCGGTGAGCAGAATCGGGCAGTCCCAGGGGAATCGGGCAATTCCAACGGTGCCAAGGGATCCACCGCTACCAATTCTGAATATCCGATTTCCCGTTCGCTGCTTGGGAAGCAACAGATACTTAAATGTGTGGCGAGGCTTCTGGTTGGAACCGAAAGAAGATGCAGCGCCGCCATCGCCCGTTGTAGTCTTACATGTGAGCGCCGTCCCTGAAAAAGGCATCGCTGTTTTTGAATCGTTGCATCTCCGGGGCGCCATCCATCAGCTGCCATTGAACTCCCACCGGGTTCTCCGTTTGCTGCCCGTTTCAGCATGGCAACGTCTACAATCACCACCGAGACTCTCCACATCGCACAGGACATTCCGCTGCAAGTCTTCCTTCCCAAAGCGGCCTTCAATGGCAGCCATGACGCCGAGAAACCATTTGCGAACGCCCCAATCCTCGAGCCTGCCGTCACAGGCGACGATCTCACGCCTCCCAACGACGCCTTCGAGGCAAAGGTGAGGTGGAACTCGCCGCCCATCAACAAGTATCGTGTCCTTGCGTCTTTTTGGTCCTTTTTCGTCTTGGGGATGAACGATGGCTCTTACGGTGTAAGTACGAAACGAGGAGCAAATGGTTGCGTTGTCGAGTACGTGAATGCCAATGCTGATATGAATCTTGAAACGGGTGATAGGCATTGGTCCCTCAGGTACGACGCTCGTGGCCGCATTCCGGGAAGACTGACGGATGAGACTCACGGAAAGCCCCATAGCTGGAAGCCCACTACAAGTTGACCTACACTGTCGTCTCGCTCATCTTCCTGTCGCCGTTCGTCGGATACACCTTGGCGGCCATGGTCAACAGTCCCCTGCATATCCGCCTAGGCCAACGAGGCGTAGGGTTGATAGCACCGGCATTCCACCTCGTCGCCTTCCTCGTCATCTCGTTTCACCCGCCGTACCCGGCCCTTGTGGTGATGTATATCCTGGTTGGTTTGGGCAATGGCATCGTGGACGCGGCCTGGTGCGCCTGGATCGGCAACATGGCCAATTCGCACGAGGTCTCAGGCGTCCTGCAGGCCTGCTACGCCCTCGGAGCAACGGTAGCTCCTCTTATTGCGACGACTGTCAGTTCGCGTGGACACGGGGGCTGGTGGACGTTCTACTACGTAATGGTAGGCCCACCCTCTACCCAGTGGCCAAGCGCGCGGCGCAAGGCATCTCATCTCTGACCATGGCTCGTTACAGGTCAGTGCCTCGACGCTCGAACTTGGTGCGTGTACCACCGCCTTCTGGAATCAGACGGGGGCGGTATACCTGAGCGAGAACCCGCACCCGAAAGCCGGCGGGAATGCCGGGTCGGGACGGACAAGGGGGGCACTGAAGAACAAGCTCACCTGGTTCTTTTCTCTGTTCATCTTCTTGTACGTCGGCACTGAGGTTTCCATTGGTGGCTGGATCGTCGTCTTCATGACCGAAGTTCGCAACGCCTCTCCGTTTGCCGGCAGCGCCACGGCAACGGGATTCTGGGGCGGCATGACAGCGGGACGCCTTGTCCTGGGCTTCGTGACCTCTCGGCTTGGTGGCTTTCGGGCCATGCTTCTGTATCTCGGATTGGCCATTGCTCTAGAGCTAATCTTTTGGCTCGTTCCGGATATGATTGTCACTGCAGTGGCATCTGCATTGCTCGGCCTGGCTCTGGGTGAGTCTCCCCCCACCCTTTATATATATATATATGTATATATCTATCTATATATATATAATTTTTTTCCTGCGCTTCTACCAAACTACCACCCGGTACGCCTCTGAATCTCTGCCCATTGACTAAACACACATCCCAGGACCCATCTACCCCACGGCGGTAGTGCTCATGACCAAAGTCTTGCCGCGCTCCCTTCATATCAGTGCCATTGGATTCGCGACAGCCATTGGAGGCTCCGGCTCAGCCGTCTTGCCCTTCGCAGTAGGCGCCATCGCACAAGCGAAGGGTGTCCAGACGCTGCAGCCCATAGTCCTCTCATCTTGCGTTGCAATGCTGATCGTGTGGCTGTTCTTGCAGCGGCATCGACCGAAGGACAAGGAGGAAGGCATAAGCATGACCATATTCAAACGGATGCGTGAGCGGGTTCGGGAGATGTTGAAATGAGTCGGACGGCTTCTGAGATGCTCCATGGATATACCACCCGAGGTACTACTACTAGGTAGGTACTAGGTACCTAGGTAGTATGTGCTAGCAAATGGACATAGAAATCTGATACGGTACTACTAAGGTACCTACTAGGTAGTAGTACGTATGTAGAATATACTACCAACATTGTGAAGTATTCTGTAGTCGAGAGCAGGATCATTTTATAGGAAACACTTGCTTGGTATATTCAGAGAAGAGACTTTATTCTACACACCCATATCACGTTTTTCATCTTATATATATATTATTAGGCGCCTTGGTAATAACACCATTGTATTAACCTGCCATAGTAGGTAGTACCTAAGGTAGAACTCGCCGATAAAGTACCAACATACCTAGGTACCTAGTACCTAGTAGTACTACCTTAACATTAGGTACCTCAATACTAACTTGATGAACAAGCGAAAATGCACCAGGCCCCGTCCTTAAGGTACGTTTAGGCTTTAGGTACCTTAAGCTTGTAGCCCCACGCGCCCCGCTTTCCAGGCCATGTATGTATGTACCTGTGCACGGGCCACAGGGCAGCTTTCTAAGCAACCTCCAAACTTCCAGATAAGCCCAGGTTTTTTTTTTTTTTTTTTTTTCCCACTCTTTCCAACCTTTGAAGCAACTCTTAGCCGACGGATCTCTGGCCGTTGTCAAACATGGCACTCCAATCATGAGCCACGAGCCACCGTCTCCGAAGAGGCGGCATATCCTTTCATCTATCAACCCGGAGAAGAAGCCGTCACAGAGGCTCCAACCAGAGAATGCACCGACAACCTCTTGGGCAGATGACGTCAGGCCAGCGGCAGACCACGATGGCGAAGATGCAGATACGGACACGACAAGGCCAAGGCGGTCGCGGCTGAAGCTGAAAGGCGAGAGGCGGCGTCGTCGCTCTCGCAGCAGTGAAGACGAAGGCGAATCTCGCCGCCGCCGGCATCGTCACCGCAGCCATCGCGATCGCCACGGCCGGCGACGACGCCGCTCTCCCACGCCGCCCAATCCCCATGACCCTCCGCCGCTTGATCCGGACGCCGCTTTCCGTGAATCGCTTTTTGATGCCATGGCTGATGACGAAGGCGCCACATACTGGGAAGGCGTCTACGGCCAACCCATCCACGTCTATTCGGACGAAAAAGTCGGCCTCACAGGCGAGCTCGAAAAAATGACGGATGAAGAATACGCAACCTACGTTAGGCGAAAGATGTGGGAGAAAACCAACGCCGGGCTGCTGGAGGAGAGAGAACGGCTCGCAGAGGAGCGCAAGCGGAAGAAGGAAGGAGAGCGACAGAGCCGCAAGCTCCACGAAGAAATGGAGCGCAGTCTCCGCCGAGCGGAAGAACGGCGTCGAAGACGGCGTTGGGCCGACGGATGGGACACGTACGCGCGAGCCTGGTCGACGTGGGATGGCACCCTGGACAAGATCGCTTGGCCGGTCCTCGGTGGACAGCGGACGGATGTTGATGAACCGGCTGTTCGAGACTTCTTCATCCACGGCCTGGGCCTGGAGGACATTGGGGAAAAGGAGTTTGCTACGAAGCTAAAGGAGGAACGAGTTCGTTGGCACCCCGATAAGATGCAACAGAGGCTCGGCGGGCAAACCGATGGCGACGTTATCAAAGATGTGACGGCCATCTTCCAGATCGTGGATAGGCTCTGGGGGCAGACGACGACGAAGAAGACGTCTTGATGGACCTCGCCACCACGGAAGCTAAACGCGCCTGTTTAAAGCAAACGAGACGGGGGTCCAGAGGGCTGGCATTGCATTGACACACTCATGTCTCGCATGAGTAGATTTAAAACCCCCTCGTTCGCAAGCACGTTCACAAGATGAGGAATTACGAGCACCACGGTTGGCCTATGTATGAAAGGGTGAACCAAAAGACTTTCGTATTGCAGTGGCAAACGGAGTGTCAGAAATCATACAAGGCCAATTCCAATTTAAAGGCTTCCTCACCCGAGGCGTGCCACCATGCGCTGTTGCGAATTTGAAAAAAAAAAGGGGGGGGGGGGGTATTTTGTCTTCCTTCCTTTCCCATAAAGTGACTTCCAAACCATATCCTCCGCCGGACCAAACTTGACTCTTACGATGCAAACGACCCAAAGCTTCAACTCGCTACATGTTGGCAAGGACAGCAGCTCCGCCGATCAGCGCACCCATGGCAACATAGGCGGTCTGAATAGGCGCCGCACCGCCCGACTTGGTGGAGCCGGCGGCGGCGGCGGCGGCGCTAGTCGCGCTGGCGAGAGACTCGCTCAGCATGGAGATTTCGCTTCGGTAGG
Source organism: Trichoderma cornu-damae (assembly GCA_020631695.1). Taxonomy (NCBI): domain Eukaryota; kingdom Fungi; phylum Ascomycota; class Sordariomycetes; order Hypocreales; family Hypocreaceae; genus Trichoderma; species Trichoderma cornu-damae. The sequence goes on along the minus strand of CM036091.1, from coordinate 2,922,871 downwards.
AGGAGGCAGCCGCGCCGGTGGCGGTGGCGGCGACGCTGCTGAGGGAGCTGAAGAGGGAGCCGGCCTCGGAAGTGAGGCTGGCAATGATCTTGGAGGGATCGGAGCGGAAGATGGAGTTGATGGCACTGTTCACCGAATTTCCATTGGAGATGCCCTGGTTGATGTTGGAGTTGAAACCGTCGATAAAGGAAGAGACCTCGCCGGCGGCACCAGCGATGAAGGTGGAGATGCCGTCGAAGATGCCAGGCACGGGAGCAGGGGCGGGTGAGGGGGCAGGAGAGGGAGCCGGATTAGCCTGTGAGGGGAGAGGTCCGTTAGCTTATACTTTTGCTTCTCGACGAGCACACAACAATGCCCCCATGGTTGGTTACACCACGAGAGAGTGGATATACCAAGCTGGTGAGGATTGACGGAATGGATTGGGTCGTACCTGAACAAGGGCGGCGGCGGCGGCGAGGAAGGCAATGCTGGAGAACTTCATGGTGGATGTATGAAACGATGTCGGTCTTTTCTTTTTTCTTCTTTTCTTTTCTTTTTTTTTGCCCTTCTTTGGCAGGCCGGGCTTAAAAGAGTTGAGAGGTGATTCTCTGTGTTACCGTTGGACAGATTGAAACGGGTATTGGAAAAAAGATCTGGCTGGCGGGAATGTGGCAATGTGGAGGGAGAAGATCTAAACGACGACGAGGACGGTGGGGGAGGAGGGGGGAGGGAGGCTCTGGAGATTTATACTACAAGTGCCGGCATCTACAAGCGAGAGAGAGGGAGAGAGGGAGTGTGTGTGTCCCAATTACATACTGCTGGCCGTGTGGGGATGGGCCAAAACTTGGCCCTGAGAAGGGCAAACAAAAAAATGCCACCCCCGGGCTGCCTCGCTGGGATGTAACACAACACCACACCAGCAGGTGGCTGAGATTGGAGGTGGGCTGGCCGGGGGGAGGAGGAGGAGGAGGAGGAGGAGGAGGAGGCTTGGTTGGACACGCGTAGTGGAGAGAGTCTGAAGCAGCCGGGGGCCAAAACATAAAAATAAAAAAATCAATAACAGAGAGATGAGACAAGTAGCCGGTGGATCCAAGTGAATTGGGTCTGCTTTTTTGGGTCTTTGTCTAGCGCGATAAAATGACCGGTTCTATTTTATATAGTAATCCATACATACAATATACATACATACATACGGAGGTATATATAATAGATATAAATATATATATACATGCATACTGTACATGTGTATGTATGTAGGCATGTATGTACGTTGAGTGAGCCAGATGAAAAGCGCTGCTGTTGTGATGCTCACATACTTTAATTCAGTCGTGAATCCTGCTAGACTAGATGAACGGGCTGGAAGGGGGGGGGGAAACCGGGATATTGGCCTTGAGGCGTCTCCCTTTGTGCTTCATGTGAGCCTCTTCTGATTGATACAGTAGCCAAAACGCCAAAGCCATGCTTGAGGGAGGGGGGGTTTCCTTCCTCCCCTTATTCTTCTCCCGGTCGAAGAAGAAGAGCCATGAAAATGAAATTGAAGCAGAATAAAAGCAGAACAATCAAGAATCTTGTGACAATCGAACTGATACTAAAAAAAATTAAATAAATAAAATAAAATAAAAACAGGGGCAAAGGGAGGAAGTGTGCCATGCGGAATGAGGGCTATAATAGCGGCACAGTAATATATATGTGGGTAACGTGTACCTACTCCGTACAGCCAAAGTTTCAATATCTACCACGCACCATGTACGGAGTACCTAGAAGGTACTAGTAGCACTACCTACTAGTAGTACCAGTAGTACCTCAACACCAAGTAGCAGAGCCAAGCCCCCAGAAGGCTTTTCTGCAGAAGCACAAAGGGGGTGGGGAAAAGCCCCTCCCTGCCATCATGGCGCGGCAGCAGCAGCCACCGCCACCGTGGCTCCAGAGAATGAAACACTGCCGTTTTTTTTAAAAAAAAAAAAATGGAAAAAAAAAATTGGCTTGTATTTTTTATTTATGATTATTCTTTTTTTATTTTGTTTTATTTAGTCTCTTGTTCCTTGGGCTTGGCCAGCTCAGCAGCTACTGCAAGAGGGATTGGAAGCAGGGCAGCTGTTGGTGGAGAATAGGTACACGTATACATACAGTAACTAGGTATTAGTAGTACCTTGGTACTAACCTAGTAGTGACTATAGTACCTTGGGTATCAAGTATAGTAATTGTAGGTACCTGGTAATTAATGTAATTAATAGGTATCACCTAAAATGGGATGGGCTTCCATTTTTAGCGGGATTCCCGCTGTAAACCTGAGAGAGAGAATCAAAGGGAGGGCCGTATTATTCGAGGGCACATGTTTTACAGAACGGGTTGTAAAAAAATTAAATAAATAAATAAATAAAATTCTTAAAAAAAAATCACATTGGAATTCTTTCTTTTCTTTTCTTTTTTTTTTCTTTTCTTTTTTTTTCTCTTCTTTTTTTTTTTCTCTTCTCATGTAAGACGGTGCTAACTTGTATGACGGTACCTCATGGCAACATGCATTGGGGGGGGGGGGCAGTTGGGTTTCATCAAGCAATGGCAAACGGGTTTGGAAGGTTCTTTCTTCAAACGCGCCCGCTCAGCCACGAATTGCCTTTTATTTTATTTTTCTCTCCCTTTTATTATTATTATTATTATTATTATTATTATTTTGATAAAATGGAAAAGAAAAAAAGAAAAAAGAAAAAAAAAAAGAAAAAAAAAAAGAATTCAACTCCATATTAAACTATGAATTGCGTCATAGGTGGAGTTTGGGACGCGACAGCATGGAGAATCGCCAACTGAGGGCGGGCTCTTACCAGGTACGGCTAGTGCAAGTACCTTTGTATTAGCAGTACAGTACCTTAGCAGTACATAGAAGTAAGTTTGCTCCAAGAGAAAGAAAAATTGAAAAATAAAAAATAAAACCAAAAATAAAAAAAATTTAAAATAAAATAAAAAATACAATAAAAATAAAATAAAAATCGCAAGAAATCGGTACAGTAAGCCCCAGAAGTGCAACCCAGAGAGGAAGCGCCTTTTTAGCTGTTTTGATAGGTAGGTACGTACTAACGTGGCACGGGAGCTCTTAGTAGTACTTGGGTACCTAGTACCGTAGTATTTCAGGTACTAGGTAGTAGGTACCTAAACTTCAACTAGCGATGCCCGATACAACTGACACCGGGTACGTACACACGGAGCATAAACAAAGTTTAAAATGTTGCCAAAAAAAAAATGCGTTCTTACAAGGTAGGCCTATCTATATACCGTTTTTTTTTTTAATTAATTAAATTTTTTTATTTGTTTTTATTTGTTTTTATCAAAAAAGAATGACAAACGGTGGTGGTGGCAAATCTTCGTGTCTCTTCAAGCATTCTTACGTTTTTGGCATCCCAGAAAAACTTGAGACACCATCGTCTCCGGCCGGGAAAAATCAAAGTCATGCCGCGTTTCACACAGCGTCACATGATGGCTGCATCCCCTCCCTTTTTCTTAGTTACAAAAAAGTGTTGTGCACATCAGAAAGCAATGCCGTCCATATACTTGCGTCGTCGAACTAAAAGTTTGTGAGGAGAGAGAAAGGGGGGAAGGGGAGAGGCTGTCGCCGTCACTTATAGAATGGCCCCCCCCCTTTTGCTTGCTGATCGAGCGTTGGATTGAGTGGCTGTTGTAGCACATATACATGATTGGGGCACACAGGATGATGGGTATTTTGTTTCGTCGAGTTGTCCGGATTCCAACAGCTGGTGTATTAGTATAATGAATATATATATATATATATATATATATATAGTCTTTATTGAAGAGGGCTTACACAACTTGACAGCCTCCCTTCCCCTTCCCTTCACCCTCCCTTTTTTTTATTACATATACATATGTATATATATATACATATATACATATACATATATATAAACAATTTTTTTTAAAACATGAATATCTATATAAGGCATATATATGTATATAAAACAAAAAAAAGTACTCCGTACTCATCAGAGCAATCAAAGCCCCAGTTCGGCTGCCCCCCCCAATCGAGGATCGACGAGCCCCCCCGGTGTCATCGGACCATCCCTGTCGTAACGGAACTAACCTATACGTACTACTACCTATGTGCCGAGTACTACGAACAGCAACTCAAGGCAAGACGGTACCTGCGATGAATGTATGTACCTCCCCAAAGAGCCCCCGTTCCGTTGGGGCGCTCCGCAGCACCGCCATGGGGGAAAACTTTTGGCACGCGACTCAGCCACACACGGTCGTCGCTCGCGCCACGCAATACAGTTGAACCAACACAAAAGAACCTTTTATTTTATTTTATCTTGTTTAATATTTTATTTTATTTTGTTCAATATTTTATTTCACCTTGTTAAATAATTTTCAAATTGTTTTTTTTTTTGTTCAATTCCAATGCGTGTGCATTTTTGCCCTGGCATCTTGACTCCCAATGGAAAAAAAAAAATACATAAAAAAAGGAAAAAAATGTCCACTCATCTGTGATACACGATATGTAAAGCGAGAAAGAGGGGAAAAAAAAAAAACCCCTAAACACCAACAAAACAAAAAACAAAATAAAAACAAAACAAAACAAAAGGCTCTGCTCAGCCATTTGGCCGCGTAATGTTGGGCTTTTTTTTTTTTTTTTTCCAACATCCGCCGTATTCCAAACTCAATTCCATCATTGCATTTCATTCATTTGCCCTTTATCTCCAAAACGCCACAGCCTCTCCACTCCTAAAAAAAAAAAAAAAAATCCACGCAATCAGACCTCTCTGTAAGGCGAGATGCCCTTCTTAAGCTCTGCCACGATCTCGGCAGCTTCGTCAGCTCCTCGAGCCTCAAAATCGTAGCGCTTGCTCTCCGTGGCTTTGTAAACGACGAGCTATTTTTGGAACATTTTTTTTTTTTGCCTTGGTCAGCCTCTCTCTCTCTCTCTCTCTCTCTCTCTCTCTCAGCCCCCAACCAAACGAAGAACGAGGCTGAGCCCGCCACAAACGGCTCCGCTCTGCTCTGCGCGGAAGAGTTTTGTTCGTGACAAGCTTCTGGCCGAACGAGGAAAGAGGGGAATTTGCTGGTTTGAGGGATTGCTCACCTTGACGTTGGTGGGGTGCTTCCGAGGCACCTTGCACCCAATCACGTTGCTGAAATGCACCGTTGTTGTCTTGCCTCCGCCTTCCTGAATGGCCTTGCCTCCAGAGGCCGGCACGATGTGAATGTACTCGCCGTCAATCACCAGAACCCTTTCGCTCATTCCCACAATCCGCATCGGCTGTTTCCGCCACACCGTGTACCTCTTGTAGTTGGCGCTGGGGAGCTCGTCTGGCTGGATGACCTCCCGTGCCAGCGGGTGCGAGCCAGGCGTGTAGGCCTTCTTGTGGCCCTTTCGCGGCGGCGGCATGTCCAGCGTCGCCGCCGCCGCCGCCTTTGGCGACGAGGTCCCCGGAGAGCCCGTCACGGCCAGCGGGCCGTCCGTCGCGAACCGGCGCCGGTGCAGTTCTAGATCCGACACGTTCCCAATCGACGACACCGGCCGGTCCAGCATCACCAGCGCTCCGGATCCGGGCAGCTTCAGCACGTGGTTCGCCTTGTCGAGGTGTCTCTTGCGGCATACCTGATCCAGCACTTCTGCCAGGTAGGTGTCCGTGGTGATGTCGAGCGTCACCATCTGGCCGGCCGCCACCTCGGACGACATGATGTGGATCCGCAGCAGCTTCTGCTGGCCCCGCATCGCGTTCGACACGGTCGTGCGCGTTTGAGGGGCGTCTGCCAGGAGCACGTTTGGCCGGTACGCCGTCGTCAAGATCGGGTTCGGGCGGGGATGCTCAGACGGCAGAGCCGGGATCGTGGCGCTGGCGCTGGCGCTGGCGCCTTCGTTCTTCGGGAGCGTTCCCTCTTCCGCGATGCCGCCTAGGGGGAGCTGCTGGGCTTCCTCCTCTCCCTCCCCTTCCTCCCCCTCCTCCCCCTCCCCCTCCTCGTCTTCCTGTGGGGTTGATTTTTGGTTGGCCTCGTACTCCGATTCCGTGGCGGTCACAATGGCAAACTCGTCGTAGACCTTTGAGTTGGACCGCATCCGCCCGCCGCCTCGCATGTGGGCGTTGTTGACGGTGGTGGCCGACGTCAGAGGCTTCGTCCGGACAAACGGCGAGAAGTCGTCGTCCACCTCGCCCCCTTCTTCCACCATCCTGAGCGTGTACCAGTTGATGTTGCGCTTCTTGGGGGGGACGGGCGGCTCTCTCTTCTCTTCGTTGTACCTGTACAGCCCCAGCCCTATCAGGTCGGCTATGGTGACGGCCCTCTCCACCCCCTGGCCGTTTTGCACCCTGGGTCGGATGAGCACCTCCAGGTACTTGCCGGGCGTCTTGGAGAACGCGGCGTAGATGCGGATGGAGATGGCCCCCTGCGTCCCCTCTCCGTTGAGGTGAGCGAATTTCTGGAACGGCACGCTCGACTTGTACCGCTTGGCTTTGATCGCCGCGGAGAGCAGGCTCTGGGGCTGAACGACGCTGAGGGGCCGGATGGTGCTCATCGGCCGCGGGGGCGGCAGGGCCTTGAAAACGGACGGGGGCGGATGGGCCTGTGATATCCGGATCGTAGACTGCCTGGTAAAATTCCTCGGCGGCGTGCCCACCACCTGCCGGGTAGGGGATGCGTTGATGGGGTTGTTCTCCACCACATCGAGAATCGAGGCCTCGTCGATGCTTGCGACGTACTCTCCCGACATGTCCGAGCCCTCGTCCGAGTCGTCGTCGTCGTCGTCTTCCTCGCGCAGCAGCGCGGGATCGGCGGCGAGCTGCACCCCTGGCGAGGGCTCTTCGTTGATCTTATCTTGCATCCTCATCGCCCTGGTCGCCGCTCGTGCCGCCTCCCTATGCCTGTACGCCACCGGCACGTCGAACTCGTTTTCGGAGGACACTTCGCTGCTGGTCACGGTGTCTCGCCGCGGCCGCCCCGGCAGGATGTTGAGCGATGACTGGGAGCCCCGCCTGGGGGCTCTGGGCGAAGTGTTCATCGGCTGGAGATGTGAGGCTTGGCCGGGCGACGATCCCGCCCGGTGCCTGACGGGCATCTTGGCGAACTTGATCTGCTGCGCCGCCCGATGTTCGGATTCGTCCTCGCTCTCGTCGCTAAAGTCGCTGCTGTCGTCTTCTTCCATCTGTTCCCGGCGCCTGCGCCTCTTGGTCGCCGCTCCTGGGCCCATGGTATCAGCTCCACCGCCCGTAAGCATGCCGCCATCCTCGAAGCCATCTTCCAACGTCAGGCCGACGTGTCGTGGCGCCTGAAAATACTCCGAAGCGATAGCCGTGGGGATTGGAGGAGAATGGGTCCGCTTGATGTGTGACGAGTTCGGCCGCCAGCCAGCCGACTTGAAAGGCACGGTGTTGATGCTGCTGTCGTTGACGGTGATGAGTCGCTCGCCCACGCCGTCGGCGATTTCATTGAGGTAGCCGGTGCGAAGCTGATACGTTACAAGCCTGAAGGGGCGGACACGGTTAGCTGGCCAAGCGGTGCTATTTTTATTTTATTTCATTTCATTTCATTTCATTTCATTTCAATTTCTTCTTCTTCTTTTTTTTTTTTGCATCAACAAAAAGCCGACAAGCGACTCCGGTCGTCTCATAGCATCTGCAAACTCACTCTTCAAGCTGGATGAGAGACATGACGAAGGACGGCTCGTTGAAGGAGTCTGGCGAGTTGTAGGAGCGAATTTCGAGCAGGTAGCGGGGGCGTGTTCACAGGACCGAGATTGACATCCAACGATGTGCCATTGAGCGTTCACATGTTTTTGCCCAGCACAAACCGGGCTTGATAGGAGGATGCAGTGAGGTGAGGCTGGAAGTTGATGTCCGGCCAGCGGAAGGCTGAGGGAGCTCGTATATAAAAGAAGAACCCCTGTGCCTTGACCCCTCAAGCACTAATTAGCACTAATTAGTACTGGTAGCACTACCTAATTAGTTAGTGCCGGTAGCACCAGCATGTGCGCGCCAGGCGCCAAGTTTCCTTGTACCCACCCAACCAACACGTCAGTTGGTGCTTGCCATTCAAACATTGAATTCGCATCTCAGCTTCTTTTTCTTCTTCTTCTTCTTCTTTTCGTTTGGTTCCTCTTCTTCTGTTTCTACATCATCTCCGCCAATCACGGGCCTGAGATCGGACTCTTCGGCTTAGCCATAGATGCCCTCGCAGCCCCTTTCGAGCCTCTAGCAGCAGGAATGGGCCTCGTCGATTATTCCGAATCCGATTCCTCGGATGTTGAGCTTGACGCGCCAGCCAAACCCCTTGCGAAAGCTGGTGCCCCGAAGAAACCTGCCTTCCAAAAGGTTGTCGATCGATCGAACCCAGGCAAGATCATCGTCAGCCTTCCCCAGGCCGCCTCTTCCGGTGACGGAAACGCATCAAACAGCGATGGGCCACCAGCGAAACGTGCGCGCACCGGCGGAGGCGGCGGTCTCTTTTCCGGCTTCAACTCTCTTCTCCCGCCACCAAAACACGCGGGCAAGCCGACGCACAGCAAATCCCTAAGCAGCCAAGCTCGACCTAGTGTCAGCCTCAAGACCAGCGCAGAGAAAGGATTCAGCCGCAACGAAGAACCTTCAAGCCGCACTAGCAATGCAGATGTCGTATCGGGGGGGCTGAGCTTGCCACCTCCTAAACGGCCGGCCGAACCCTCCATACCAGATACGATGAAGCCTGCGGAAGAGGTCAAGCTCGTGGGGAAGCCCTTGATGTTTAAGCCGCTCTCTGTTGCTCGGAATACAAAAAAGAAGCCCCTCAAGAGCACGGCTTCCACAGCTTCGGTATCCGCATCGAAATCCCTAGCCTCGACCCAAGATGCTGCGTCGGCTGCGACGGCGGAACCAGTCGCAACCCCGGCGCCGCCCCCGAAAAAGATTTCCCTCTTCTCCATGCACGTAGAAGAGCCATCGGCTCCAGCGACGACGTCAGCGGGAGGAGGAGGCGGGGCATACGAACCGCTCTTTGAAGCCGGGGAAACAGCAAATCCATATTCGCCGAATGGCCTAGACGCCCACTCCCAACAGACGGACGACGGCCAGGTGGCTGTCGCCACAGCGTCATCGTCGGACGCGAGAATGGAGTCGCTGGACAGCATTGCCAATGATTTGAACCTATCCGCTGCGGCGAGACGGGAGCTGTTTGGCAGAGGGGGTAATTTACAGGCGGCGAAGAAGGTCATCAATGTCAACATGGACCGGGAGTATCAACACAACGAGGAGATTAGGGCTGCTGGCGAGCAGCAGATGCACAACCCTGTCCGTGCCATACACAGCGGCAAACACAGCCTCCGGCAACTGGTACAGAATGTTTCTGACCAACGTGAGGCCTTGGAAGAGAGCTTTGCCAAGGGCAAAAACAACCGAAGAGAGGCTTCAAACCGCTACGGCTGGTAGGCGAGTTCAAGAATGTTACACCTCGTGCCCCGGAGGCATGAGAACTTTTTTTTTTTTTTTTTTTTTTCGCGACGTCGAATATTTGTAATATTTCCCGTCCGCCCGCCCCATCCCCATGTTTGTGAATTCCATTCGCCTAAATATCCATCCATTGCCCTTCAAAACGCCGATTCGCCGCGCTTGCCCAACCGAAAGTAGAACCTATAGTACATAACAAAGAGATTTTGAAGAGAAAAGTTGACAAGTCGTGTATCGCGTCACGCGGCGTACATGCTGGCACATGCTGGCACCGCGTCAGAACGTCTCTACTGCGGCCGTCTTCCCCATTTTCAGGCCGTTGCCGCCCATGAGGAAGCCCCATTCCCCACGCGTCACTGGAGATATATCATCATAGACGTTGGGCGTCATGGGCCCTACGGCAGGCGAATGTAGGTCTTGGTTCGCGGTGGCCGGGCTCAGCATCTGGTCGATCGTGCATCGGCTGTTCCAAACGGAGGCCGCAGATCGATCCACAGGTCGTGCCGTGTGGGCTTCGTCCTCTGAATCCTCTTCCTTGGCGACCTTGCCTCCTCGGTGTGGAGGTTCGGATTTGGCCGAGAAGTCGGTTTGCAGCTTCAGCGAGGGGCCGATTCTCCGAGGCGTCGGCGGCTTGACTATCGGCACCGCCGTCATGGCGACCCTGACAATGCCGTCGTCTAGGATCGTGCTCGATGGGCTAAGACTTCCATCTTCCCAGTCGTCGCATTTGCTCTTCGGCGGCAAGCGGAGGACGAATGGTTTGGGCAACCCTTCCGGCGGCATGCCAGCGACCCCCCCAACCATCTCGGGTCCTCCGTACGCTCTTCGATACATGCGATTGAGATCCGTCATGGCGGAATTGCTGACACTCAGCCAGTCGTAGGATCTGAGGAGATCTGATCTGGCTACCTTTCGGCCGTTGTTTGCCAGGACGAAACGGCGCAACTCATCGACGGCATCTTCGAGCCGCAGCGCGGAAGTTGTTTTGGAGTAGCTTGACAGGGCGCTCTTGATGCTGTACAAGCGGTCAAGGGTCAGTAGGGTCAAGCCGTCGGATGAGAAGAGCATCTCGTTTTGGATGACTGAGCTGTGGAAGAGCTGGGTCGTGAGTTTACGGGTGCTTGGACTTGCAAAGGGTACAAGCCATCCGCTCCTGCAGGCGTGGTTTTTCTTGTCAATATACGTTCTTTTTTTTTTCTTTTGTTTTTTTCTTCCTTGTCTCATAATTTTCAAGACGGAGAAGGAAGAGTCTATTTGTTCTGCGCTTACCCGACACCAAACTTATTCCCCGCCTTGATGAGGGTGCTTTTCAGGATCCTCTCTGTTCGCGGGGACAAGTCGCCGGAATGGAAACAGCGGAGCCCCGTGCAATTCGGTGTCGGCGGCCCATGGCTGTCAGTCGTCGTCAATGACGATGTTGTGGACGGCGTCATCGGTGGCGGAGACAAGGGCGTGGTGGGCGACAGCGGCCATCGCAGTCGTGCACCGGGCGCCTCGGTAGCCGTGAAAGGATACGATATAGGGGGCAGGGCGCTCCTCGGGCTTTGCACCGGGCGGCCCGAGCCAACGACGTGCTGCGAGGCGGACCGCACGAGATGCTTCAGGGCTACGACGGGGCTGGAGAATCCCAGTCGAACGCCTCCGGCGCTGCCACCGGCGAGCGGGGGGGTTTCGGGGGTTCCGGGCGTCGAATACGGCGTGGAGGGGACTGTGTTCGGCAGTTGGTAGTCTCTGCGAACGACGATGAGCGTTAAGTGGACGGCCTTTCTCGCCAGCCGACTGGAGGTGTACTCGAGGACCGGAACGAGGTGAGGGGCGATGTGATGGGCGTCGAGAATGGATGGACCCGCCTCGAGAGGGGAGGATATCCTTTCCTTGAGCGCCATGGTATCATGAAGAAGAAGAAGAAGAAGAAGAAGGGGAGATTGGGTCCCGGGTACAGGGGAATCCAAAAGTGCTCGCCACAATGAGAGAGTAAGCCCCAAAATGCCTCTTCCCGGCTCACGTTGCTGTTCGTCATGCCCCCTCCTCCAAGTGCGTTTTGGTGATGCTGCCCGCCGCCGCCCGGGACCGACGTCGTGGAGAGAACAGGAGCGAAGCGGAGCGCGGAGACGGACGGCCGGCAAGCGAAGGTTATATCGACTCTTTCTCTCACACACACATTCTCTCTCTCTCTCTCTCTCTCTCTCTCACACACACACACACACACACACACACACACTCTATCTCTCTCTATTAGACCGCGAGCCGGCACGAGAGTGCCATGTCACCTGAAGAAGAGCCCCAGAAGCCAAGTCTGCGGAGCCCCCGCCTCCAAGGCTCGAGTTATTTTTGAGGTTGAAACTGCACGCTAGCCGGCCCATGCATGATGCATCAGACCCGGCGCGTAAAGGGGGCCAACGCCTCATGCATGTATGTGTGCATATATTGCACATGTTCTAACCGGGGGGGGGGGGAGGGGGGGCATGCCGCTACTACGTATGTAGTGGTGCTTCCCCATTACGCGGTGCCAGGCCATCATTCATCCGTCGCTTTTGCTGTCAGCTTTGGGGTGAGACATGGTATCGAGAGTTTCCACATGCAGAGACGTGAAACCCGCCCATGAACGGCCCCGCTGCGGGAGTGGAGTTGGCCGAGCCGCTCGCTCACAGACGAAGTTTTTGCAAAACAAGAATGGACATTTCGGTGTTGGTCAGCAATGAGAGCTGAAAGGGGGAACGAGCCCAAAACAAAGGGCCAAGGCCCCTGGTCCTGTCCTGACCTGTCCTGCCTGTCCTGCCAATCCGTGTAAGTCCTACAAACCACAAAACAGAAAAGAACAAGAAGAAGATGATGATGAAGATGATGGAGATGAAGAAAATAATGACATTGAACTTTCTGCGTTGTTCGTTTCTGACGCCCCCCCCCCCCCCTTGTCACCGCCAAGCACACAATAATTCGGTGGGGGGCGCCGTCTGATTCGCTGGTCGTGTCACAGGCCGGCGGCTAAAGGAAGCTGGCCTATTTTTAAAAAAGATGCGCTTCTGGACGGCGATTGGCTCCGTCGGTTCGTTGACGATCCGCTGGAAATCTGCAGGATATGGGGTTTATGGCCCTTTCAAAATAAAATAATAATAATAATAATACTACGCTGCGCGCGTGTGTATGCGTATGCGTATGCGTGTGTGTGTGTGTGTTTCCCCAGGGGTATTTCAGCCGTGCCGGATGTGCCACTGGCGGATGCAATGGAACTGGGACAAGACAGGATCCGGCTGCAGGTTTTTCTGGAACGGAGTATTTTTGTGGTTTTGCTGTAGGATTTGCTTGATTACCCTCCCCCCCCTTTTGTTAAAAATAGAACGGAGGCATCTTCGGAGGTGATGTTCCCCCCCCTTATCCCATGTGTATCCCATGTGTATCCCATGTGGTGCTGGATCGAGTGGAGGAGGGGGGCTATTTTCCCCTTTCTTTCTTTCCTTTCTTTCTTTCCCTCTTTCTGTTTACTAGTGTGTGCTGTCCCTGCATAAGGAGGGAAACTTAGATTCGATCGCCCGGTCTGTTGTTGAGCTCTGATGTTTGCGGCTACATGGGCGGGTGAGTGGCGTGTGTGCGGCTTGTGTTTGATGTGTGTGTGGTGTTTGTGTGTGTGTGTTTGCATCACAAAACCCAATCTCAAAATAGCATCCATCCATACACATTAGAGCGTACACCTCACCAGTGGTCGTAGGTCGTAGATTATCTAGTTGCCAAAGCCCGGGAGCACCCCCCCCCTTTTTCGTTACAGTAGAGATCCTTGTGCGCAGCCTTGATCAGGTCCGCGCCCTTCTCGCCAACCATGTAGACCGAGTTCTGGTTCTGGATGCCGCAGTCGGGAATGACCGGCATGACGGAGGCGTCAATGACACGCAGGTTCTTGACGCCGTGGACCCTGAGGGCGGGGTCGACGACGCCCTGCTCAATGTCCTTGGAGAGACGGGCGCTACCGCAAGGGTGGAAGGCGGTCTGGCACCGGTCGAGGACGACCCTCTTCATCTCCTCGTCGTTGTCGAGGGGCATCATCCAGGGGTATTCGCCGACGACGAGATCCTTTCGCCCTTTGTCAGGAGGTCGTAGCTGAAGCGGATGCCTCCGCGCATGGCAATGATGTCGAGCTCGCTCTCGAAGGAGTTGAGGTTGATGTTGGGCTGGTCCTTGTAGTCGCTGCTGTTGAGCGTCACCTCGCCAGGCTCGGAGATGGGCCGCCCGAGGAACCTGCCGCGGGTATTAGGCTTCTCGATGCGCTCGTAGTCATGGCGCTTGCCGATGGTGGTGTTGGGCATGGCGATTGGATGATTGATTGGTTTGATTGATTAAGTGGGTGTTGTGGATTGATTGGATTGTAGAGGAGATGATTAGATTGGCTTGTGCTGATCTCGTGCCGCATAACTGTAGCTCGGTGTCAACTTCTGATATATGTGATGGTTATTGGTTTTGTTGTCATGTATATTTGTTGTTGATTTTCTTGGTGTGTATTGGTGTTTTTTTTTTTTCGCAGACGGAATTGTTGCCTTTCTTAGCCTTGTGATGATGATGGCGGCTATGTTGTGATGGATAATCCCAAATCATCACGTCCGTCGCATCCGTCTTATATCCTTCCAACGTCTCCTCTTCACCATTGTCAAAAAGCGGCCATTTCGGATGCTCGGCGTTCACCGTCCAGGCGGTGTCTGCACCAAAACATGTCTCCTGCGTGCGTATGCGAGGTTTCACGGTCGTCACCACCCGGGATTCCAACGGCAGACACATCTGCTCTGGGTGAAGCTGAAGCATCAACCGCCGATAGCCAGCACGCAGTAGTGAGTGAGAAGAGAAGCCGAAGTTCCCCTTTAGCAGCGAAAGCGCAAGGCTGACCCTGCCGCGAGGCTGAGGCGCAAACGTTTCTCTCGGCGGTGCGGCATCAAGCCACAGAGCAAGCCACGAGTGGGGCCGCATCTCAGTTATGGGGCCGGGATATTTGCGGCTTCCCATTGGCTGGAAGCTGCTCAGCGACGTCACCGGGCCATTGGTGCCGATTTTTTTTTGGCGGGGCTTTTCGGTGGTTCGGAGTCGCGCGTGGTGGGGCGCCGGGGATATTTCGTGTCCAATCAAATACGCCCAATTCTCATCCGAGTTCAAAACAAGAAAACAACAAAACAACAAAAAAAAAAAAATTTGAAGAAAACATTTGAAAAAATTTGAAAATAATAATAATAATAATAATAATAATAATATTTGAAAATTTGAAAAAAAAAAATTTTAAAGAAAAAACCCCTTCTCCAAGATAAAGTTACTCCAATTGGTCCGAAGAATATTCTTGTGCTCTGGTTGGTCCGAATCCTGGTCACTACCCAATTTGTGCACCCCAAAACTCCCGAGTACCACCACTTTTGAGCTCCTTGGGGGCTCAGCTCTATAAGCTGTTTATTGCGCAGCCTCACTCGATATCGCTTAGAGACAGAATTACCCCAGTGTATCAGCTCTAAGCGGCGGAACAGCCAGAGACAAAAAGGCAAACTATGTTGTCATTGGGGAGGACAGTGCGATACACGGCCGGCTCTGACGATTTCGGCTCGTGTGTCAGGAGGTGCCGAGAGACCGTTGGGTCCGTTGAGCCGGGACGCCGTACGGCTTCGGATGGAACTCGGGGTCGGGGATCGGGGGATCGGTGGTAAGTCTCGGGCTGCGTCATTCTCAACTCTTCTGTCCGATGCTGTGCTGAAGAAGTAGACTAGACGTCTGCCCAACTTTGAGTAAAGAAAGGCGTTAGTTCGAGTAGAAAAGTGAGAGAGAAAAGAGAGAGAGAGAGAGAGAGAGAGAGGCACAAAGTAGAAACAAACTAATATCAGCATAACCAACCCCCAGGCTGTCCTTGCCGCACCAATCATCCCCCGTCCCTTACTGTGATTTTTTTTTTCAACGAACATGAATCTCTCGCGTCTTAATTCTGCGAGTCAGTATTCTTTCAAAAATAGATAAGAATACGGGCCGTGGAAGAACCGCAAATTTAATATAATGCCCTTGCAGCTTCCATGTTGGCAACCCCGAAGGTACCCACGCCTTGATGCACCTGCCCAACGATCGAGGAACACCCGCTTCTCTGCGCAACATCAACGCCCACAGCGGCCACACATACAAGTTCGCCAAGGAGGTCGAGACGTACGAGTGGAACGTTTTCGTCATGACCAAGGTGTGGCCTCACAGGGACTTTTCCGCTGTGCCAGGTTGGTCGCCTGACGCTGAACCGCAAAGGAAGTTTTGTACTCGTAAAAACGAAGAAGATGAACTAGAGAGCCGTTACTCTAACAAAGGCTCTTTTTTCTTTTCTTTTTCTTTTCCTTTTAGCCTCAAAAATACTTCACCGACCCATCCACTATGGTTCCTGACATTGCTCCCATCTGCGGTGAGTTGAACGACGTCTTCCTCTGACGGCTTTATCAACCAGACTACTTTTCACACGTGGACAAAGGACCTAGAGGCCCGTCTTTGCCAGGTTACCGACGCCGAGGTTGCTGTGTAAGCCGTCAACGACTGATGATGGGCTTTCTCTATTTCCTGTATTTGTATATTAAAATTAAAGATCTAGAGCAGCTCCATCTTGTATATTTATATGTGCGTGCAACATTTGCAACTACGCCAGACGGGTAGAAGGAGATAGATGTATATAATATCAACTGAACTTTCTACAAAGATTCAATAAAAAAAAACCCTTTAAAACAATCAGTTTTATAAACTCATCCTTTCCATACCCGTACAACCGAGTACTACCCTTACACGGAGCACTAACACACTTAACATATAAGCCTCTGGGCCCATCACCGCTCCAGCTGTATGTATCCGTAAGCGATAGCATCAAATTTCTCCACCGCTGACCAAAACCCGCTCAGCCATTGGCTGCCGCAATCTCGGGACAAACTTTTCTCGGGTCTTATAAACCGGGTCTGCATCTCCACCCCTGACGTCACGCCAGAACTTTCCCCCGGAAAGCCCTTGTGTGTAAATCGGAATCGGGGGATCATGAATTCCAGCCTGTATTCGAGTCTGGCCAAAACTCCAGTTGTAATGAGAAGTTTCCAACGCAGGTTGCCGTTACCTCGTTACACAGGGGGCATAATGTAAATAGTACTAAGATTTCATACGTAAATAAGCAATCCCTTCCCTTGAGGCTTGCTCTCTTTCTCGCCGGAACAATATAAGCCTTGCTTCATGCCCTCCTCCATCGGTCGTATGCTTGCTTATAGTCAAACTCGGCCTGTCGAGCGGAGGGAATGGACACGACAGCCGGTGGCATCACTTCAAGGGCCCTTCGACTTCAGAACCAGAGACTTCTCATCCGACTCGGTGATTGGCAGCAGCATTGCCGTTGCTTCTCTGCAGTCCAGCTTCGGCCAAGACCCCGCTCCTCGCTCCCTCCACCACGACGCGCGCCCTCGGTCTCTCAGCCCGGCTTCAACACCAAAGCATCTCCGTCTGCTGCATCTCCCACCATGAGCCAGCAGCCCCAGGCCGCCGTCCAGGCCGCCCTGACCAAGTCCGCCACCTTCCTCGTCCTCACCATCAACCACGACTCCCCCTTTGCCATCGACACTATCCGCTCCGCCCTCTCGCGCGTCGAGGATCTCGGCAAAAACGTCTCCCTGCGCGACCTCAACTCGCGCTTCTCCTGCACCGTCGGCATCGGCTCCGCGGCCTGGGACGCCCTCACGGCGGGCACGGCGCTGCGCCGGCCATCGGAGCTGCACCCCTTCCGCGAGATCATAGGGATCAATCACACGGCCGTGCCCACGCCGGGCGACCTGCTGTTCCACATCCGCTCCGACCGCCGCGACATCTGCTTCGAGTTTGAGCGCCAGCTGCTGAGCCTCGTGGGAAACGCCGCCGTCGTCGTCGACGACACGCAGGGCTTCCGCTACTTCGACGCGCGCGACCTGCTGGGCTTCGTCGACGGCACCGCCAACCCCGTCGGCCCCGCAGTCCCGGATGCTGTGCTCATCGCCGGCGAAGACCCGGCCGGCGCCGGCGGCAGCTACGTCGTCGTGCAAAAGTACGTCCACAACATGCCGGCCTGGGCCCGGCTCTCGACCGAGGCGCAGGAGGCCGTCATCGGCCGCACCAAGCTGGACAACACGGAGCTCGACGATGCGCCCCACGGCCGCCAGCAGTCGCACAAGGCGCTGGCCACCGTCCAAGATGGCCGCGGCAACGAGTACGCCATCCTGCGCGACAACATGCCCTTCGGGTCGCCCGGGTCCGGCGTCTTCGGCACGTACTTCATCGCCTACTCGCGCCGCCTGTGGGTCGTCGAGAAGATGCTGGAGCGCATGTTTATCGGCGATCCCCCGGGGAAGCACGACCGCATCCTGGACTACTCCACGGCGCTGACGAGTACCATCTTTTATGCGCCTCCGGCTTGGGTCTTGGACAGGCTCGGTTCGGATTGACTGGCCCCCTTTAGTATGTAGTTTTCAAGCATATGGAAATGACCTACTGCAGTGTCAATGACGTCGCACGTTTGTTTATTCGCATTTGCAGTCGGCCGAGTCTCAGCATCTCTCTGTCGCCATCATAGCTCCACCTTAGCATCAAATCTGCAATCACCATGCCTGCATAAATACCCGATTTGGTATCCTACACATATCCTCTTTGTACCTTTTTTTTTTAAAAAAAAAAAGAGAGGAAAGGAGAAAAAAAGAAAGAAGAGTAAAAGAAAAGGGAAAAAAAAAGCCATCTTTTTTAACATTGCTTCATACCGATCTATTCTGTCATCGTCGCCAATAACAAGCCCTTCTCCTTACCCTAGTTCATAACTCGTAATTGCCGTTTCCATAGAGAGCTGGAATTTCCCTGCGCCTTTCACTCCATTGCTATGTGCAAATCCATCATCTCGGTCTTACATAGTTTGCTCGCCTAAGCACTTTTGATTTGTGCTTGCCGCTTCAGACTGCGGTCCTTGATATTAGTCCGCCCGGAAAACATAGAGAGAGAGAGAGAGAAAGAGAGAGAGATGAAGTGAGAAAAAGAGAGGAAATATGGGATGATGTCGGGAGTGAAGTAAAAATAATAGTAATAATAATAATAAAAAAAAAAAGGGGGGGGGGGGGGGGAGAGATAATAATCATAATAACAAGGCCAGTCGGTGGCCGCCCCGGACTCCCAAACTCCTCCTTGCTTTCTCTAGACCAGGCAAGTTTGCCAATGCCTGCTGCCCGCTGCCCCTGGAGGCGGTAAGTATTTTTCATATCGCGTTGGCATCATCTGTTTCGACGATTTGCTGAACTCCCATGTCCGGCTGGCAATCCAGTGCATCTGAAGAGGTGCAAGAGCCCTCCCAGTCTAGAATGAGAAAACGGCCATGTCAGTGACAAAAACAAGATATGAGGGTAAAAAAAAAAAAAAACCACAGCTGGACGGTGCACACATACCGGAACCGTCATCCTCTATTTCGTCGACGACAAATCTCCGTAAAGAACTAATCACTTCTGAGTTTCATGACGTTAGCAACATGTACATCGTGCGTAAGTGGAAGAACGCGTGCATACCGTTTTGAAGAATTCTGAACTCGGAGACCCTATCGTCGCTGGCTTCTGGCTCGTCAATGAAATAGGGGGAGCATTTTCCAACTACCTGCATAATGGCAGTGGCAGAGTCGCGTCCGATCTGGGCACGACGCCTCACATGTGCATCCCGGAGATGAACAAGGCAGGCTATACCTAGCTTTTGGATAACTTCTTTCACGCCCTCTCTTTTTTCGGGCATTGCTGCCTCCTCGCTCGCGGCTTCTGCCACCAGGCTGAAGACTTCGTTATCGAGAAAACGCTCGGTATCGTATCGCACTCCGCTGTCCTCATACACGAGGAGATGGGGTACCCACTCTGGCAGCGTCTCGAGGCTGCACGTTTCAATGGCCTGCACCATTCCGGCGTCTTGTCGCTTCAGATTGAGTGATGCACTAAAGAACTCCAGAAACGCGATGCCTTCGGTGTTTTGTAAGCTTCTTGCCTGGGCAGCGATATGTCGTATGAGGTTCCGGCTGTGTCCAACAGATTGTGTGCTTTCCAAATACCTGCCGGCACCTCGCAGAAATGGATCCATCGGCTGTATCGTCGTGTCTCCCTGTATTTTTTTCCGTAGAGTGTTGAAGACCCTCGCATCCATTTGGTTCGCGACACAGGTCAAGCGATCCAGGATACTGTGGGTACTGCCGCGAGCTTGATCGATTCCCAGGAGCTTTTCGACAAAGAAGCTGGATGGTTGACGCTCTGGGTGGCTGTGTATGAGGTGAACTTCCTCCGATGCCCAAGGAAACGGCGGCTCATTGTAGTTCAGCCGCTCTTCCGGCGCGTCAACGATGCACTGCGCGCCGAGTGAAGGCTCAAGTTGCGATAGAAGATGGTCGATGAGTGCCAGGATCGCTACGTACGACGGAGGCCGGCTGTTGGTTCGCCGAAAGATGTTGTGCAGCATCCTTGCGTAGTTTGGCGGCAGGTCCATCATCGAGTCGGCCGCAATGATGTGAAGAAGCTTGAGCAGATAGTCGTTGGCCAGCAGATGAGCTACTTCTCGCGGGCCCAGTTTGGCAAACTCGAGCATCATGCCAAAGACTTCGTCCCAGGAACGAAGGTTAATCTGAAAGTGTCGCCAAAGGTGGTCAAATAAAAACATCAACTCTTCCAAAACAGAGGTTCTCGGAGACAAGTCGTCCTGGGTTGGGGAATCGGAAGCAGTCTCGCTACCATCATCGCGTGCAACAGCAGCGGCAGCCGCCCTCATGGAGCTCGGTTGATCGTAGATCTGCGGGGCCTCGGCGGCGATCTTTGCCAGTGCGAAAATCATCGTTTTCCCGATAAAAGTACGAATGTTGGCGTCTGGATTTCGTTGAAGCAAGGCCCTGAAAGCTGCGTGACGCATGTTGAAATAGTCGTAAAACGAGAATGCACAGTCTACGCATCCCACAACGGCTGTTCTGATCATGTCCGAGAAAGAGTCAAAGCTTGGCGTATCTTCGATTCGCGTTACTAGTTGGTCAAAGTGACTAAGAGCCATCTCCATTGCTAGACCTTGCAATTCGTGAGGCAGCGTGTTTGCCAAGTTATACTTCACGTCCTGAGATTGCTGCTGCTGCTGCTGCTGCTGCTGTTCTGGGCTGGGCGGCGACGCCTCTCCAAGCAGTTTTGCTTGTCTGAAGCAATATTGCACGAATGCAACGTGGCTGGGGTCAAATAAGCAGTGCCGTCTGAGGATGATCGTATTCTCGCCAAGAATGTGTTCCCTTAGGAGGGGGTCAGCTTCAACCTTGACGAGCGTCGTGGTCTCCTGGGTGGATGACACGGCTTGCTGCTCCGCAAGGAGAGATGAAGAGCGCTGGTAGAACAACATATAGGCGCTGTAGTTTTTCTCAAACACCATTCCGTTCGAATCAAAGCTTGCCTGCTGGCCAGCGCCGCCAAATGTTTGGTTCTCCATTTGACGCGGGTCCCATGGTGTTACGGTGTCGTCATTAAATTCAAACCAGCGAGGATGGCCATCCATCGATGTGCGTTCTCGGATGAAAGAATAGTAATGACCTGTTTCTGCTGTACCTGCGTGGACTAGAATGCCGACTAGCTCAAACATATCCTCTTGCTCTGCGCCTGTTGTTAGGTTGTCAAGGTGGTCGATCGTGTATGGCTGCATGTCGATTGCGGAGGGGAATGAAAAGTAGTCGTTGATTTTGTTCCGTTGCAACGTACGAAGGTTGAAGTCAAATCGTTTCAAGTGGAAAATCAGATGATCTGGTACATCCTTCAGACATGCCCTGTTGACAAAAAGATTATTTAGCAAAATGATGAAATTTGTTTTTTTTTTGTAAAAAAAAAAAAAAAAAAAAAAAAAAAAAACTAGAATGTAATGATTTCGCTAGATTACCTCTTCACGGCGTCCACGTGTCGGTCACAAGACGAGCATTTATACTTGTTATCTAGAACACCACATTTGTCAGCCAAGGCAGATGGACGACGGGTGTTGTATGAGATCGTTTCAACTTACCGCCTTCCATGATTTCTCCGCCAACATAAGCTTCAAGACTTTCCTGAAGCGTGCTTTTCCCATTGATATCGCACTGTATTGCAGAAAATGGCTCGAGCCGTTCGGACACATGTTCGCACTCTTGAGACTTGACTTGTTGGACGAGTTGGCCGCCGTAGACCGACCGTAGCTTCCTCTTTTCATCATCTGTCATCGACTGAGCTTCCAATCGGTCGAATAACAAGCTATAAAACTCATCCACATCCATTTGGTTGTGAATATCGATGAAAACGTCTTCGTAAGTCTTGATGGCGCCGACTAAATTAGCCGGATCGACAAACCGACGGTAACTCTCCTGCATATAGCCAAAGAGTTTTTGGGTTTGGAACAGCAGCTGCTGGGAATCGACAGGGTCCCGGATGTTGAACTTGAGTATAAATCGCCGGAACCGAGTGTTCATAAACAGTTGGGTGAACAATGAGTTTAGATAACATGTGTTCGAGAGATTCCGCAAGCCCACATAGCCGTACGATCTAATGGCCCTTTCGCGATCGAATCCGAACGGTAGATCGTACAAGTAAGGGTCGTCGTCATCCTCGGAATAATAAGGAACTAGAGAATTCAGGGCCTGGAGTAGCGCGCCGAATCTGGTTCGACTGTCCTTTGCCAACTTGAAAATCACTTCGTACAGCTTTTTTCGCGTATCTGTCCTCAACAGCACCCTTGGCACGGGTTGCTCTAGTTGAGTTCGCCTCTGCGGGAAAAGATGTCTCCAGAATAGCGCCTCAGCAAGATCCTCTGGTAAGGCCGGGGAGGCAGGCAGTGTGTCGTCGATATACAGGCATCTAAGGAGCAGCAATAACAGGCCGTCTGCGACCAAATCTCGCGACTCTGGTTGGTCGAGCATCTCGGTTGAGGTATGGCTAAGCAACAGCTCGCTGACTTGTCCGGCGAAGACGGGAGTATCCAAGCCAACAGAACCAATTTGCGAAGCCTTATATAATAAGTAATCGAGCCCACAGATAAACTCGTGGCATTGGTGAGGAATATCGATTGCTTCTAGGAGGAGGCCTGAAAAGGTTGACCAAAAGTATTGCGTCAGCGGATATGACGGTTTGGCGTCATCTCCTTCTGATGAGGCTGGTAGAGACATGTGGGCGAGGCGCTCTTCAGTCTCTACCGCATCCTTGATCTTTCTAACAACAAGCTTCCTTACCGCTGAGCGGGGGTCAAGAAGCGTGAGCTTGTGGAGAAGGTCCACGAATGGGTAGAGAGTCGCGGCGTCCTCCATGAAGGTGTTGTGAAATACACACAACTGCAATATAGCAGTGAGGGTGCTATCTATTAAAGACATCGACGCCTCTTCTGTAGCCTTTGCCGCGTTGGATAGGATTTCGATAAGGCGACCTAGAGACGGGTATGTAGTTCCATCCTTGATTGGCGACTTCGCCAGCGACCAGGTGTTTTCCAGGAGCTGAATAAAGGTCTGCATTAAAGCTTCCATGAGCTCAATCTGCAGCGCCGAGTTGATCTGATCTAGAAAGCCCTCGTCGGATATCGCCTGCACGATTAAGGAGTAGGATGTTCCGAGAGCCTCCTCGTATGATACCTGAGAGAACCCGTGGTACTTTCCCCAAGCTTCGCTGTGAGATTCCGCCAAGCGGACAGACGCAATGTACTCGACCAATGCGTGAATAACGTAAAGCGATTTGTAAGGCTGCCCCGGTGGGAAAATGTCCGTGTGCTTGGTTGATGGGTTCTCAAACAGGTCGATGATATGGCCGTCGGTAGGGAGCTTGATGAGGAGGCTATAGATCTCTTTCGCGATGCCATCTTCCATGCCCAAGTACCCCCAGAGCTCTGGGAAGCGAGACAGTATCTGAATTTCGAGTGGGGATGAGCCAGGCCTGACTCGGAGCGAGCTGGAAGTGCCATCTTCTTCACGCCTCACCAGCATCAGGCCTCCTTCAACGGGTAAACTCTCCAGAGGTCTTCGTATTTCTTCTTCAGTCGGGAGGAACTGCCGGCCTCGGTAAAACACGCGGTAATTATCGAAACCCGTCTCGAGTTTCAAGTTCGATATCAGGGAGGCCACCGTGTTCAGCTTTCCGATATTCAATGGCTTCACCTCTGTTTGGTGGCCATCGTCAAAGGATTGGTACGTGAGCATCGCAAGCTCTCCTTCGACTTGGTATGAATCTTGGCGAACGAATGGTCGAAAGTCGGGGGCGGACAAGGCAGGTTTCGTATAATGGGTCTCCACAAAGAGCCTAAGAAGCTGCAAGGTTCGGGCGAAGATGCGCTCCTGCTCCTGCGCCTCCTCCTCGGTTGCGACGATGACCATCGGCTCATCCTCGCCACTGGACGTCCCGTCGCTCGACGCCTTAATTCTCCTCGCGGCGTCGTTCAACAGGCTCAAGCAGCGGTTGACAAAAGATGAGAGCACTTGGCGAGCCCGATTGAAGGGATATGTCGCAATGGCGCTGCTGTCTAGGTAAACGTCAACAGCCAAAGTTTTGATACCGACATCGACGCTCTCGGCATCGTTGGCGCCCAAAATGATTCGCCAAAGCTGCTCTATGCCGCTCTGTATCATAAAGGCCTCATCGTCAAGGGCACAGTCGACGGCATTCTCATTCACTGCCAACAAGACTTGCTCCTTGACACAGCTGAGCATTCCCTTGCAAAAGCAGGAGGGAGGAAGGCTGGGCAGGTACTGAGAAAAACACAGCTGCAAAAATGGATTTTCGGGTGCCGCCCTACGGCTGAGGTCCATAAAGATGCCCCAACCCGAATTTCTATCCTCATCGCAGAGACAAGCCGGCCCAACGAGCAGACCCCAGAGCTTCTTACCCAAGTCCTCGGTCACTGCATCTGGTCGAAGACGGATGATATTCGCAATGAAGTCTCTCCTAGGTTGATTCAGCACTCCGGAGAAAACCGTGGGCACGCCAGCAAGCCGCCCCGACTGAACCGCATGCTCCAGCTCCTCGACTACCAGTCTCACAATGTCGTGCTGTTCAATGAGAACGTTGAGCTCATCGAGCATATTCGGGCGAATGGCCATTGCTAGGCAGCATAGGCTGCCCAACGCAGTAGGTGACTTTGCTGCGACGTCCTGGATGCAGCTGGAAAACAGCTCTTGGCGACCCTGGGTGTCGGGGCCGTGCGCCAGCAGGGCTCTAAACTTTTGCATGACTGCGGATTGTATTTCTAGATTAGGCATCTGGGGGGTAGACGTACATACGGAAGACTCCCTCAATAGTCCCAGACAGAGGCCATACGGAAGTAAGCCGAGGGTAATCTGCTCCTTTTGGCATCGCGATATGAGCTCGTTGAGCACGCTTTCCCAGAGGGATTTGATGGTCTGATTAAAGTCTTGAATCGGCACTGTTTGGAACCTTTCGCAGAGGGACAGCAGTTCATGGTAATCGAACAGATTGGTGATTGAGTTTGTCATCTTGGCAACAGCTTTCGCCACCCGAGGATCTTGACTCTCCGTGATCCCCTGCCACAAACGATCGGTATGTGCTTTCTTGTACTTTTTAGTCACAACCAAGAATCCGATGATGTTGGCGCTTTCGGGGATAAGCTCCGGATGGCAGTTGGGGCCGAGAATGTAGTCTACCAGGTTGATGCGGAGCAAGTAGTAGCCCAAGTGATCGAGGAAAGGGTGACTGGAATCTCCGGAGGGCTCTCCTAGCCGCCTCCAGATAGCGACAAGCTCATTGCACATAGTAGTAACCGCCATTACCCGCAGCTGCATCTGGCTGGATCGAATTAATTTGCCGAGGACATCCACTTTCCATTCCCACGCAATGGCGTCGATAGTCTGCCGGGTCGAGAGGTTTGGATACTTTGCCTTGTGTTCTCCAAGCAGCCCAGTGATGTCCTCATGGTCACGCTGCAGGCAAAGTTTGAGCATGTCGGTCAACGCTTGTATCTGTAAAGAAGCACCGTCGTTGGTCAAGCTGCTGACATGCTTTTCGATGACGACGCCCAAAAGCGACGAGAGAGAGATCCAGAGATCGTAGGTGCTCTTCAGCTGTTGCTTCACACTTGATGTATCCTGCGTGTCCGAGCGCACACCACGAGATGATTCATACAGATAGTCTGAGAGCACTTGGACGATGGGTGTGAGGGTATCGATGAGCTTTGGGACTGTTGGTATGATCCCAACAAGGCTCGTCGCTAGGTTGCCGAGAGATTCGATGTCTCCTCCAGGGAAGGTTTGCAGCTGGCCCACAAAGCGTGTGAATAGATCTGGTTGGGTCCATGGAGCATAATTGAGGTCAGAGAGGTCGCTCTCCGGAACGAGGTCCAGGTCCCGATGCTGTATCAGTAGGTGGAATTGTTTAAGGTAGTCGGGAGCAAGTAATGGTGGGCCATCGGGGTCAGGCAGGAGGTTTGATTGCCATTCGCGGATATAATGGTGGTCAAAGATAATGAGCCGCCCTGTGAGCTCAATAAAGGAGTTGCAAAAGTCGAACACTACCGTCCGTAGGGCTGGCGACTTGGGAATACTTGCAAGGGAAGGGCTATTGGGCTGTCAGCTAGCTGGTTCTGAAGGGCAAAAAAAAAAAAAAAAAATCAACCATACCTTCTGCTTGCCATGGAAACCATGAGTTCTGGTAAACACAGCCAGAAGGCTCTATTCATCCGGAGCGAATTAAGAACGGCTTGTGGGCTACCATGTTTTGCAAAGTTGAGATACTGGTCTAACCAAACTCGAACTTGCTCGAAGATGCCCCCTTCTATGGATTGCTCTGCGCGACGATGCTCATTAGCTTTCTGCCGAGTGAATACGTCCCAGGACCTGCCAGATACTAACGCGTTGATATATATTGATAGAGGCGGTTCACTGTCTCGGCTAATGTATCATCCAGCTCACGGTAAGGAAACTGGGCCGTGGGATCTGCAACTGCAGCATCTCGGCCGACAATAGAACTGTCTAGGAGGGATCGGTCAAAAGCCATGACATCTTCATCCGCCACGCCATCGTCGTCTTGTATGGTGATGACATCGACGGGCGGGCTTGGCGAAGCTGCGCCGGAGGACTGCGCGACGCCTAGACCAGCATCGGCAGTTGAGACTGCGTCAAGTTCGGCTCCCTCGACGCTCTTCTTGACCTTGTCTTCCTCGGGGGTTGCCATTCGGATTTTCAATGGAGAGGAGTATTTCAGGGCGGTAGGAGAGGCTGTAGAGTCGCTATAAGGTGCGTTTCTTAGATTGATAGTCACGCGGCTTGATGTGGGTGGTTCGGGCGGGTAGGTTGGCGACTCGGCGTGCTGAGGCGGAGTCCGTGGTTGCTCGGAGTCCTGGTCGACTTTCATTTTGCCATCCAAGGCGGCGAGGCTGACGTTGACGGTGGAGAAAGGGCTTGAGCCAGAGTCCGATGGGTGCACGCCCGTTTCAAGAGACGCAGATGGAGAGCCCGAGGCAGATGTGCGCCGGCGCTTGCGGGATGAGACGTCGCTGTCATCAAAGGGATTCGGTCGAATCGAGCTTGGTTCGGGCGAGGCCTTGGGCTCCAGAGCATCGGAGGACAACAAAACGGGATCCATCTAGCCGGCGTGGAAGAGCGAGGCAGCACGAAGCCTCGGGGTCCAAAGACGTCACAGCGACGCGACAGCCGTCTGGGCGGCAGCTATAGAAAATTAACATGTGTGGTGAGAATGAATGCCGGCCAGCCGTGAGTGCGAGAGCGAGAAGGCGCAGTGACAGGGCTGGAGGCTACTGCAACTATGCACAGCGGGCGAGAAGAATAGGATCTGGAGAACCAGACTGGCGCATATCAATCCCGCGACAGGAAAGGAAGAAGGAAAGAAAAAAAAAAAGAAAGGGAAAAAGAAAAAGAAAAAGAAGGAAAAAAAAAAGTCGGTTACAACTCGCGATGAAGTCAGAATTCGGAGAACAGGCATTGGAGGGACGCGGTGCTTGTGTGGAACTAAGGCGAGGGGTAGCTATAAGAACCAAAACTCCCAACGCAGTAACGGGCAGCTGTGGTGGGGACGACAGAAGGGGAAATGCGATGGTTGCCTTGGCGGCTGTTAGCGTAGTACCTGCGGCGGCAACCACTGGATCGGGCGCCAGTGCCCGATCACCATGGCGTAAGAAGGTAGCTTTTTATGAAGCAAAAAACTTTCCCCACCGCCTTCTTTTTCGCTTCCCCAACCCGCGCCTCACGGCCTCACAGACTCAACCATCTTTTTTTTTTCTTGTTGGCGACGCCGTTCGTTTGATAATGGCGACACCCGCAGCCAAGAAACGTCTTGTTCACCACCTTGACACGCCCTTTTCGACCTCGTCATGGTACGTGAAACTTTCAATGGTCAAACTTCTGTGTCGAAGACGGCTTTGAAGGGGCTAACTGGATCTAATAGGCCCGATATCTCAATGGGTGAGCAAGATTCCATCTTGGAGCTCCTCTGCAAGTATGTCTGTCCATCTCAGTTTTCGTAAATGGATACCGGGGGGGCGCGCCTCGTACCGCCTGATGATGACCCGAATCCCCATTGTAGCCGTGTAGCGTCGGGTTGCTGATAAATGTTATCCAAAGTCTTCTGAGCCCCATTGGGCAGCATCGCCGAATGCACATCAAACCTTCCAGAGGAAAGCGGGCTGCCAAAAGGGAAAAGAGGGCGAAGGCGAAGGCGGATGAAGTCGGGGCCTCGGCCAAGATATCAGCGCCACCCAGTCCAGAGCTCAGGGCGAGCGTGGACGTCGGCTTTAATTCTATTACGAAAAACCTCGGATCGCTCTCAAAGTCGTCTGAAGGGGTGGAGCAGCCGCACAAGGACTATTCCATGATTTTTGTCGCGAGAGGCAGCCAGTCATCGGCCTTCAACCACCACTTCCCGCAGATGGTCGCAGCCGCCTCTCGGAATCTACCAGAAAAAGAACAGATACGTCTCGTCGGATTTTCAAAGCCGTGTTCTGAGAGGTTAGGTAGTGTGCTCGGCATACCAAGAGTCTCCTCGATTGCCATTTCCCGGGACGCGCCGGGAGCAGAAGCTCTCTTAGCCGTTGTCGAAAACATCGTGGCTCCGGTCGCTTCACCCTGGCTCAACGAGGCATCCATAGCTGCGTACAAGGCAACTCAGATAGTATCAGTGGAAACAACTATGGGCGCCAAACGCTTGAAATAATACGCAATGGAGATGTTTAGTTGAGTTGGGCAAATCTTTCAAGGAGTTTACACAGGTCTTGGGCGTCGACGCATGGCAACGGGAAACCAATCTATCTATATACTACCGCAAAGGATGGAGTTGGGTTTTACTTTGGGTACTTGGCAATTTGGTTTTTCTTTCTGAGCTTGGTATATATACGAATGTGCCACAAGCATGAACAATGGAAGCTCATGCAACAAATAAATACAGTTAAACCTGCTTTTAAAAAAATACTGCTCGGTGCCAGGTATTGAATATAGCACCTACTGTATATACACTACATTAATAGGAGGAGATACCCCAGTGCTACTTACTACCTTGGGTGGCATATGGTGGCATATCATATATGAAGATCCAAAGACTCTAGGTATATTGACGCCTCCACGCAAATATTTTGTTTCCTTATGCTTCTATATAATAAGCCAGGCATCTTGTTTCTCTTCTTGATCTTCTTGACCATTATCTCGGCGCCGTTCTATCTAGTGACTTACGCCTGGTGACTCTGGAAGGCATGCTGCATGTACTAGCAATTTGTCCCATTACACACAATCGAACTCTTTTGCTATAGATAGGTAGTTTATACTAGGTAGTATGTACTGTATGCACTGAGGTAGATGCTTTGCGCACACCTGCAAACGCCATCAGCTGCTGCTCTGGCAGGTTTTTTTTTTTTTTCCCACGTGCACACAGAGGGCAGCTGCCATCCCTTTCTCTCCTCACCGCGATTCAACTTTGTTTCATCTCTTTCTTCACTTCATCGCCTTTTCAAAACCTAGACCGACGCATCCATCGCAGATTGCCTACACACACTGTTGGAACTCGAAAGAGATCTGGGCCAACAGCCCTTGTTGGATTTTCTCCATCTCTTCGCCCCTTGTCTACTTGCTTCCGTACCATGAGTGGGTACAATGACCCCGAAAAGCTGCGGGCTGCTATCGAGCTTGCCCAGAGCTTTGCGAAGACAAAAGGCTCTCAAAAGAATAAGAGAACGGGCGGCGGTGATTTCGCACCACCGCCGGAACATCGGTGGGAGCCTCACCAAGTCGGACAGCACAGTCGGTACGGTCAAATCACTTCGCCTTCGCGTCAAACCTTCAGCTCTCCTGGGAGTTCGGTTCCGCCTCCCAGTCAGAGAAGTTATGGCCCCTCGGTAAACTTCTCTACCGGGAATGTTGGGCGATCTCCAGCTATCGGGACCCAAGGCCTCGACTTTATTCGCCGCCCAACGACAGTCGAATCACCGGGTAAGAAAATAAGCTTAAGAAATTGTTGACAGGTGGCTCTGGTTGCTTTGGTGAGGAGTTGCTGACTTCTTCCAGACAGCGAGCACACTCAAGCAAACCTAATCCGTGTCCCCAACCAAACTCACGACTTTGACTTCCAAACCGAGAATGGTGGCAACGGTGAAACGCCGGAGCCTGGTCCTATCCTCGCCCTGCCACGACCATCGGGAAACGACCAATGTGGGAACATCCTCGATGCTTTTTACTCCATACTGGCCAAGAAGCCAAGTCTCGGCCAGGAAATCGAGACTATTACCAAGATTTTACCAAAGGCAATGGACCTGAATGCCACGGGAAACGCAGCTCTGGATGTTCCGCCAGAAAACGATGTCACCCATTCTCACATCCATCAATGTACCTGCCAGGAGGTGAATGAAAAAGGTAAAAAAATAAATAAATAAATAAATAAATTAAAAGAAAAACGGAGCGGATATCGGCCCATTTAGAGTTGGCGCGGGCTAACATGTCCAAGGAAAGCATGAACGGACTTGTCCTTTTTGTAGAGTACAAAAGGGTGGCGTCGAAAAGCCTGACAAAAAGCATAGCAAATACGAGGTGAAGGCCGACGATACCAACAAAGCCGACAATGCTCCCGAGAGTTTAGGCGTTGAAAAAAAGCCGCATAATGACTGTATGTATTCACATTCCCGCAAGCTCTCTCCGGTCGCACCAGTCTTTGTCCCTAAAAAGAGTGCAGCCCAAGGACAGATTGCTGGTACAATTGGAGAGCATCGTGGCTCTACTAGCAAGCCGACGAAAGGACTCTCAGCCTCGATGTGGGCGTAAGAGCAGTTTTGCGGGAACTCGGCCATTTACCTCGGCATTATATGCTATATGGGGGTGAAGATGCGTCGGCGCATTGACTTGCCATGGACATATCTAGTCACTGTTGCTTTGGGGGCAACCCACCAGGGGCAAATAGAAGCGTCTACAACCTTAGTTGACAGACAAGATGGACAGTTACCGTAGTCGGGTTTGAGACGGGTCATACCGAATTGAATCATCTATCGTCTTGAAATTTCGTTGCTACTACAGTTCAATGATGCAGATAATTTCCCCAACTGCTCGTTTTAATCAGCGCTTTCCTGTCAGCTTTGCATTGTACTTTGTGTATGTATGTATGAATAACTAATCAAGGCAACCCCTTTTCCAACAGCTTCAATCCTTCTCTGACCTTTGGCGAGAAGTGCTTCTTCAACAGCTCGCCTTCCCATACCGTCGCGGCGAACGGATTGCTGCCCTCAACCGTATCGCTTAGGGCATTGTGCCTCCCGTCCCCCTTGCGCTCTTCTGTGTTCCACAGGCTAGCAATCTTCTTGCCATGCGTTTGTGCCACGTCGTTGAGCAGGCCAAGGGTAGCCTGGCAAGACTTGTCGGGTAGCTGCAGCGCGGCCGTCATCAGCTGCTTGCTAAAGGCCGCGAGCTTCAAGGGCGGCACGGAGCGGATGTTCCAAGGCGGCAGCAGAATTGCGACGAGGGAGCGGACGAGCAAGACCGTGGTGGTTTGGACGTTGATCTTTGAGGCGGACGATGCGGAGCGGGCCGTCTTGGTGAGTTCGAGGTCGGGGTGGACCGAGAGATTCAGCAGGGAGGTGAAAAGGTGGGTTGTGAAAAAGGTGAGGTCGAGGTGAAGGTTGTTGCGGGAGTTGTGGGCGTCCTGGCCTTCGAGGAGGGCGAAGGCGGTGACGGTGCAGAGAAGAGCCTCGCGAGTCAAGTTCCTCATGGAAACGCTGTCGTCATCCTCGTTGTCGGCGGCGAGGTCGGCGCCAACGTCGTCATCGCTGTGTCGGATCAAATCCTTGAGAGCCTCGAGCAGGTCGCCAAAGAAATCCTGGTTGATGAGATGGGCGTATTTGGCCAAGCCCTCCAGAACGGCTCCCATGAGGTGAGGGGCGCGCATCTTCAAGATGCGAAAGTACGTCGCGAACACGAGCTTGAGCGTCTCGGATTGCATCTTGTCCCGCTCCTCGTGGTTGACCATGGCATCTGCGGCTGCCATGTCCTTCTCCAGAGACTTTTGCTCCTTGATGGCCTTGCGCTCCCGCTTCGATCGGTATTCCCGCTTGTTCTTCTTGACTTTGTCGGCGGCAGGCCGGTCCACGGAATCTTGCGACGCCTTTCCAGCAAACTCGGAGAGCAGACGAAGGCTGAGAAGCAAGTCGAGTACGCTTTCGTCCACCTCGTATTCCCGAGCCTTCATCATCTTCGACAGCAGCGAGACTGCCTCCATCGTTGGCTTGCCGTCCTCGTCCTCGCGAAACAGGGTCTCCAGCGCTTGAAGGCATTTGACCGAGTTGCTATCGATCCTCTTCCTGCTCAGCTTATTTACCAAGATTCTCAGCAGATCGGAACGGAAATTGAAGTGCGGAACCGCAGCTATCAGGGCGCAGGCGCATGTGATGGCGATCCCCGCAACACTTTGTCCTTCCCTCACCGGGTTTGCTTCCAGCTTGGCGCACCTGGCCAATTCCTTGACGTAGTTTTGGTAGCCAGACACCAAGGACTGCTCAAACTTGCGCAGGGTGCGAACTTCCTTGGATACTTTCTCTGTTGGGCCATCTTCGGTCGCGGGCCTGATGCGGTATCCGGGGATGATGTCTTTGTAGACTGACATTTGCGTCATGAGAGCAAGCATCTGTATGGCAGGGATCTTGGATTCGCCAATCGCGGCAAGAGTCTTGAGAGAACCAACGTGTTCTTCCGGGTCCTCGTTTAGAGCAGTAGCAAGTTTCGCCAGCTCTTCCTGCGCATCTCGGATCTGCTGAGCCTCAGAGACGGTGGGTTCCTCCTCCTCCTCCTCCTCCTCCTGCGCCTCCTCGGGTCCGGACTCGATGTCGTCTTCTCGGCCCTCCAGCCATTCCGTGTCGCTTTCGACAGATACCAAGTCCTCTTCCTGCTCAAGTTCGCGAAGGATCTCTAAACGACCATCGGCAGTCTTGATGGGCAGCTTGGTGCTTTCTTTGTCGGATTTTCTACTCTTGCGACGACGAGATTCGTAGCTCTCTTCAAGATCCCAATTTGCAGCTTGTTTGAAGAAGTCTTTCTGAGCCCTCCTGGACGCCGTAGCTTTCGCCTCGTCGGAGGAGGGCTCGTGAGCCAATTTCCTCCTCTTGGTACCGTTGGTCGTCATTCTCGCGACCTTATTATTATTATTATTATTATTTTTCCAGAGGAAAGATAGAAGAGATTTGATGGAGAATTTGTTCCAGGGCGTCGTCTGTGATAGACGATAAAGAGATTTTGGTTCTCAAAACTTTTTTTCAAGCCCCATTTTTTATTTAATACATACACCCTAGCGGTAAGCATAGAGGTAATGGACCCGTTTGTATTCAGCATAGTAACCAACTAGAATCGATATATCAAGGGCTTATCATATCCTTATCTTATCATGTTGGTGTAGGCATAGTAAAAAAAAAAAAGTTGGCGTAACCTGACTAAAATTTTCTAACCAGAGGCTCTGCCAACGCGCGCCCCTCCGTCTTGAATTTTACATTCAAGTCATTCTCCGAGTCCAAACTCGCGACATCAGCCATTGAAGGTCCATCACGATGGGTTTCACAAAGCCTCCAGTTCGGGCGCTCAAAGCTGCCAACAAACAGAAGCGCAAAGAATTGTTTGTCGCCCACAAGAAGGCGATCGGCAAAGAACGCCACGAGGAACGCCATCGCCGCCGAAAAGAAGAGAACCGGGACCCGGAGCTCAAGGCGGCACGTCTCGCCAAGAATGTCCCGCGAACATTGGAGCATAAGCGCGTTTGGGACGATGTGGATGACGATAGCCTTGGAGCCGTGGTAGATCTGGAGCAATTGAAGAGGAGACGCATTGAACAGGCCGAGGCCGAGGAGCGAGCAGCAGTGGAGGCAGCCGAGAAGGTGGAGGAGGATGACGACGATGACGACAGTATGCTGGATTCTGACGAGGATGGAGAGGAGGACGAGGGAGCGCTCGAGGCTAGGCTAGAGAAGCAGCGAGAGAAACGAGCCAGGAGAAATGCCAGCATTGCCCCGTCAACAACGAGCACGAACCTCGACCTTACACCAACCTCACTAGCTCTCAAGTTCCCTTCGCTCTTCAGCGACGAACCTCCTCCCGAACCAAAGGTTCTCGTCACCACGTCCCTCAACTCGACCCTCCACGACGAGGCGCAGCTCCTCTGCACCCTCTTCCCCAACAGCACCTACATCCCTCGATCATCCCACCGCTATGGATACAAATACTCCCTCCGCGAGATCTGCAGATTCTCCGCCCAAAAGGAATACACCGCCGTCGTGCTGATGAAGGAGGATCTCAAAAAGCCCACGGGCCTCTCCATCGTCCACCTCCCCAAGGGCCCAACGTTCCACTTTTCCATTTCCAACTGGATAGAGGGCAAGAAGCTTCCCGGCCACGGCAACCCTACGAACCACTACCCCGAGCTGCTCTTGAACAACTTCAAGACGCCGCTGGGCCTTCTCACGGCGAAGCTCTTCCAGACAATGTTCCCTCCGCGCCCGGAGTTTGAGGGGCGACAGCTTGTCGCACTGCACAACCAGCGAGACTTCATCTTTGTAAGGCGTTTCAGATACGCCTTCCGTGACAAGCGACCGACCGAAAAGAGCGTCACCGATACCGAGGGCAAAGCGCTCGAGGGCGTCGAGGGTATCCGAGCGGGATTGCAAGAGCTGGGTCCACGGTTTACGCTGAAGCTGAGACGTGTTGACAAGGGCATTGGTCGAGCTGGGAGCGAAGGCGAGGATGCTACCCAATGGGAATGGAAATCCAAGATGGAGAAAGACAGGAAGCGTTTCAATCTGTAGACTTATTTATATCAATAAAGCGGGTATTAGTAATTCAATATTTTGTCATGTCGAAGATTTTTGTTCTATACACACTAAGAATCGGACATGGGATTTCGCCAGTTTATATAAATTGCTCGATTGACCCAATATCCCCCTGCCGTTTTCTGTCTCTTCACCCATCATCTTTTGCCCATAGCCGTGGTTCCACCTCCAGCAGCTTTCTGCCTCTTGTGCGCTAACATGGCAATTGAGTATCTGCTCCAAATTATTAGCCTTTGTATCTTCCACGAACATGGACGCACTACTTACGAAGTGATGCCCGCGACCGCAATCACAACCCCGGCTGCGGATTTATCGCTCATCGCGCGGCCAGACATGGTCCATCCAAGACCCACGATCGTACAAGTCTTGATATGGCCGACGACTGTACTCGATACAGGACCCGTTTGCGCCACAATGTAGAACTGAGAAATGTTGACCAGCGAAGCAAATAACGTCGACTATAACCTAAGTGTTAGCCCAAACCACGCAAGTTGAAGGCAGAGGCGAGAGACGGACCGCAACGACGAGCGCTTCTTTATTCAGGGGAGATGGCACATGCGATGGGTCGGGGAATTTGTCGAAGAGGGGAATAAAGAAGAGAAGCAAGAGCCACGCCATTGGCGCTTGCAGGTAGAGCAGCTGCATGCTATTCATGTTGAGCTTTCTATGGTAGCCCGCAATCCAGACGGTGTATAGAGACGATGCAAAGATGCCTGAGAACGCAAAGGCGATTCCCAATGCAGAGGTCGTCTTGATGGTTTCGTCCTTGGTCGGAATGGAGTCGTAGTATGTGACGATACCTACTCCTAGACAGGCGGGTATTAACGAGAGAATAGCTCCTCTAGGAAGGACTTCGCGATACAAGACAAAGTTCATCACGGCTACCGTCGGCGTCAGCAGTATTCGCGCTATCTGGTAGAATGTGACGGTCGAGTAGGCCAAAGATAGATTCGGCAGGATGACGTTGAAGCACATTGCAGTAGCGAGGGGGATAAGATGCTGGATCGGAGCACGACGAGGCACGAAGACGCCGACTGGCGAGCGAGAGAGGAGAAAGAGAGTGAACCAGGTCATGAGGAAATGGACAGCAGCAAAGGTGAGCTGGCATTGTTTCCACCGCGGCTCCGAGAATATGGCCTTGTTGGTAAAGACCTGCCGGATCATTAGGAGAGATGCAAAAACGAGGGACGTTTCTCTTCGGAAATCACTCACTATGCCGACCGTGGCCAAAGTGTTGACAACCATCCATGCAACGGCTTGAAGCGAACTGGAGGCGGATTTCGGTTCCATGATTGTATCGGACGCTGCGAGGAGCTGCGATGAGGCATCTTCGACCCCTTCAACGTCTCTTTTATCTTCGAGATCAAACATTTGCCGCCGTCTCGAATCTCGTCGGCAACCAGGTATCCGAGCACTTGGCCGGTGATGATGGATGGTTAGAGGATGGGGGATTTGCTATGGTTAGGGCTGTTGTTGTTGTTGTTGTTGTTGTTTTCCCTTGGTTGGAGAGAGACTGAGCAACAGGCTGTCACAATCTGCAGTAAAAAAAAATGGATTTGATTAGCGAGCAGGGTGGTTATCGATGGCATAAGTTGGAAAGTGCTCGCTAATTTTGACCGCTCTTTACATGTATCGAACCCGAGCGATGGTTCATCGTTCCGGATTTCCTATTTCTCAGTACCAAGGGAGCAGCTCTTGAAGCCATCACAACTGCGAACAGGAACAATTACTAATCGTGACCGCTTATTGGAATTTGCTGTTCTAGGAAGCACTTTTCAATGAAGCACCCCCCCGGGGGGGGGATATGGCTGTTTCATAAATAAGTACTACTAGGGTTTAGGTCTGGTAGCTTTACGTGCTCTTGAATAATCACAAGCTTGAGTGCCGAGGTCACGCAGCTAGAATCTTATTTTCACCTTCATTTTTTCATTAATTTCATTTAAATAAAAGACTTTGCGGATGGTTGACTAGCGAACAGCGCCCATTTCGAAGCTGTGGCCAAAATGATGGCGAATAGCGCCCCCCCTCCCGTGTGGCCAAAGCCAACAGCAGCCGCACAACAATTGCCAGGGCACACTGCCGTCGGTTGACTTCAGTACGCAACTGCCAGCGCGCTTCGAATTGGCAAGTTCCTCTTGGCATTGCCGGGGATGGCGCCGGTCACAAATGCGAGGTTCACGCCCTGCCGGAAGAGCAGACAGTGGGTAGAGCCGCCGTGATGGAACATGCCAATCTCCTCTCCTTTCTCGACCGTGGCCGGCAGATTTTTGGCATCGAACTTTTCCAAGATTTCGCAAGACGAAACGTCGGCCATGCCGATGTAGATGGCTGCCATGAGGCCGATTGGCTGCGGAGCCTTGATGAACACGATGGCTCGCGTGGCGATGTGGCTGATGTAGCCTTGGGCGCGGTCAGGGGAGGCAGGGTCGGGGCCGTCCGGAGAGGCGAAGCCGGTGATGGTGGGCTCCGAGAAGTAGGTTCCGTCAACGACTTGAGCGTGGACAACCTCTCCGGAGACGGGGGAATTCCATCGGTGGTAGGAGGTGGCGCTGAGGAAAGCCTGGTAGACGGTGCCGCCGACGAACTCGTCCGCGTACTCGTGCCCATGAAGCATCTCGTGGACCGAGTACGCCTGTCCCTTGAGCCAGAATGAATCGTGGTCTTTGACGTTTGACTGGAGGGCAAAAGGCTTGGACTCGCAAGAATTTGCCACCCACTCTGGCTGGGCCTTGAAAGCAACTGGGCGGAGCTGGTCCATGTTCCTGAACTTGCGGACAAAGAAGTCATCCCAGGACTTGAACCCCCAGTGCGTCGGATCTCCCTTGGGATCGCACTCAAAGATTTGCTCAAACGTCAGCTCCTCGCCGGCGACGTTGGTGTCGTTTTCGATGTGCACCAGAGACTCTTGGGTCAGCCAACCGTCCGGGGCAGTGGTGATGACGTATTTGGATTTCTCTGTCATCAGCACATCCGCCTTCCAAGTGTCTAGAATGACTTTGAGCTTCGCATTGACCTCGGACTTGAGGAAGAATGCGTATCCGCTGATCGTGGCCATGGGCCAATCCAGGATGGCGTTGAAGGGGAACCCAATCAAGCCAACGTCGTACTCCAGCTTCTTCCACGACGGAGCCTTGTGGTTCATGACAAAGTCAAATATGTCCAGCATTTCTTGATACGATCGGATCTGCTTATTTCCAACCGGGTCCTCGTTGTAAGGCGCCTTGTTGGGCACCTCGTCAAACATGGCCGAAGCCAGCATTCTCAGCTCAGCGGTGCTTTCGATGAGATCTCGGAGGTCCTGGACTGGCTTGCTTAGGAGCAATGAGCGTTTTGGAGCAGAGGATTTGTGTTCGTTGACCTCCGCGACAAGATCGCGCAACCAGTTGATGAGGAGCTGGGGGTCCTTGGGGAGCCAGCCACCAACCCGATGGGGCTTCTTGAGGCGCCCAGGAAGAGGTACCAAGGTCGCCATGGTGAAGGGTGCTGATGGTGTAGTTTTTTTTTTAATCTTGAACTGATAAAGAAAAAGAAAAAGAAAGAAAGACGAACTGAAAACAAGTGAAGCCTTCTCCAGTCAAGCGCTATGAAAGAATAGGATGGGATATGAACAGTTTGTCT
This sequence comes from Trichoderma cornu-damae, assembly GCA_020631695.1. Lineage (NCBI taxonomy): Eukaryota > Fungi > Ascomycota > Sordariomycetes > Hypocreales > Hypocreaceae > Trichoderma > Trichoderma cornu-damae. Next base: position 2,884,583 of record CM036091.1, on the reverse strand, counting down.
CTTGGACCTACCGACCTCTACTTTGGGGGGGGGGGGGGATTTATAGACCAAAACCCTTCTGCCCCAAGGCCCAGGTATGCCACCCAGTTTGCCAAGCTGAGCGATGACGACGATGCAACAAATCCTCCTCTCTTCTACACACTCTCCTCCTCCATAGCGGCGACGAGCTGCGTGCGTCCCCAGACATTCAGCCGCCGCCTCCCCCGCACGTCGTCGTCGCCGCCTCCTCGCAGAGCAAAGCCCAATCCTCCATGCACGTTGCAAGCGAAGAAGCTGATCCTTTTGAAGGCGATTGGCGTGCGAGCCCCGGGCGACATGTTGAGGCGCGACGCCTCATATGCACGCCGTGCAACGCGGCCAGCTCGACCGGCTACCTTTGCGTGTCGATTGGACAATATCTCATGTAGCACCTTGGATGCGGGGGGAGGCTGAGGTCTTTTCCCGAAGTGCCAACTGCTGGTTCTTGTAGGTCCTGCTTTCGAATGCCGTGTCCAATATATTGGCCCGCATGTCTTGCATGCCGACGCCGAGAACACGACGCGATCCCAGTCCGGCGCTAACGAGACCCGGCTGCAGGCAACATGTAAGCAGCACGCACCAATTGATGGATGGATATTCCTCTGGCGATGGTGGCTATACCTCACCTAACATAAGGTACGCAACCTGACCTAATATATGACCCATATTTTATACACCTTTTAAACATTATAAAGAAGTTTACTTAATATATACTATTATAAATTTAATTAGCTTACATAATATTATAAATAAGACTACTATTAGGTTATCTTTTCTATATAATGCATTATAAAATTCTAATCTTTATTTTATTTTTAAAAAAAATTAAGTTTTTTTTATAATATATTATTAATGCATTATTAATATATTATACTATATCTTTAATTCCCTCCTTAATAATATTAAGCAGCTAGTAATTATTACAGCCTATTATAAAGTAAATTACTAACTAAGATATTAATAAAAATAATACTATTAAGCTAAAGGACTTTAATAATATTAAAGAGTTAAAGGTAGGTTATTAATAATGCATTAATAATGCATTGTTAATATATTGCTAATATATTAACTATATATTAATAATATATTATAGTTAATTATTAATAAAGAGCTTATTTTATTTTTATTTATACTATATTAATTATATTATTTTAATCTTTATAAATTATATATTATAATAAAAATACTTTATTATATACTTTTAATTCTTAGCTAGTTAAAAATATAAAAAAAAGGTATAAAGTATATAATATATATATAAAACTTAATACTTAAGTAATAAAAAAAGCTATAAGATTCTATATATATAATATATTATTAATATATTATTAATGCATTATTAATGCATTATAAATTTAATACTTAAAAGCTTAAATATACCTATATATCCCTTTAACCTTTACTTTCCTTAATTTAATGCTTATTATATATAAAAAATATAACTACTTTAAAGTATAAATATATAAAAATATTAATCTATAATTTATTAATATATTCTATATAAAGGTAATAAAAAATTATTAAATATAATAAAGTAAATTTAATAATAAAAATAACTAAATACTAAAGAAATAAAAAGTATATATATAAGTAATATATTAATAATGCATTATTAATATATTAGTAATATATTATTAATTTATTTTTATTTTAAATAAGCCTTAAGTATAGTAAAATAATTTAAAAAAAGAATAGCTTATATTAAGGCAGAAATAGGCTATCTCTTAAGCTATAAGCTAAAGATTATATAAGTTAATAATATAAATAAACTATAATATATTAATAATATATTATTAATATATTATAGCTATAGTTTAAACTTTACTATATAAAATACATTAATACATTACCTAGTTATTATATTAATATTATTTAAAAAGAATATTATCTTTATATTTATTTTATATAGCTAATTATTAATAATCTAGGTTAAAATTCTACTATTCTTCTTAATACTTATATTATTATTAATTAATAATTTCAGTACTAAAAAGTTTATAGTTTATTATTTTATTCTTAATGCATTATTAATATATTATTAATGTATTATTAGATTTCACTTATATTCTTACTAGCCAAGGCTTAATAAAAAGTAAAAAATGCCTTATAATATTTTCCTTTTTCCTTTTTAAAAAAAATTATATATTATACTTTCTTCTTGCCTTATATAGTATTTATAATTATCTACTATTACTACTTATATATTTACTAAAATATATTTATAATAAATTATAAAGTTTATTATTATAAAGTATTATTATATTATAAAATATTTATAAGTTATTATTAATATATTATTAATATATTATTAATATATTATTAATATATTACTATAAATGCATGATTAAATTCTTTAAATATTAAAAATCTAGTAAAAAAATATAAAAAAAATAATTATCTTAAAATCTATCTTAGCTTTATAAATAATAATATTTTATAATAGATTTTACAAGCCTATAAGCTCTTGCATTACCCTTTAGGATTAGCTTAATTAAGTGTTTATTTTAAATAGTATTTAAAATATTAAATAAATAGTAATTAAGTAAGTTATTATTAATATATTATTAATATATTGTTAATATATTATATTTTTTAATATATTTAAAGTTATTATAATAATAAGGTTAACTTTATATTAATTCTCTTTTATTAAAAGTAAGTTAAAGCCCTTTAGCAGCCTGAATTTTATATATTTTAAATTAATATAAATTTTAAATATATTAAAGGTATAGGCAAGTATAAGATAATTTAGGGCTATTATAATAAGTAAAGTAATATATATAAGTGTTAATATATTATTAATGCATTATTAATATATTATTAATATATTATATTAAGCTTATTATTATTATGGGTTATTATTAATGGCTAATTTGCTAAAGCTTATAAGCTAATGTTTATAATTATTTTTAATTACCTTTAAGATATATATAATATCTATATTAAATAGTATTATATATATAAAGTAGGGATAAAGAGAATTATTATTAATTAAGATTATAGTTAATTTATTAATAAGGTATTGTTAATGTATTGTTAATATATTATACTTATTTTAATTTTAAGGCTTAGGTAATATTTACAAGAAAAATATACTCTTACTATATATAATTAATAATAGCATGCTAGTTAATATATTTAACTTTACTATATATATTATAGCTATAGAATAAGTAAGTGGTTATTTAATATATTAATAATATATTATTAATGCATTATAGTATAATTTATTTAGTATTATAATTTATATATAGTATTTAATAAGGATTTAGTATAGTAAATAAAAGCTTTACTTATAGTAAAATCTCTTATTAATTACTTTATATTAACAAAATCTATTAAAAATGGTAAAATATATTTTTTATACTATAATATATTAATAATATATTATTAATATATTATTATAAAGGCACTATTTTTAATTAATTAAGTATAATATAAAATAAAACCTATTATTACAAGTGGCTTATATAGAGCTATAAGTAATATAGATTTTATTTAATAGGAAGCTTATACAAGCTTAATAAATATAGTTAAGTAGCTTTATAAAGCCTTTTATTAAGCTAGTAGCTATTATATTTTATAAATAAAAGTTATTTAAGAGTAAGATTTTATTAATATATTATTAATATATTATTAATATATTATATTTAGTAATAAATCTTTTAATAAAATTTAAACTACTTGTTATTATAGGGCTATTAATTAAGGTGCTTACTTATTTTATAATAATATAACTTTAAAGGGTTGGTTAAATTATAGCTATATAAGAAATTATAAGTTTATTTTTAATATATTAATAATGCATTATTAATAGATTGCTAATATATTATAGCACTTGCTTAATTAAAAAAATATAAATAGTATAGTTTATTATTTAATTTAATAATATAGACTCTTAATATTAAAGGTGCTTTATTGCTTATAATAGCTAGAATGCTAACTTTATTAATAATAAATATAAAAAAGGCTATTTTTATTACTTTTTTTAATATTTTAAAGTAAGTTATTATTAATATATTATTAATATATTATTAATACATTATTAATATATTACTTTAAAAGATCTACTCTTGCTATTATTAATCTATAAAATAGTAAAATATAAATATTATAATTAAAATTAAAACTTATTAAAGTAAAGGTATAAATAGCTTAAGCTATATTAAAAGTAAAGAAGTTAAAATTATAATACTTTTAATTAAAAAAAGAACTTAATAAATAGATTAATTAATTTATAATATATTATTAATGTATTAATAATCTATTACTTAAAGAAAGCAAGGGCTAGTAAAATCTAAAATAATCTAAAATTTAATAAAATACTAATTTAAAAATACTTAAAAATAAAAGAAATATATTAATATATTAATAATATATTATTAAATCATTCTACCTGCTTATTAATTTAGATTAACTAAATATAATAATTAAAATCTATAGTTAAAGGTAGGTAGGTATTTAAAAAGGCAATATATTAATAATATATTTATAATATATTTATAATATATTATAGTTAATAAATAAACTTACTATAACCTATATTAATATATCTTTTATAGTATTTATTAACTATAAAGCCAAGCTTAAGAATCTTTTTAACTAAATATTAATTAACTTATAATATATTAATAATATATTAATAATATATTAATAATAATTTATATCTTTTTTATTAATCTTTTTAGCCTTATTGTTAAACTTATACTTAAAAATGCTTTTTAAGTCTTTAAATATAATATCCTTTAAGTTAGTATTTATAATTAATAAGCTAGGAAGTAGCTTACTCTTTTTTTTTTTATTTTTTTATTTAGCTACTGCTTAACTACTCTTTAACAAGCAGTTATAAAGAAATTATACTTTAGCTATCTTGTTAATATTATCTAGCCACTTACTTAAGGTTTTATTTAAAAATTTTATATACTTAACCTAAATACTTAAATATAATGCATTAATAATATATTAATAATATATTAATAATGCATTAATATATACTAATTATAGCTTAATATTTATTAATAAAGGATAAGCCTTTATAAATATTAATAATATTAATTTTATAAAAGTTATAAAGATAAGCCTTAAGGTTGTTAATATAAAAAAATTAACTATCTTAATAATATATTAATAATATATTAATAATATAGTAATAATTTATTATATATATATTAATATAGATTTTACTATTTATATTTATATAGTAATAAAAAACTTTATTAGAAATTAAGATAATTTAATTATTTTATAATATATTAATAATATATTCTAAATAAATTAATAATAACTTATTAAATCCTTGCTAAATTTAAGTATATTTAACTACTGCTTATTATTTAGCAAGCTATTAATAATAAATCTGCCTTAATACTATAAAAGCGCTAGGTTTTATAAAAGGTTAGTATTAATATAAGGTATAGTATAATAAATTGTTAATAAATTGTTAATAGATTAATAATAAATTATTAATATATTGTTAATATATTATTAATATATAAGCAGTAGTAATAGTAATAGTAGTAGTAATAATAGTAGTAAGGATAAATAATATAAAAAGAAAGAAAAGGAAAATTTTTACTTAATATATTATAAGAAAAAACTAAATAAATATATACTCTATTATTATTTAATAAAATGTAGGTTTAAATACTTATTAAATTAATAAATATGCTTTAAACTATATATTAGGTGAACTTCTCTATAATATTTAAAAGGTATATAAAATATAGGTCATATGTTAGGTTAGGTTATATACCTTATGTTAGGTGAGGTATAGCCACCCGGCGATAGGGGCCTGGAATCTGGACGAGCTGCAGTAGCCATTGGCTTGGCGTTTTCCAAGGCGTCGACCGCACGGGTTTTCAGCTGCTGAGATGCGCATGGATTGGGAATGACTCGCTTGGCTTGATGGACGGACGGACAGACAGACAGAACGGAGTACGTACTACCTGCTACGCAATGAGGCTCCGGCTCTCACGTCTTGCGGCGATCAGGGTTCCCGTCCAAAGGACGTTTGGTCGGCGCATGTGCGCCATGATAGCGGCTGGATTGGGGGAGTGTGAGGTCGGACCGGCGCTGTTCTTGGTGATGGGCTTCCATGCGGCCGATGCTCTTGCTTTTGCCTAGTGTATGTCTCCTGTTAAACAAACATCTCTCTTTTGGTGCACGCACACACATATATATATGTCACGAACGCAGAAATTCCGGCGAGGTAGACATCTCTCTCTCTCTCTCTCTCTCTCTCTCTCTCTCTCTCTCTCTCTCTCTCTCTCTCTCTCTCTCTCTCTCTCTCTCTCTCTCTCTCTCTTTTCTTTTCTCTCTTCCTTTTTTTTTTTGAAGGCATCGAGTCATCCATCGTGTGTACGGGCTTCTTCCCAGGAAGAAGCGCGCTGCAAGTGCTCCAAACCGAAACTGCTTTTTTGCAACCAGCCTCATTTCCAAGGTCGCCCCCGGAGGCCACGGCCTGACCAGGCTAGCGATACGAAGCCGCTAAATGCAACCTAATTAGAGCCGTCCAACTTGCGTGGATGGATGCCAACTTCCTGTTGGGCAAAGACGCCGGAAACCATACCTCCATACCATGCTGGCGAAATGGAGATTGAAGGCTTCGGCCCGGACCCTTGCTGGCACTAAAAGGGCGGTGGGATCGGTGCCTGAGCCGCGCCAATGCCTAGTCGTCAATACCATGTATTCCAGCTTCTGGGGCCCGTTTTGCCTCCTTGTTCGATGTAGTGCTCGCGTAAGAGGAGCCCGAGGACAGCGGGTTCGTGGCAAGCAGCGGCTGCGGGTAATCAGCGCATTGCCGGCCCCTAGGCTTTGTTCGATATGGCCGATTTATGCTTTCGTACCTGTTTTGCGAGGGCATGACGCACTCAGGCACAAAAAAAGAATGGAGCGAGGCAAGGAATCTCTGCCTTGTGGGAACGCCAGGGGGGGGGGGGGGGGGAGGGGGAGGGAGGGCAGCTGACTAAGGCGGCTGGCTACCCAGGGGATACTTGTGGGATAATGGGTGCGCAGCGCTGTGAATTGAGTAGCTTCCAAGTACACCGGCGACTCAAACCGGGCTGGCCTGGCGCACGAGAAAAGGAAGGAGGCGCTAGGCCCTTTGCGGGCAAGGCGAGGGTGAGACGGGTTTGACATGGGCAAAATTTCACAACAAAAGTTCAAATTAAGCAACGAACATGGCTGTGTGATCGTCCTGCAAAGAGTGGATTCGGCCGTGCTTCTGCTGCTAGTTCCTGGCAGCAGACACAAAAGGGCGATAAAAAAAAAAAGGACGGGCGATTTTGCTCGTGGTCTCGCCGTCGACGTCGAAACGACGGACGGAGCCCCAGATGGAACAGCGCTCGCCCTGCGGATGCGCCGTCACCACCGCCCGCCGCCTTTGCTGAGCCTCTGTCTCTGCCTCTGTCTGTTGTGTCTCTGTCTCTTGCGTCTCCGTCTCTTGCGTCTCCGAGACTGCCAGCAGCACCGCCCCGAGCGCATTTCGATTTGGAGCCTCGCAGACAGGAGACGCGGCTCGCGGAGCAAAACCTGGCCGGAGTGGACGGTGACGTTCGTTTGGGGGGTCTGCGCAAGACCAGGTATAACCCGCCGCTCGCGCCTTCCCAGAAATCCATTTTGCTTCCAGAGACCAATTCTGCAAAATCGAGGAAACCACCGCCTTCGGGATATGAAACGGCTGATCCAAGGCCTGCAACCGAGCCTCCGTCGCTGCTTCTCCCACAGCCCGCTATCGCCAATGTTATCGCCATCGTCCTCGCCGGCGGCATCGCATCCTGCCTCTACGACCTCCTCCCACTATTCCTCCTCTTCCTCCTCTTCCTCCTCTTCCTCTTCCCCTCCCTCGTCGCCGCACTCCTCATCTCCCTTATCATCGCAATCCTCAGAGGCCGCGCCCTCGTCGCTCTTTCGGCGCCACGACTACGCCCGCCACCCATCGCCAGGTAGAGCGACGCCCGCGATGGATTCTGCGAGAAATCCCGATTCCCTCGTGGCCGCCGCCGCCACGATTCGCGGGCCCTGCTGGAGACCCACGGTGAAGACGGCCTTGGCCACCGGTATGCATGCGCCCGCCCCCCCCCCCCCCTTTTCCCCTCCCCCTCCCATTCGTCCGTGTCCAAGACTGGAGAGGATGGCTGATGCAGATCGGGTGGGCGGCGATTAAAGGAACCATGAGCAGCCATCGCAGCTACTTTCAGGAGCCAGACATTTGGCAGCAGGCGCCCGTCCTCACGGGCACCACCCGATTCGAGCCTCGCTCAGATGTCAGGAACATCATGATTACCGGCGGCGCAGGCTTCATGTGAGTTGTCTGACGTGTGTTGTTGCGCATTCGGCATGCCGGGGCTGTGCCTTTTCTGCAATTCGCCAAAACTCTCCCCAATGCGCGCACCACGCGCGCGGCCACGCATGCATGGACTAACTCTTGGTCGTCACAACAAGCGCTTCTTGGGTTGTTCGCCATCTCACCCTGACATACCCTCACGCTTACAACATTGTGTCTTTTGACAAGCTCGATTACTGCTCCGCTCTCAACAACACCAGGGCCCTCAATGACAGGCGCAACTTCACCTTTTACCATGGCGACTTGACGAATCCGTCCGAGGTCCTCGACTGCATGGAGCGCTACCACATCGACACGGTGATGCACTTTGCGGCTCAGTCGCACGTGGACCTGAGCTTTGGCAATTCGTATAGCTTTACCCACGCAAACGTGTACGGCACTCACGTCCTTTTGGAGAGCGCCAAGAAGGCGTGCGTCCAGAGATTTATCCACGTCTCGACGGACGAGGTCTACGGCGAGGTCGGCCGCGGCGAAGATGACGTGCGGGAATCCAGCATCCTGGCCCCGACCAACCCCTACGCCGCAAGCAAGGCTGCCGCTGAGATGATGGTTCACTCGTATCACAAGAGCTTCAAACTCCCCACCATTATCGTCCGCAGCAACAACGTTTATGGCCCGCATCAGTATCCCGAGAGTAAGCCTTGTCCCCTCCGCCTTGTCCCCTCCGCCCACGCACCGCCCGGCGCGCAACATGAACCAACCACGTGAATCGTGCCTAACCTCCCCCCCCCCCTTTTCTAGAAATCATCTCCAAGTTCATCTGCCTCCTCAACCGCGGGCGCCCCGTGGTCCTTCACGGCGACGGCAGCCCCACTCGGAGATACTTATTTGCCGCCGACGCCGCCGATGCATTCGATACCATACTTCACAAAGGCCAGGTCGGCCATGTGTACAACGTCGGCTCCACCGACGAAATCTCCAACCTCGAGCTGTGCGGCAAGATCCTCTCCGCCATGCACATTGCCCACGACACCCCGGAACAGTTCCGAAAATGGGTCAAGTACACCCATGATCGACCGTTCAATGATTGTAGGTATGCAGTCGACGGCTCAAAGCTGCGAAAACTGGGCTGGGAGCAAAGGACTACCTTTGAACAGGGCCTACAGATGACGGTGGCGTGGTACCGACGGTTCGGCGAGCAGTGGTGGGGAGACATTAGCCATGTCCTCACCCCGTTTCCCATCGTTAGCGAAGGCGAGGTCGTGCCAGATGTCGAACATCTTGTCAAGGATGACCCTCCAACACCTGTGCGAGCTTACTCAGCGAATGGCATACCCTATAAAGCAAGCTAAACTTTTTCTTCATTGTGTCGCCTTATTCAACGGCCTATTTGCGCCGCGCCACGTACGGGTTATTGATTTTTTGTTTCATGGTTTTGGACGTCTTGACCTATGTCGACGGATGTGACGCAAGATGAAACGGAGTTTACGGATATCACGAGAATAAGAAAGGCGCCCACAGCGCCCACAACAGAGATTATACCAAAGTTAGAGAAGAAGTTAGAAATAAACAGAGACGTAGACACCTGAACCTACATCGCTCTGGCTGTGCACGGGATCTGTGCTGCTGCGAGATGCGACGAAAACAATGTAAACAGGTGCTGTCCAATGAAGCCACATCGGTAGGGGGTAGGCTCTTAAAAAAAAAAAAAACCTGCCCCCCTTTTCATATCAAGCTGCATACCGCGGTATGCCTTTTTCACAGAGATGGATTAGTTTTCTAGACTTGCATTCATTTCGTGATGTTACTCTCTCTAGCTCAAAATCCCATGATTTCATTACGACGCTCACACCTGGGCAACAGACACACATCAAAGAGCAGAAACTGATACTCATCCTCATCCGCAACCACCTCCTCCACCGCAACCACCTCCTCCGCATCCTCCTCCTCCTCCCCCTCCACCGCCGCCGCATCCTCCACCACCGCATCCTCCTCCTCCTCCTCCTCCTCCTCCTCCTCCTCCACTTGCGACTGCACACGCGGCACCCTGTGAAGATTTTCGAAATTAGCCACGACGTAAAGTCAGGGTCTAGAAGGCAATGTCAATAAACCTACTGCTGCACCGACGGAGCATCCGCCCGGTCCGCCGCAGCCGCCCGCAGCAATGCTTCCGTTTCCGCAGGTTCCACCGGCGCAGTTTGCCCAGGCACCGGTGCCTGAGGGGACGTAGCATGGGTCCCAGCCGTAGTACATGCCGGGGGCGAAGTAGACGGGATACATGAACGGGCCGTACACTATAAAATGGGGGGAGGGGGGGGGGGGGGGGTGGCCGTCAGCACACAAGGGTCTTTCAAATAGCCATGCTTGCTTGCCTGCTTGCTTGGAGAGGATTGGTCATATACTGTAGTAAGAGTACCCCCAGTGATCGTAATACTGGTCCTTGGGCGGCAAGGTCCTTCCTTTCTTCTCTGCGCGCTTAGACGCCTTCCGGTAGGCTTCTTCAAGCCTCAGCGCCTGCCTGGCGCGAACGTAGGCGGCGAACCCGGCCCGCGCGGGGGTCTCGAGGGTCTTGACCGAGTTGTGCGCGGAGATGTGCGCCGAGTTGTCGGGGGGGCAGAGGTTGGCGGTGCCGGAGGTGTGGAACGAGTCGGCAAGTCTTTGGCCCGACGAGACGTTGAGGAGCCTGCCAATTCGGGAGCCCTGGGAACTGCGGATGGCTTTTTTTTTTTTTGAAAAAAAAAAAAAAGAAAAAGAAAAAAAGAAAAAGAAAACACCTTGTTAGTTCTTTCTATGCAAAAAATGAGGAGGTGGTGGGTGTCCCGGACGGACGGGGGACGACGCGGAGAGCTCACTTTCGCAGTACCAGCAGGTGCATTCGCTGTATACTTCTCCGTAGGATTCCTGGTATATCTTCGTGGTCCACTCAAAGGCCTCACTGAGCTTGTTCTCCTCAATCTTGTCGTCGTGGTCGATGAACTTGCCCGTCGTCTTGACGGTGTAGGCGTAGTAGTCGTTCGGAGTCAGCTGGTGCGTATGCCAGGCCAAGTCGACGTCCAGGGTCGGGACGACCATCCTTTGGGGGTGCTTTTTCATGAGGGCGACGAAGCGGCCGTACTTTGTCACGAGGCGGCTCATGGTGGCCTTGGCGGACGGGCTGTGGAGCCAGTCGAGCTTGACCATTTTGTCGATGAAGACGCCCTGGCGCATGACGGCGCCGCAGAGGTCCAGCGCGAAGGGGGAGAAGTTCTCCCAGTAGCGGCTCATCATCTTGCGCGTGGCGATGCGGGCCTCGCGCTGAACAGGATACCGACCCGTGCGGTTGGTGACGCCGTCGATGCGGCGGACGGTCTGGCCGTTCGCCAGCGTCTTCTCGACGAGGTCCCGCACATTTGCGATTGTCGGTGGGCGCGAGCCCGAGGACTTCGGGCCGATGAGATCCACGATTTTGATGCGCAGCTCATGCTGTATCATGCGGTTCGGAAACGTGCGAGGGCACATGGGCACGACCGGCGGCTGGGGGACGGTCGCTGGCTTGCCAGATGTCGGGTCGAGGATCGTGCCGGGCATGGGGATGGATTTGCCGAGCAGGAGGACGGAGTCTTGGACGAACTTGGAGAGGGACAGGAGCTCCTTGTTGACCGTTTTGTTGCAGGCAGGGCATTGGTGAGAGAAGCTGCCGTCGCCGTATCCGCTCCCAATGGTGCCAACGGTGCCGGACCTACATGAGCAGAAAGAAAGTCAGCTTTCGAGGGGGGGGAAAAAAGAGAGAAGAGGGAAAAAAAAAAAAAAAAAGCATTGATGAGTAGAGAGAGATTGGGCAACTTCAACGTTACTAACGTGGATTTGTCTCCGTTCTCGTCGGTCCCGCAGGTGGTCCACGGCACTCGCATGTCCGCCTTGCACCACGGGCACTTGAGAAGCTTCACCATGGAGTCGTCCTGGTTGGCCCAGCTGCGCTCCGTACGCGAGGCCCAGCTGGCCTTGGCCTCGTCGCACGCGCTGTAAGTGAAGTCGGTGGAGATGGCGTTGTTCACGACATGCCAGGGCATGCCGGCGGTCCAGTGTTCGATCAAGCCGGCGCGCATGGTGTCTTCGAGAAAGGCTCTGGGGTTCAGCATGTGCGCGTGCATGACCATTAGGACGTCTGTGGTTGTTGTTTTGACACCATGTTTAGTCGAATCCGATGAAGAAAAGATGAAGAAGAAAACACACACACACACAAAAAAAAAAAAAAAAAGGGGGGGGGGACTGGATCTCAGAATCATTGTTAGGACACTTACCCAATGGCGGGAGCAGCTCGTCCTTCCAAGGCAATGGCGTGCCTGTGGTCACGAAGCGGGTATACTTGGGATTTTTTGGCCTCATCATGTCCTCCTCGGTCAACATGGTCTCATGCTTGCGAACTGCATTCCACCACGCTTCATATCTATCAACCGCTCGTGCAAGGAAAATGGCCCATCGCTTCTCGCGCAGGCGGCTGAGGGCAAGCTTGACTCTCTCGCCTTCGTCAAGCCCTTCCAGCCGAATCCCCGGCGGAAGAGCTTCGCTGTCCAGGATAGCAGTGTCCCACTGGGCGCGGCTGTCCCAGATGCCCCAGAGGCCATCGGTGTAGCCCACGTCTTCCTTGAGGGAGTGGATTGCGTGGAGGAGCTTCAGGTGCGCGAGACAGGTGTCGACGTTGGGGCCGCCCGTTGGGGGTCCGGAGGAGAGAGAGAGATTTGCGAACGAGGCCGTGACGTCGATGTCTCTGGCGGGATCTGCGAAGCCATCTTGCACGGCCGATGCCTCTGAGGCGTATGTCGGCGGTGCCTCGTCGTTGTTGTTGGGTGATTCTTTGGTCATGATGGATAGATGGGCAACATGAGGTAAAACACAGGTGTGTTGTTGTTGTTGTTTTTTTTTTTGGTTTTTTTTAAATAAACAAATTAAAAAGAAGAATTAAAAAAAAAAAGAAACAAAAAGAAGAAGAAGAAGAAGAAGAAGAAGAAGAAGAAGAAGAAGAAGAAGAAGAAAAGGGGTGCTGGTGATGATGCCAACGCTGCTTTGAACCTTGAAAGTTGAGTGTGAGGCTACGATCTGGACGACCTTGGCGTGTTTACACAAGATGCGGAGGCGGGCATGGGAGATCTTATACAAGATGTGCAAAAGATCTTGTCGGATAAGCTTCATTTTGCCATGCCTAAATGGGCGCATACGAAAGACGCCACCAAAGCAAAATTAAAATTTAAAATTAAATTGAAAAAAAAATAAAATCAAAAAAAAGAGCCCACGATCCCTAATTCTCAGGGCGAGATGCTCTCACGCGGCAAGACGAATCCGATAAACAGGGCGAACGATGGTCACAGCCCCCCTCCCCAGGTTTGGCTTTGGTGGGCGCAGCCTCACAATTTCTGAATGCTGCGCTGGCGCCAGACTATTCGCTCTTCTTTTTTTTAAAAAATGTTTTTTAATGACGCAGTGATACAAAAACATACAATCTATTGCTCGAGGGCAAATCACTCCCTTGTCTCGCGTAGGACAGGACTAGTACACATGTAATGAATCCTTCAAAGGACCGCCACTGACGCGGCAAAGGCGATTTCACGCATGCGCGCAGGGATAGATGGTGAAAAATAGGGCGGGCACTCGGGAGTCAAATCTATTCTATACTTGGTGCGTGTCTGATTGTGGAAACCCTTTGCCAATTTTGCTAGGATAAATTTGTTAATCTGTTGAATGAGGCGTTGTTTGTCTTTTTTTTTTTTCCCTTTGCCTCGATGTGTCTGTCTTGTCTGTTTTGGGCACCGAACGAGCCAAAAAAAAAAAAAAAAAAAAAAAACTTATCCCAAGGCGCGCGGAAGTGAGGCTCTTTTGGTTCCTCGGATCATTGCATTGCCTCGGTGAAGGGAATGTCTCGATAGGCTTGAGCGCAAATTATACATACAGTAAAAGTAAAAGAATGGCTTGACTTTTGGTGTTCGATCAGACAACTTACATGAATAAGAAAGATGGACCCGAAGATGCGAAATAGAATAGAAATCAAAAAAGGTTAGATTACTAACTTGACTAGGATATTAAAAAAAGAAAAAAAAGAAAAAAGAAACAAAAGAAAGAAAGAAAAATCAAATCAAATAAAATAAAAAATTCCATTTACTCGTTTGGTAAAATCACCACCATAGGATATGAAATTCTAGCCGGATACAATAAAAAAAATTAAAAAAAAATTAAAAAAAAAATAAAAAACAGGGCAGATTGCGCGAGGCCAATACGTACTAATGAATCGATTAGCAGGTTTTATGATAGAATAAAAACGCCAATCGCAGCGGGCTTTTACATATATGATATGCGACAATGTGGCTAAAAATTATAGCGGCAGAGAATCAATCCCCCCTTTCGAGGCGAGTGGTCAGCTGAACTTTGCTGGGGCAAACATCTGCCAAGGCAGCCAGAGCAGGGTAGCACAATAACGTTAAAAAGAAAGATTTACTGTGCCACCATCCCCACGACCCAACAAGCGCAAAATGAAATTCCCCGAGACGCAGGTGTGTGTGCTTTGGAATATTCTCAAAGGCATTCGGGAGGAGAGCGTCCACCTGATCCTGGGGCTGGCAGAAAGAAAAAGGCTTGTTATAGCTTCAAAGCTGGTATGTGGTGTCTCGTATAAGTTATTCTCTGTGCAAATCTGTAGAAAAAAGAAAAAAGAAAAAAAGTTCTTATATCTCTCCGCTCTTTCCCCCCTTTTACCTGTTCTTTTATATATATATGAACTAATTAAGTTCCATCTTGTATAGTTGGAGTGTCTTACCTAACCCTCATGCATGCCAAGCGAATCCGGGGTGCCAAGCCGCAGTTTTGCAGTCTGAATTTATGCCAAGACTGGCCGTATACCCATCAGTATATGCACATCTAATTATGGAGTACTCCATACAGAGCGAGTATAGTATATTACCTCACATGGTAGGTACTGCACATCGAATACCTACCCTGTCAAAGGCCACCAGGAGGATACATAGTAGTACTTAGTTGCTGCGAGGACAGCAGCTCCCAGAGGATGGCCTCCACACATACCTGCGGAAGAAGGAAGAGTCTCCCAAGCCATCTCATGGTGGAGCAGGGATTCCTCCATCACATCTCCCATGCAGATGCTCTCCTGGTAATGGCTCTGCCCTCTTACATGGGAGAGGCAGGGAAGCCCCGCCTTTTTAGGTTCGAAGGAGATGGCAAAATTTTCTCTCGACTCCCATTCTAGGGTATCATTTCATGGTATCCTTAGTAAGTAGTTTCCCGCATGTTGTCTATCACGGAAACACGCTCGGTGTAGCCCGAACCCAGAGTTGTTCCAGCCTGTTCAATGATAAGAGAATATATACATATACATATGTTGTATAGAGATAGATGATGGGTGAGATTGGTGACCCCTGAGGGGGGCTCTGTGCTCCAGCTTCTTTTGGTCTTTTAGTATTGGGGTTATACCGTCTCCCTTGCGGGCCGCCACGGCACAGCTGCTCCTAAAAGAACTCGGCCCCTGCGATATCGAGTGTCAGCAGGGGGTGTCAAGACGGGGGAACGGGATATCAACAACAAAAGTGTGGGAACAGTCTGGCGGGTAAGAATTTTTTTTTCTAAAAAAAAAAAATCCCTAAATAGGGAGGGGCCTCGGGGCTGCAGCAGCTCGGCCAGCTCAGAAACGGGAATCAATTTAATTGGTTCAAGGGTTGGTTTGGGGGGTTTATTTTTCCGCACAAATCATCGAGCCTAATAAAGTTGCCAAAGAGGATCAAATCGGTGGGCATAAAACGCTCGTTTATCTTTGATTGTGGGTGCGTTACGCAAGTGCATACGTAAGTCATCATTAAGTAGGCTGAAAAAAAATATATAAGAAAAAATTAAAAATAAGTAAATAAATAAATAAATAATAATAATAAAGAATAATAATAAAGAATAATAATAAAACAACCGCTTAAAATAGAAGAAAAAAAACCTAAAAAAAAACGTAAAAAAACTCATGTAAAAAAAACTTTATTTAAAAAAAATAAGAACATAAATAAATAAATTATAAGTAATTGATAAAAAAGAAAAAAAGAGAGAAAGAAGGAAAGAAGGAAAGATAAAGAGAAAAATTCTACAGCAACTGTAGACTTTTAGCCAAAAGGGCTGTTTCCGGTAAAAGATGGATAATTTCAAACAACGGTTAGCAATGATTTATTACACGACATAATAAACGGCTGACGGAAGAGAGGCCCCGAAACGTTTAAACTATAATATCATATATGCATGAGGGGCGGCGGGTAATGAATAGTTGCAGAAAAATAGGCGGCGATACGAGCACAAATTTTTTTTTTAATTTTTTTTTAATTTTTTTTGTCTGTCAACGAAGCTTAGCTTCACGAGAAATGATGACAGGGTTGTTTATTTATTATAACTACTAGTACTAACATACCATACTAGAAAAGAAAGGGCTTTTCCAAAAAAAGATTCTCGCTCGTGGCCCCCAAAGCCCTGCCTTCGGGGGACCGGAAATATCGCGTCCAATATGGATTCAAGGATAAAGGGTTTCCTTTAGATCCCATCCTGTCATCCTTTGTTGATTGTTTCTTTTCCCTTTTTATATTAAAATTTTTTCCCCCGAATGCTATTTCGTTTCTTATTGTTGTTATTTATTGATCTTTTTTTTTTAACTTTTTGAGGTGACTCTCACATGTCATCATGGTGGGAACTCTCCCTCGTTTTCGCGCTGTTTTTATCCGCCGGCCGATTGTGGTTGTTTTGTCCATCATCACTGTCATCACACTCTCCTACACCTTCGTCAACAGAGCTGCCGGTGATGTCATCACAAAAGATCTTCACGAGCATGGCTCGCTCAATACGCATCTCGAGACCATCCTGAGGATATCGGGCGAATACCAGGACCACCCACTCCACCCCCCCTATAGGGACCTGTTCTGGGAGGTTGGTCAACGGGCTCGGAGCCTAAGTCAATGGCTAGCCACCCTTGATGGTGCACCTGACCTGCCCGAAAATGAGGAGAGGATGCTCGTCGAGGCCATTGAGAAGACGGCCGTTTCTCTTTTCCCCTTTCTCAAGCCGCCGCCGTCGACAGGACGAGGCACCACCTCCACGCCCCTGCGAGACTTGCGGCGCTCATTCGCCAAAGGCTCCAGAGGCATCGTCATCCCAGCCGGGGGCAGCGATCTGCTGGTAAGATTTGCCGGACATTTGATCTCGTCTCTCAGAGACGTCTTAGGCTGCACGCTGCCGATCCAGGTCGCCTACGCCGGGGATGGCGACTTGCCACAAGACCGTCGCGATGCACTCTCATCACTCGACAAAACAAACAACACGGAGTTCCTTGACGTGTCGACTGTCTTCGATGACAGCACCTTGCGTCTTCGAAAGGGCGGTTGGGCCATCAAGCCCTTTGCTGCTCTGGCATCCAGATTCGAACACGTCATTGCCCTCGACGCGGATGCGGTGTTTCTTCAATCGCCGGAAGTGCTCTTTCAGCAGCGGGAGTATGTCGATACCGGAGCCTACCTATTTCACGATCGGCTGTTGTGGCAACATGAGTTTCGTGACAGACACAACTGGTGGAAAGACCAGATCAAGGAACCATCGCCGGCGATGAATAAATCCCTTGTCTGGACCGAAGACTACGCGGAAGAGTGCGACTCGGGCGTCGTCGTCCTTGACAAGTCTCGAACCGACGTTGTAGCCGGGCTGCTTCACATCGGGTGGCAGAACACACACCACGTGCGGCAGGAAGTTTCATACAAGATCACCTACGGGGATAGGGAGACCTGGTGGCTTGGACTGGAGCTTGCCGGATCCAAGTATCAATTCGAGAGACACTACGGCTCCATCCTCGGGTGGGGAAAGGACGAGAACCCTGACGAGAATGCCGTATGCAGCTTTGCCATTGCCCACGCGGATCAAGAGGACAAGCTGCTTTGGTACAACGGCGGCCTGCCGAAGAACAAGCTGGCGGATCCACACCTGTACGAGGTTCCGATGTTCTGGATGATGGACGGCAAGTGGGAAAAGGGCGGCAAGAAGGATATGAGCTGCATGGTGAATGAGACGAGGAGGGCATTGACAAGCGAGGAGATTGCGATATTACAGCGGAGCATCGAGGCCGCGGTCAAAGTCGATGAAATCCTGGGTTTGGATGATACACGAAGCTAAAACAGAGGGAACATTTGGGGCGGGAAAAAGAGGCCTTGTTCATCAAGCGACATTGGGGAAACTTCGTAACGTATGCTGCGATATTTTTTTTTGGCACACCCTCGGGAGAGCTAGCGATCTGTTCTGGATTCTCTGTCTCACACAAAGATCATTCAAAATTTGACCACTTGCGCTCCGTGTTCAGGTGACACCTGATTTTATCACGACAAGCCCATCGCGAGATGCGCGCGCGGCTATGGCCGAGGCTCTTACTGACTAATCACTCGGCACCCGGAACAACAAAAGCTATCTGAACAGGAGCTTCTAGCATCAACACCCACACCACTCGCTTCTTACAGCAACAAGGAAAAAACAAAACAAAACAAAAGGGGGGCGGTGGGGGGGACAGTATTGGCCTTTTCAAACAATCTTCACAATCTAAAAAGTTCTTGCTAGTCCCGTCTTCGTTGGACTGTGGCTCTCCCCCACTCGCCGCCATCTATGCAATCGCGAGACGATCGCTTCCTGACAAAGGGCTCGTTGCCAGATCTCCAAGCTTGGCGATCTTCGTCTTGCCACGGGGGTTGGTAGCATGATGTTTCTGTCTTTAGGTCAACGAATTGAGAACCACCTGGGAAGGAAATGGATTCATTCGATACCTAAGTTGCGTCCTCTCCCACTGCCTTGCAGCGACTTGTCGGCATAGAGTACCGGAGAAGAGCAATTGCAACCAAATGCAGAGCGCAAATCTCACAGTGTGCGACCATTCAGATCGCACTTCGAATTCAATTTCTCACCAGTGGGAATTGGGAGGACCCGCGCGCGCCGCGAATGCAACCGCCTCAATCGCCAGTATGACGAAAGCGCAACGAAACGAATGCCGGAGCCGAAAGTTCTTGTCCCCGGCTGCTGCCAACACACAACAAGAAGTTGCCAACGGCACAAGGCGTTACCCGCGGCCCTCGAAGCTTGGAAGCTAGATCCCCACCAATCCGTCTGATGCGCCTCCTTTAGCTGGTTGGCCTTGGCCAGCTGGTTGGCATCACAATACGTCATCGAACCGATGCGTGCGGATCAGGATTGAAAACGCGGGCAGCTTTTTGTCAACTGTTTTTGCCACGGGAAGGCCGGGCTACACAAGTAAGTTTTGGCAGGATGGAAGCGATTAATTTGTTCGTTGCTCTTACGGCTTCCTTGTCAAGGGCTGTCTATGATCCCCCCCGCGCTGGGATTTGTTTTCAAAGAGAGGAGCCGGGTACATGTAGCCTTCAGCCTCGCTCCTTTCACCCATCATACCCCAGATTTTACCTAGTTTTTATTTAAAGCTCAGAGATTTTTAACATCAGAACAATTTAACCCTTCCGTCCAAGTAAAAAGCCGGTTGTCACCCATACTCCCATCCCAAGGACAAAACGCTTTCAAGCCGGCGCCATGAATCTCAACGAACATGTGGTGCCCTCTGGGCAACACTATAGCGCCACTAACCGCGTGCCTAATATTCAGGAGTTCATGCAGCGTCTCGATGCCGACAAAAAGCAACGAGATGCTGAGATTGACGCTGAGCTGAGGCGCAACAAGCGTAATCCGGACGTCAGGATGCATCGAAATGAGCTCCTGAAGAAGAAGGGTATACGCGCAGTTCGCGATCCAGTTACCGGAAAGGACGTTGAGATTCGTGACGCAGATATGGACTTTACCGAAGCAGTTGAACACCCACAGGTATGAACCAACATATTGGGACCAATGTCGTGAAAAGTCTCGAGAGCGCCCCTGCTCAGCTAACCTTGGGAGCAGATGTCTATCCCCAACGGGAATCTGGGCAAGCCTGCTACGATCGCTACTTCGTCTCAGCAATCCGGCGAAGAGTACCGCCATGCTCAAGATGTGACTGCGCCCCCTGACCCTATCCAGGAAGGATCAACCTCCGATGTGCCCATCCGAAGCGAAAAGACGTCGGTCCTGTTTTACAAGACGCCGTCGGTCAGCTACGAGCCCATGTTTGCCTCTCTCGAGCTGAGGTCGAACCTGCTATGCGCCGGAATCTTCATGGGCATCGTCTTTTTCGGCAGACTGTTTGGCGGAGGGCTCCTCGGCCTCGTACTCTTGGCCATGTGCGTCACTTCTGGCGTGCATCTGTGGGTGAAGGATTTGATCCGCCAAGGCCGGGACATGGAGTGGTCCAGCGAGCAGGAACGCGGCGAAACTGCCATGATCAATCTGATCCCAGAGTCTGTCGAGTGGATGAATACGGCGATTGGCGTCTTTTGGGGGATGATTAACCCTGAGATGTTTGCTGGCGTTGCAGATACGTGAGTGTGATGCCTCTTTTTTTTTAAAAAAAAAAAAGAAAGAAAGAAAGAAAGAAAGAAAAAAAGAAAGAAAGAAATTAGTGGCTAAATCCTAGACAGCATAGAAGATGTCATGGCCGCGTCTGTTCCTGGCATTATCGAGCATGTGCGAGTGGCCGATATTTCCCAGGGAAACAATCCTATTCGCATTCTCAATATGAGAGCCCTCCCCGATTCCCACGTCCAAGATATCAAGGACGAGATTCACAAGGAAAATGAAAAAAGAATGGATGAAGACGAACTGGCGGCCGTGTCGCAAGCCGGAGCGTTCTACAACATGGAGGTTTCCATCGCATATCATGCTAAACCTTCAGGTGCCGATATCGCCTCGAAAGCCGGGAACATGGGAATGCAGCTCGTATTTTACCTCGGGATCAAAGGCCTCTTTGGCGTTCCCCTCCCAATATGGGCTGAGCTGATCGGTCTCGTCGCTACCGCGCGCGTCCGGCTACAGCTGAGCCCCGAGCCCCCGTTCCTGAAGACGCTGACTGTGACTCTGATGGGCGTCCCCAAGGTGCAGGCCGGCTGCACTCCCATGATCGAAAAAGGCGTCAACATCCTGAACTTGCCCCTCATCTCCAATTTTGTCAACTGGGCCATCAGTGCCGCGGCCTCCATGTATGTCGCTCCCAAGAGCCTGACCTTGGATATAAGCAAAATGGTCCAAGGAGACGATATCAAGAAGGAAACCGAGGCGGTCGGAGTCCTCTTTATCAGAATACACAAGGCCACCGGGCTCAGCAAGCAGGACCAGCGTGGCAGCAGAGGCGGCGGCTCCGATCCGTATATCATCATTAGCTGGAGCAAGTTTGGGAAGCCCCAGTTTTGTACCCGGGTCGTCCAGGACAACCTCAACCCGGTCTTTGAAGAGAGCTGCGGCCTCTTGGTGACCGCCGACCTCGTCAAGGCCGACGAGCAGCTGTCGGTGGAGCTCTGGGACAGCGACCGATCGTCCGCAGACGACGAAGTCGGCAAGATTGAGCTGAGCATCCAGGAGCTCATCCGGCACCCCGGAAAGATGTTTCAGCACGTATCGACGCTGAGCGGTCTCAAAGCCGACAGCGTCATGCCGGGCCAGCTCCACTGGGAAGTCGGGTTTTTCGGAAGGACGCATTTCCGCAAGGCTCTGCGCACCGATGGCCACAATGTCAACGTGGTCAAAGAATTGGGCAACATGCCCGAGTTCCAAGAGGATTGGGGCACCATCCAAAACGAAGAGGAGGACGCCGTGGTCCATACTCCGCCGGACCCTCTCTGGCCATCCGGCATCCTCAGCGTCGTTGTCCATCAGATCGTGGGCTTGGAGCTGGCCAACATCAAGGGGTCGGATGGGAACCGCAAAGGCAAAGAGTATGAGCCCGCAAGGCCGGATGCTGGCGAAGTCAAGGAAGAGCAAAGCAAGAGGCTGCCGAGCTCCTATTGCACCATACTCATCAACGACGATCTGGTTTACAAGACGCGAACCAAGGTAGTGTCGTCACAGCCCATATTCAACGCCGGCACCGAGAAGTTTGTCCGCGATTGGCGCTCTTGCATCGTGACCATTGCCGTCCGAGACTCCCGCAACAGGGAGCACGATCCAATCGTTGGAGTTGTGCCGCTCAAGCTGTCGGATATCATGCAGACCAGCAGCGAGGTGACGCGTTGGTATCCTCTTGATGGCGGCATCGGCTTCGGCCGTATCCGCATCTCTCTTCTCTTCCGGTCGGTTGAGCTCAGGCTGCCGCCGCCGCAACTGGGCTGGGAAATTGGAACCTTTGAGTTCACCTCGGACGCAATCAAGGCTACCAGCTACGAACCGGGCCACAAAGTTCGGCTCCGATTGCGCACCGGAGGGTCCTCTGCCAATGTGAAGAGGGATCATTCTGCCCACGAAGGAGATGGCATGACATTCAACATTGGCGTTCCGGAAGGCGGCAAGAAGCTTCGACTGCCGGTGCGTTTCAGATACAAGTCGCCAATCTTTATGGAATTCTACCCCACCGGCAAGAGGAGCCCCGATGCGTTTGCCGCGTTGTGGCTGCTGGAGCTGGTTGACAACCAGGAGAGGGAGTTCGACATTCCTCTGTGGAGGTGCGATAATGCCCTGCGCCTATCGCAGAACTACATCACGCAGGAGAATTTCTCTTCCATCCCCGACATGGACATTCAAGAGATTGGGCGCGTCCGATTCAAAGGCCGCTTCTCTGCTGGCACCGACATGGATCATATCAGGTTTGTCAGCGACAACGATTCCCGCGAAACGATCGAGACGTGGGAGGCTTGCTATGCGGAAGGCGTGCGACAGCTGGAAGTTCAGCCCGAAATCCCCGAGTTGACGCAGAAGCTGCACGACGAGTCTCTGACGCAGGGCCGGGATGTGCTTGCTCAGGCTGACGAGAAAGAAAAAGACCGCTGGCTGGCAAGGGATGGCACGGACTGGACCGGAGCCTTTGGCCAAGATCCGCAAAACCTGATGGCTAAGCACATGTCCAGCGCGGACACTGAGGGGCATGAGCATTTCGAGATGGAGGACGAAGACGAGGATGAAGCGGAAGAGGGCGGCCGAGCCAACGGGATGCGCAGGACCGAAACAGATCCAACATATGGCTCGGGGGCATCCGAGGGGAGCGATGAGCGCCACTCGTTGGAATCGGCCGCGACCAACATGTCCAAAAAAAGCAATGCCAGCACCGGAAGCAAGAACCCCATCAGGGCGTACAAGAACTACAAGGAGAAGAGCCGAGATCTGCACCGCAAGCACCGCGGGCTGATGCAGTGGCTTCCCATGAGAAATGCTCAATTTGCCAAAAACGAGGCCAAGTTTGCTGTCCGCAGGGTGAAGAAGATGGGAGCCCTGAACGGGCGGAAGCCAGATGTAGAGACTGAGGTCTAAGTAAGTTTGCCGCTAACGTTGTTGATGAGTTTAGTCCAAGTCTCGTTTTGCGATTTTTTCTTCCACCGAGTTTTGATACCTCTGCAGTTTATAGTGGATTTGAAATGTGCGGAATGTAAAATGTATATGAAGGGGAAAAAAAAAACACGGCTCATGAGTTTTATGATGCTTTTGAAAAGGTTGAGTAGGAATTACCGAGGCTTTTTAACACTCATTTATTCATTCATAACGTGGCCCTCTCTCCACACGACAGCGACAACTTGGAGAAATAGTTCATCAAAGGGAGGGTTGTAAACTTTTTATGTTTTACTGTTTTTTTTACTATGTTTTACTAAGTTTACAACTCGTCCACACAAAACGCGGTCGTTTGTTAAAACTTTTCCACAAATGGGCGAATGTCCAGCTCTTGAGTGAAGGCAGATCTGTGTTGCGTATGTAAATGCCAGTAGCTCTCGGCAATCTAGGCACTACCTTGTCAGTCCATCAGGAATTACAAAAAGCACACAGAATGAAGAAGCCAAATCGAGGATTGGACTCATCGGAAACTCACCGCATCGGGGCTAATCTTGCCGTCCTCTACGCCGTTGTTGACAACCCTTTCCTTGCCCCAGGGGGTATCGATGCTGCCGTCAATGACAGCCAGGGCGACATGCACGCCCCTGGGGCCGAACTCGCGGGCCAGAGACTGGGTGATGGCGCGCTGGGCGAATTTACCAGCGGCGAAGGTGCTGAAGAAGGCGGAGCCGCGGACAGACGCCGTGGCGCCGGTGACGAGGAGGGAAGGGGGGTGAGGGGCGGAATCAACGGCTGAGAGGAGGAGGGGGAGAGACTTTTGGGCAAAGTAGAAGAGGCCCCTGCTGTTTTTGGTGGCAAAGATGTGCGGTGTTGGCATGCCGTTTTTTTTTTCTGGATATGGACGTGGACATGGACATGGACATGGACATTGGGGGGGCATCGGTAAACAACTTACGCGGCGGTTTCAATGCTGATGTCTAAGTCAGACAGCTGGAGCTCCAAAAACGGCTTCCGGGCCATGCCGGCGCCGCCGTTGTACACCGCGGCGGCGAGCTTCGACCCGGGCCACTCCTCGTCGATCCGGGCAAAGGCAGCATCCACGGCGGCCGGGTCGGAGGCATCGGCGGTGATGCCGATGGCAGTGCCGCCGGAAGCCCGGATGTCGGCGACAATGGGCTCGTAGCTGGAGGGCTTGCGGGAGAGGAGCACGACTGCGTAGGACTGGGCGAAGCGGCGGGCGAGGGCGGCGCCCGTGCCGGAGCCGGCGCCGGAGATGATGGCGAAGAAGGGAGGCGCCATTGTGAGATTTTTTTTTTTTTGAGAGATGTTGTGGTGATTTGGGGAGGTGGGTTAAGAGAGAGTAAGAGTATGAGAGAGTAAGAGTATGAGAGAGAGAGAAGAGAAAGATTTAATAGTGTAAACTAATGGCAAAAGTCCAAAGAAAGAGGCAGAGATGAAATGTGCAACATCTTCTTATAGATGACGAATGCTAAAGCGGGCAGATGGCGCAAGAGATAGCTAAGCTTCTCCGAGGTAAAACTGATTTACTATCGTAAGCAGGAAGTTTTTTTGTATCACAATCGAACGGAGATGCAAAGGAGAAGTGAGAAACCCTCCCCCTGATAAATCCGGGTCTTTTTCACTAATTGATTTTGATTGTGCAATTTTGGAATAAAAATTGTTATTATTATTATTATTTTGCCTTTCTTCTGGCTTATAAAGCAGGGGAAAAAAACATTACAAACGGCTTCTCTCTCTCTCTCCCTCTCTTTTTTTTTAAGAGTGGATGTGATTACTAATTCAATAATCCATTTCACCCCCTCCTAACCCCATATGGGCTCCAAATGCCGTCATCCTTCGGAGAGATGGGGAAAAAGCCAAGTTTCCACATATATATATATATATAAAGGGGCTACGGATTTCCGCTGGTTCCGGCCCGGAGCCGAGGTCTAGTCGGCCCCACACGGCGCGGAGGCGGATGAAGTTTTTTTAAGGGCATTAAGGGGGATTTCGAAAAGAGAAACGGAACCAGGTGTCGACCTCTAGTTATTGATATGCCGTGTGCTATGGGATAGTCCTTCCAGAGACATTTCCTGTTTTCCAATGACGACTTGGGGCCATCAAATGGAGACAGATGCTACAAGTCCCCAGGCAAAGACCAAATGGCCTTGAAATAACGAATAGCAGTAGACAAGTATGCCAACTGTACATCCAATACAAATTGTGAACCGACGACTTCTAACGTCTGGCACTAGAAAGAAGCCGTAAAAAGGATGAAAAAAAAAAGAAACAGAAGGCAAAAACATACAACAACCGGTGTTCGCCAGTGGTCACCCACCTGACTACTAATCTGTCTCTTATTGGCTTAACGCTGGGAGAGCGGACGGGATCCCGTTTTCTCCAATAGATATGGTCGTATGTGCTAGAACAGTCGCTTTAATTACTTTATAAAGATTTCTATAGGCAATAGTAAATAAGTATAAAAAACATACAACAGCCGGTGTTCGCCAGTGGTCACCCACCTGACTACTAATCTGCCTCTTATTGGCTTAACGCTGGGAGAGCGGACGGGATCCCGTTTTCTCCAATAGATATGGTCGTATGTGCTAGAGCTGCCACTTTCATCACTTTATATAGATTTCTAAAGGCAATGGTCAAAATAGGTACAAAAAGGGACGTTGTATCGTATCAAGCACCTATTCCAACATAATGGGCACCTATTAAAATCAGGCCCTGTGGCTGTGTGGTCTATAATAACAGCACATGCCGAATGTCGGTTTTTCTTAATGTTTTATATAGAAAAAAAGACTTTATAAACGGCTTAATTATTCAATTTTATTAAAAAAAATATTAAATTAAAGCTATTTACAGTCTATATATATATGTATATTAACACTAGCAGCGATAGAGTAAATAAACATGAACTATATAATCTACAGCTTTATTCAACTTTTGAAGTTATCTATCTAGCTATAGCTTCTCTAGTTAATCTCACCTCTCTTTATTATAGCTAAATTAATATGTAGTGGCCAGGATTGGCGTTATGCTATAGCAAAGCCACAGGTCCCGATGTTAATAGGTGCCCATTATGCTGGAATATGTGCTTGATATAACGTCCTTGTTAATAATGCCTTGCTGCTTACTTAAGCTCTAACTTGTTGAAGCTTCAAGTTGCTTTTATTAACATGCAAATTCTATTGAGACAATATGAAGCTTATGAGCTTTATATAAATGTTTAACTTCATGGGCTTTGACTAGACATGAGGATGTTTTTTCCCCTGGCGATGAGTACATGCTACGTGCTTGAGGAACCTACAATTATAACCTTTGTCTTTCTGCCGACCTGGCGCGATATGTAACCACGAGTCTTCTGCTGCACAGACAAGCGGCCACAATTCTCTTGATTCTAGGTGATTACAGGCTGTCGTGTGTACGTACTGTGGTGAAGTATTTTCAAACTCTATTCGATGTGCCCCGATATGATTCATTTCAAGCAGTTTTTCTTGTTGTCAACTTTATAGACTCGATAGACAACGTTTTCTCCTTCGCCATTTTAGTGCATGACAATAACCCCCCCTTCAACATCCCGAATACTTGCACTTTGTAGTTCTCGCTGGTTGCCTGAGTGTAACGATTCTAATTGCCTGCTACCAATCTGTAGTATGACAAGCTTATTGTTAGCATAACTAACCTGGGCCTTAATCAGTGCCTTCATCCTTGGGGAGCGAAGCCAACAGATCGCCATCCTTCAGCAAGACCTCAACCAAGAGCACAACGGCCTTGAGATTCACGGTATAGAGCGCAGACGACTTGAGCTTCGCCGGGGCCCGCCGCAAGACCGAGCCGGAAAGCTTACTGTAAAGGTCGTTGTACAGACTGCTGGACTTTGCTTCCTCCTGGGCACGCTCTTGCGGCTTGAGAGCCATCCGACGCTGCATTTCCTTTTGCACATCCGTCAGAACATCGACGAGGACTTTCGACTCGGCCCCGGCCTTTTCCCCGCGTTCTTTGATCTTTTGCTCCAGGATGATGGTGTTTCTTGCCGTGATCAGTTGTGCTTGTTGCTCGGGAGGCGCGCCGTTCATCTCGGCAGCCTTGATCAAGGTGTCGATGTAGTTGATGAGGCCTTTGGGGTTGTGGCGCAGAGCTTTTTTCTGGAGTTTATCGGTCAGCTCGACGAGCCTGAGAATCTCGCCGCGCAGATTTTCCTGCAGCTTGAGATAGGTTTCGATGGCGCCGAGGAGCGCGCCCTCGATGTTGTTGGTTGCTTCATTCCATTTCTTGATGATCTCCTCGGCCACAACCCACTCATCATATTGCTCGAACTCTATGAGAAAGGGAAAGTTTGCGTGCTTTGTCCAGTGGCAACGTCCCTTACACACCGTGCAGTTTTCGCCGCTCATGGCGCTGCAATCTTTTTTGTCGCTGTCGTTGGCATATGCGCAATTGTCGTGGCATGTTTGAATACAGTTGTGGCAATACGTGGTCGCCTGGCCCTCGGGCACGGGCTTCTTCACAGATTTTTCCTTGGTGACCTTGACTTTCTGATCGGGCGGGAGTCCCACGACCTTGGAGAGAGACTTTAGATCCGTGATGAGCATCTGGGCCTGCGTGGCGGTGCTCAGGATGTTTTTCTGAGCGATCTGGCACTTTTCCTGCAGCAGAATACGATCCTTGGTTACTTCAAAACTGTCGTTGGTGGGCACGGGAAGCTTGGACAGCAGCATGTTCATCAGGAGGAATTGGCCGTTGACAGACAGTCTCCACCAGTCGCGGACGATCTGCTTGTTCTTGGGGTCTACCTCAACGGTGAAGGCGGTGTTGTTCACCTTGATCTCGCCGTTTCCCACCGGCCAACTGAGTGCCTGAAGAGTCGCCCGTGCCTGGGGGGTCCCAGCGTCGCAGAAGGTGTAGAGCGTGTGCAGACAGTCACGGATGTCCTGGGCAAAGAGCGAGAAGACATAAGTTGCGATGGGCTCGAGGAACGTTGTGCGAGTCTCGTTTGATTTACAGGTAAAGACGACGGAGTTGACGTGTGCGATGTTTTGGAAGAAGACCTGCATCGCCGCCGTGACAAAGTTGTCATAGTCGATGCCCCTATTATCGCCATAGCCAGGCGTGTCGACGATGAGCAACGTCTTGCCTTCGAACATAGGGGAAAGTGGCCGGATCCGGTAGCAGGTGATGTATTGTGTAACTGATTTTCCGTCTTTGGCCCCTCGGTCGTCGATGATCATGATGCGAGCTTGGTCGTCGTAGTCCCCTCCGATCATATATGAGACGAAGGCGTTGATCTGCGTGCTTTTTCCATGTCCACTGCATCCTACAAAGACGGCCACTAGGGTCTTGTCCTTGTCAAGAATGTCTGCCGGGAGCAAATCGGGGCTGAATTCTGGAGCAACGTCAACGACGCGTACGGCAACCTTGTCCTTGAAAGGTTTGTCAGTGCATTTACGCTCAAGCGCGGTTTTGAGGCCCAAGAAGAGCGTTTTCCTGCCCCCAGAAGCATACAGATCCCATGGCTTGCGGCTCTCTCCAGGCTCGGACAGCGTCGTTTTGTTCTCGTTGTAAAAGTCGATCATCCGGGAGGCCACTGAAGGCAGCTTTGCCGTGCGGCCTATCGCCGGCTTGCTGTCCTCGGACCAGCCAACGATGGACTTGACAGCTATCTTGACCTCGTAGTCGCAGTCGTCATGGAGCCCGTTCAGCACGGTGCTGGTCTCCGAGACATCGCACTGGACTTCCTCGTAGGTGCCGTACGCTATTTTGCGAGGCAGCGGACTGTCCTTTAAGGTGTTTTCTCGCGGCCCGTAGGTCACGACGAAGCCTTTTATTGGGATGGCCTTGGCCTGGTCCTGGTCCTGCTCATAGTCCCAATTCACGGTGAGGCTTTGGCTATTGCTCGCCAGCGTCGGGCTCTGCATGGCCGTGGGAAGCATTCCGGTGATGATGAGCAGCTTGCCCTCGTTGTCGAGCACAGTGTCGCCAATTTTTGTCAAGACAGCCTTCTTTTTCCCCAGGCGATGAGCCTTGGGAATGTTGGCCACGCCAAAGATGACGCCTGGAGCAGCTCGTACTCTCTGCTGTTGGAGTGACGCGCAGGATGCCTTCAATCTGCTCACTACTTCTTGGTCCTCGAACCACTCTTCTTCTTCGTCATCATCGTCATCATCATCATCATCATCAGCAGCAGCAGCAGCAGCATTGTCGCCATCACCGTCTTCAGCGCTACCACCGACTGGCGGAGGAGGTTTGGTCTCTTTCTCTTCGACTTTCTGTTGCAGAGGGTGCGTCTCCAAGGCCATTGGGCCACCACCAAACACCAACATCAGCCATGGTGCGTCGGGAGAGGTCACTGATCGGTCTGGGTACTTGGTAATATGATCTTCGAAGCCGTTGGCCAGCAAGCTGGCCACCGTCGTATCCAAGGTGCGCGCCTCCTTGAGCTTCTTTTCTATGAACTCGGTGGCAAACCCGATGCGTTTCCTGAACAGAGCAACAGCCGATCGAAGCTCTTCGATCTTGCTTTTCTCGTCAGTGTTGCCGTCTCGCAATTCAGGCAAAAGCCTTCGTGCGGCGCTTTTGAACTCGGTCTCAGCGCGGTCGAAAGCCCTCTGGAAGTTGGCAATCTGCTTCTTCACCTTGGGGAACCAGTCCTCAAGAGGCTTCTGTGCCTTCACATCACGCAGGCCTAGCTGTACCGTGGCACCATCCTTGAGCGCATCGACGACTTCAGAGACCAGGTTGGCGTCGAGAGCTCGAATGACTCGGTTTGCCTTGCTGTCGAGCAGACTTATAGGCAGCAGCTGGTAGGAGAGCGTGTTCATTTGCTTTTTGAGATTCTGCGGCATGTCGTGAGCAACCCGGAGAGCGTCCTCGAGATTGGAGACGCTCTCAACAATGGCGCCGCTGTAGGAAACAGTAAACCTCTCTAGCTTGGCCTTTTCCTCCTTCGTGTATTCCACCTTGGCCTTGCCGCCAATGGGGATCTTCACAATAGTCACCTCCAACTCTCCCGAGATCTTCGTCAATTCCTCGGAGGAGGAACAGGACTGGACAAAGCTGAGCGTGGCACTACCGCCCTCAACTACTTCCGCAACAAAGTGAGTGAAGCGATCATCGTCCAAGTACTTATCATATTTCAACTTGGCCAGTGTCTCCTGCGGGATACGACGTGTGCGACGGGTAACAGTAGAAGAGACGTCAACACGTGCCTCGAACGTGCTGGACTTCTTGTCACTCAGGTATTTGGCCGAACCCTTGGCCTGGATGATGCTGAGCTCTAGACTGAGCGAGCCTTCTATATCAAGATTGGCTGCCTTGCGTGCATCTTCGGTTGAATAGGAGAAGACGGTACTGGCGTTTTGAACCTTATTCTCATCAATGACTTCTATCTTGTTGACCTCCTCACTGTCCCAAAGGGAAATGCCGGCGAAGAAGGTCTCTTTGCGCGAATCGTACAGCATGCCTAGCTGAACGTCTTGGCCAAGTGATGGCCGAGTGATAGGATCAGTATCATTGCCCATCTTGTATTCCTTTTCTTATGGTGGTGTCTTTGTGTAAGGGTTCAGACAATGCCAGGGGGTTGAAAAGCCAAAGTACACCTAATATTACAAAGTATGTATGTATGTATTCTTCGCCTTGAGTTGATCAATACGAGTGCAAAAAGACAACTAAGATCGAACAATTAATTATATTTATAGTAACTATCATAACCGCCCCCGCATTTGTGACGGTTGAGAGAAGAGTTTGGTAGCTCTCTATTTTCTGTCCTCTCCTCCATCTTCTTCTTGGCCAAACACGCGTAAGCCATGGGCAAACATCATAATCCTGCCAACCACAGCCATCCAAACTAAAAGACTACTGAGAGCAAAGAGGGGGTTGTACATATGCCGACCAGTATCGTCATTATAACTCAGTCACTTTCAACAGAGCTCTCTATTGGTGTAGGTACTGCGGAGAAGAACGGCCTGGAACACTGACTTGCATTAGGTTGGGCATCAAAGTTGAGAAATATTACTGACATGCATGATATGTCGTAAACACACTAGTATTAAGAGGGGAAGATGATGGTTGGATTGAAATGTTAAAGAATATATAAAATTACAACAAGCTGCTAACTGCTTAAAAACTATTAAGATTCATATATCACATATCACAATATATGATCTCCTATAACAAGCCATAGCCTGCCTTAAGTCTATTTATATAAAAATATTTAGTCATTTTACCTATTTATAGTTTTTAAAGGATTTTTCCCTTTTTTAATAGCTATATTTTTAATAAAAGAAAATAAATATTACAGGCTCAGGCTTTACCCAAGCCTTGTATAACCCAGGCCTTATAAAGGCCTAGCCCTTTTTTTAGGTATTACCAGCCTAGGCCTTATAAAGGCCTAGCCCTTTTTTAAGGTATACCTATTTTATAAATATATAACTAACTATAAAAGAATATAAAAATATATAGACTCTTTTTTTTTAAGTATATAAATATTAAGAGCCAGGGAGCTTAAACCACCAGCAACCTTATTAAGGACTAAAAGCTTTAATACTAGATAAAAGTATTTAACTTAAAGTATTAATATTAAATAAAAGTATATAAAAGCTTTAATACTAGATAAAAGTATATAGCTAAAAGCTTTAATACTTAATAAAAATATCTAGCTATAGTAAGTAGTTTAAAGTATAAAAAAAAAAGGCTTTACCCTTTTTTATAAAAAAAAGGCAGAGATAAATAAAGTTATATATATAGACCTAGCTATAAACCTACTTTTACCTTTTTTTATAATATTTATAACCTTACTTTATTTTAAGGCTTACTTAAGATTTATTACTTTTTTTTATTTATTTATCTTTAATAAGTTTATTTTTTTATTTAAAAAAAAAAGATTATTAAAATCTTAAATATAAACTTATAGCTTAATTATACTTTTTATATCTTTACTTAATATTAAGCTTATTATATAAATCTTATTTATAAATAACTTAAAAATTAAAAAAAAAAAAAAATTATTTTTATATATTAAAAAAAAGTTATTAAAAAAGTATAAAAAAATAATAAAGTAATAATAAAAAAGAAAAATAGTTTAATATTTATTTATAAAAAAATAAAAAAAAAACCTTTTTTTTATATATAAAGAATTTAAAAATATACTTAACTTAAAGTAACCTTATAGCTTTACTTAAAGTAAGGTTTAATTATTTACTTTAAAATATAAAGCTAAAACTTAAGTTAAATTTTAAATATATTATATAGTCTTTTTTATATATTTTACTTTTAAGCTTATTAAGTTTAACTTAAATAATTAAAAAGTCTTATATATAGCTAGTTACCTTTATATTAATATACCTTTATAATAAAAAACCTTTTTTATAATAAATTATTAAAGTAACCTTAATAAGCTTATATATTTAAAGTTTTTAAAGTTTTATAAATCTTAGCTTTAAAATACTTTTATTAAGACCTTTAATATTATTAAATAAATAAAATACTTAAAATAAAGATTTATTAAAAAGATTTACTTTTTTATTTTTTATTTTAATAACTTTAAAGAAAAAATAATAAAATAATTATTAAAAAGCTTTAAAATCTTTTTATTTTTATAAAAATACTACTTAAAAATTTAAAAAAATATTATTAATTAAAGGCTTTTTAATAATTAAAAAAGATTATATATTATTACTACTTAAGTAAAAGTAATAATATATATAAAAAAAAGAAAATACTTTAACCTTAAGGGACTATATTAATAAAACCTTAATAAACTAAAAAACTTAAATAAAACTACCTCTCTTTCTTTTATTTAACAAGAAGGTAATAAGTATTAATATAAAATATTAATTTATTAAAAATATAAAGAGCTATATTATAAAAATATTTATAATTAATTATATAATATATTAAAGTAATAATTATATTATTAATAAATATAATTAATTTATTAATTTAAGTATTAGCTTTAATATAAACCTTATTTTTTCTTTTAAAAAAACTTAAGAATTTAATAATTATTTATATTTAAACTATAACCTGTTTATAAAAAGGCTAGCTAGGGTTTAAGTAAGTAAAAGGTAATAAGTAATAATTATATTATTTAACTTAAGAAGTAATTAATATTTTATTAATATTAAGTATATTAAAAAAAGCTTTATATTATTTATAAATATAAAGGCAGGCACTGCCTTTTTTAAAGCTATAAAAAAGATTTATAAATAGCTTAATATTATCTTTAAGCTTTTAAATAATTAAAGAGTAATAAAAAGGCATTACCTTTATTTTTATATAGTTAATATATATAAAGATATATTATTAATATAATTATAATTTTAAAAACTTAACTTTATTATATCTTAAAGATAAGATTATTAATATTACTTTATATTTATTATAAACCTTTAGATTACTTTATTTATATAGTAAGTTAAAAGGTAAGAGTAAGAAGTTAAAATATAAATAATTATTATAATAAAAAAAAGACTTTTTTAAAATTATATAATAAAATAGAAGAGTTAGGTAGGAGGCAGCAATAATAGGTTATATTACTAGACTAAAGCTTAAGGAGCTATCTTCTTCTTACACTCCTTAAGGGCTTTATAGCTAAAAAGGGGCTAAAGCTATAGAGAAAAGACTAAGCCTTACTGCTAGTTAAGCTAATTAATTAAGGCTAGCTATAGTAAAAGAGGCTGACTAGTAGGGACTGGTTAGTAAATCAGGGCTAAATACAGCTTAATAATCTATTAAGCTAAACTTCCTTTATACAAGGGCAGTAAACAGCTATAAGCAGCAGTATTATTATATTATTCCCCCTCTTTATAATAATTATCTTAATTATTATATAAAAAAGATACAGTATTAATCTAGTTATAAAGGCCTTTTTAAAGGCCCTTTCTTTAAGTATTAATAATTTCTTTATTTATAATACTTTATTTATATAGGTTATTATATTAATTAGCACAGGCCTTATATAAAGTACCTTTATTTATTATATCTAGTTAATTAAGTCTTTATATTTATTTATTTTATAATATTTTTAATAATATAAAGAAAGAAGGGCTTTCTTTATAGTTTTTTAAGTTTTTTATTTTTTTTAATAATGCCTTAAGTATAAAAGAGTCTTATAACTTACTTAATACCTTAAATATATTAATAAATCTTAATAAGGCATTATAGCTATACTATAAGCTATTTTACTTATTATTAATAATATACTTACTATCTTTATTATATAAATATTATTAATATAAATATATTAATATCTCCTTAAGGGTTCTTTATAGTTATTATATAAGTTTACTATTTTTAGTTTAATACTACTTTTATATAGTATAAGGCTTGTATTAAGTAAAACAATAATTATACCTTATTTATAATCCTCTTGCTTTTTCTTTTTTAAAAGACTTTAATTAATTATTAACTAGTCTTCCTGTATTATTATAATAAGCTGTTTCTTAGCTTAAGCAATAGCTTAACCTTTTTAATAACTAGTGTAATAAGCTAGGCAATAGTTTTTAACCTTTTAAAGCAAGGGATACTATATATATAGCTTATTTTTATATAATATAATAAAGTCTTATAATAATAGTATATAATCTTTATATTATTTTTAATTACTTTAATTAAATATACTAGTTTAAGTATAGCTTTTTAAGTTTAAAGAAGAGTTTAGTTAAAAGTTAAAGTGCTTATCTTTATTTTATTTTATAGCAGCAAGCCCTTGCCTTATAGGAATACCCTTATTCTATACTATATATTCCTTTTTCTATATATAAGCTAAGCCTTAAGGTTTTACTTAGTTAATATTATTATTATTAAGCTTTTATATTATTAAAGACTTAAGTAGTAACTATTTTTAAGCAAGATCTTGCTGTATAGACTAAATTCTATTAACTTTATTACCTTTCTCTTAAAGACCTAGGTTATATTCTTTAATAAATTGCTTTTTATAGTATATTTAAGGTAATTAAAGGTATTTTAATAATAAAGGTAGTAAACCCTGTAGACTATACTTAATTATTTAATTTACTACTAGACTTAAAGGCGCTTATTTAATGCCTTAGTTATTAGGTTGGGGTTGTTATAAATTTATTTAGGCTTTTTAAGTATTTTTCTTTTTATAGCTAAAGCTTTATATATAAGCCTTTATTATTAATTACTTTATTATTATTAATATAGCTAGATTCCTTTAGGTATTACTAGTATTATACTTTTTTTTTTACTTTTTCTTAGCTTAGCTTATATAAAATCTTTTAGCTAAGGCAAGAGTATTTATATTATCTTTATAAACCCACTAGTTATATTCTACAGGCTACCTAGCTTATTTAATAAAATAATAAACTTTTTTTTTTATCTTTTTATTATCCTTAACCTTTTTTACTTTTTATTATCCTTTAAGATTGTCTAGGTTAGGTATTATTAAGGGTTTAACTAGGCTTTTTTTTTTAAGTCTTTATAGCTTAAAAAGGCTAATATAAAAGATATTATAAATACTTAAATATTTTTTAAGTAATATAAGTCTATAGGCTTATTTATTAAATCAAGCAGTAATATAAAAAGGCCTTATATATTTAAGTATAAGTTTTTTCTTTCTTTCCTTAACTTTAAGGTTTTTAATTAATAATATAATAAAGTCTTTTATATTTAGCTTAAAGGGTTTATACCTTTTATTATAATAAAATACCTACTTTTTAACTATAATTTATTATTAAATCTTTAATTATTTATATATTTCTTCTAGCTTTTTAATGCATTATCTTGCATTTAGTGCCTCCTCTTTATAAATAGTATTTTTATTATTAAGGTCTTAGATATAAAAGTTAAGGTTTATGCTTATAAAGGCTATAAAAAGAGATATTTTAATAATAGTATTTTGCACTATATTTAAGCAGTATTAAGCTAATATTAATAAATAGGGCTATACTGCTTATTCTTTATTAATAAAGTAGTAAAGGTAGTACTTAATAACTTAGTTTATTTATTTTATTTACTTATTAGTTTAAGGGTAAAATACTATAAATAGCCTTTATATTATTTTTAATATATAGTAAAGCTTTAACTAGAATTTACTTATAAATACTAAGCCTTAATTATTTATAATTCTTTATATAAAGCTAAAGACTGTTTTTATTTAGCTATAGAATAATATTATAAGGTTTATTATAGTAATAGTATTATTAATAGGAAAATATAGTAAATACTTTATAAATTAATTTATAATAACTAGAATTATATTAACTTCCTTAATCTTAAAAAGAGTAAGGGGCAGGCCTATAATAAAGTTTATTAAAACCTCTTATTAAGGTTATAAAAAAAGCAGTAAGGATTTAAGCTTACTATATAGCTTATGCCTTTTAAATATACTCCTTTAGCAAGGCCTATAAACTTATATATACTTTTTTATATCTTTATTTATAAATAGCTAAAAAAACTTCCTTTAAATAAAATTAAGGGTTTATATTATACTAAAATGCCTAGCTAAGGGATTATTATAATAAAAATTAATTATCTTATCCTTTATACTCCCTTTTAGTATAAAAATATAGTTATAATACTATAAAATACCTTTTATATTTATTAATCAAGCGCTATTCCTTTAGTATAGCTTTACTATTGCTTCCTTAGCAATTTAGCATTATATCTTTAAGTCCTTTACCTAAAGGTTTTTAATAAAAAATAGTAATAATTAAGAAGCCTCTTCTTTATATACTATTTCTTTATAAAGTGCTGTTTTAATTAGTTCCTTAAGAAAGAGCTTCTTGTAATAAAGTATCCCTTTAGCTTAATTAGCTAACTATCTAGGAATTAAAGGGGTTGCACCCTTTAACCCTTTAACTTAAGGCATCTTGCTTATTAAAGATATTTTATTATATTAATTACAAGCCTTAAGCATCTTACTTTATAAAGATATTTTATTATACTTAAACTAGCTAAAAATATAAGCCTCTTTAACTATTTTTAATTTTTTATTATATCCTTTATAATATATTAATGTTATTATAATACTTTATACTAAAGCAAGCCTTTTTTTAAGGTTAAGTAATAGCTTTTTATTCCTTAGCATTAAGGTTTTATAGTCTAATCTCTTTAATAAGGTATTAATAAGGTTATTCTTCCCTAGCTTATATTTAATAATAAAGTTAAAAAAGGCAAGGTATATATACTATCTTGCCTACCTTCTTAATAACTTTAGTTAATATATAAATATTTATAGGTTCTTATAGTTTAATAAAACCTTTATAAGGTTCCCTACCTCTTTAATATAGTATTATTAATATTTAAATAACTTAATAATTATAAATATTTCTTAATCTAGCATCCTATAGTTAAGTTTAACTTTATTAAACTTCTTTAACTAAAAGGCTATTAAGTAATACCTTCTTTTTTTATTAAGTTAAGAAAGTATATTAATTATTATAAATTTAAAAGTATTAGTCTTTATTTAGACCTATAGCTATAGGTTAAAATATTATAAAAAAGGTGCTATTTAAAAAGCATCCTTAAGTTAGTAAAATGCCTTTATTGCCTTAAGATCTAGCTAAAGAAACTTAAGCTTTTTTTTATTTTTATTACCTTTAAGTAAGGCTATAAAAAAGGCTATTATCTTTAAGTAACCCTTAATAAAGTGTTAATAAAAGTTATAAAACCTAAGGAAGACCTATATCTCTTTATAGCTTTAGGGAGGCTCTTAGGTTGCAATAGTCTCTACCTGCTAAGGGTTTATTAAGATGCCTTTATTTAATAAGATAAACTTAAGGAACTTAATTTAATCTTAATAAAATATATATTTTAAGGGTTTTATATATAGCTCTACCTTTTATAGCTATTTAAAGACTTGCTTAATATAGTTAGTATATTTATTATAGGTTTTTAAAAAAATAAAGATATTATTTAAGTATATTATATAGATAGTATTTAGTAGTTTATATAGTGCTTTATAGATATAGTATTAAAATATAGTAAGGGTATTAATAAGTTTAAAGGGCATTATAAAGTATTTATAGTATTTATACTATATTTAAAATATTATTTTTTATTTATCTCCTTTCTTAATTTAAATATAATAATAAGCATCCTTAATATTAATCTTTATAAAATAATTTATACCTAAGATATAGTTTAATATTTTAAAAATTAAAGAGAGAGGGTAGTAATTCTTCTTTATTACTTTATTAAGGCTTTAATAATTAATATAAAAGTAAAGAGTCTTATTTTTTTTTAATATAAAAAGGATTAGTGTATTAGTAAGACTTTATAATAATTAAATTCTTCCTTTTTTAATATTTTCTTTAAGGTATTCTTAAAGTTTCTCTAGCTCTTTAAAAGATAAAGGGTAAATA
The DNA here is from genome assembly GCA_020631695.1 of Trichoderma cornu-damae. Taxonomy (NCBI): domain Eukaryota; kingdom Fungi; phylum Ascomycota; class Sordariomycetes; order Hypocreales; family Hypocreaceae; genus Trichoderma; species Trichoderma cornu-damae. The sequence goes on along the minus strand of CM036091.1, from coordinate 2,845,571 downwards.
GACCTATAAGGTAGTTCTATACCTAGAAGTAGGTTAATTATATAGTTACTTAATTAATAAAAAGGCAAGATACTTGATTTTTTAAGGTTAAATACTTTTATAAAGTTAAGGAGTTTAATAAAGATATTATTAAAGTCTTAAGGCCTTATCTTCTTGTCTTTATTAAGCAAGAGGAGGTTATTAAGTATAGCTATAATTAAGTAAATATAAGCTATTTATTTATAAGCTTTTTAAAACTTATAGGGTTATATAACTTTAATTTATTTTTAATTTAACTTAAACTACTACCTTTAGTCTTAAGGCATAAAGTAGATTTATTTATTAACTAAGGTTAGTATTTTTAAAAGTATTAAGGCTTTATAAAGGCATAGGTTATAATTAATATTAAGGTAATAATAAGTAAAATATTAAGTAGTCTTTCTTAAGTTTATAAGGTTAATAAGGATAGCCTAGGCACTATAATATAAGATAGTTAAGTTACTAAGGACTTTAAGTCTTATGCCCTTAATTAAGACTTATTAATAGCTTTACTTTTTTATAAATTATATATTAATAAGGTTAACCTTATTATTATTATTTAGGTTTATATAAGACTTAATAAGGTTTAGGTTTTTTATTATAGTTAAAGTATTAAAGTATTTTTTTACCTTAGTATTCTTATTACTAGCTATAGTAAGGGTAGCTACTTTAGCTATTTTTTATTTCTTTAATCTTGCTTATTAGCTTGGTTAAGATAATAATTTATATAATAGCCTAAGGCTTTATAAATAAAATAAATACCTTTTAGGTTCTTATCTTTATCTTTATTATAAGGCTTGGCTTTAACTAAAATATAGTTAAGGTTTAATAGTTAGTTATTAAGGTATTATTAATAAGGCTTCTTCCTTTATATATAAGGGGAGTCTTTAACTTTTTACTTTAAGGCTATATAATAAGGATTATCTTAATACTTTATTATTAAGGAGATAATTTCTTTATAAGTCTTTAAGAGGTAGTTACTTTACTTTTTAATATAGTTTTAAAGGGAGAGGAGGAGTTAGTTATAATAAGTTAAAGTATAGTTCTTTTTATTAAAAAGAGGAAATTATTTTTTTAATAAGTTTAAATAAATATAAAATTTATAAAAGGACTGGTTTTCTTATTAATAAGCTTTATAAAGGGTAAAAGATAAAATAAGCTTTTAATAAATAAAGTCTTTAAATAACTTATTACTTTATTTTTTAAAGTATTCTTAATCTTTTTTATAGTCTTCTTTTTATTATAGAGTTTATTTATTAAAGTAATATTCTTATTTTATATAAGCTTTACTATTTATATTATTAAGGGTATAAAGGACTTTATAAAAGTCTTTTTTATATTTATAAAAGGCATTTTTAAAAAAGTATTATAAATTATTTAGCTATTTATCTTAAAGGTATAAGTCTGCCTTAGCTATTATATATTATATATTCTTAACCTTAATTTCCTTTTTACTTTTTTTAAAGGAGTTACTAGCTTTTTAATACTTTTTTTTCTTTAATTTAAAAAGGCTTTTTTTATTTTAAAGTTTAGTATAAAGCTTTTTTATCTACTTTTAAAGTGTTTTTAATTCTTTAAGTTACTTTAGTTAAGTTATTTTATCTTAGGCCTTTTTAATGCTGTTATAAAGGCGTTAGATGTCTTATTTATTAAGCAGGGCTTTTATATCTTTTTCTTTAAGCTAAAAGAGGTTTTTATTTTTTTTTATAAACTTAAAGGGGTTTTATAATACTATAAGTATAGGTTTTATAGTATTATTATAGGTTTTTATTATTATTACTTTCTTAAGTAATTTATAATAAAAAAGCTTTAAAATATAATAAAATAAAAAAGTTAAGTAAGAGGTAGTAATAATAGGTTATATTACTAAATTAAAGCTTAAGGAGTTATTTTCTTTTTATACTCTTTAAGGGCTTTATAATTAAAAAGGGGCTAAAGCTATAAAGAAGAGATTAAGCCTTACTGCTAGTTAGGTTAATTAATTAAGGCTAGCTATAGTAAAGGAGGCTAATTAGTAAGGACTAGTTAGTAAATTAAGGCTAAATATAGCTTAATAATTCACTAAGCTAAACTTCCCCTATATAAAGGCGGTGAACAGCTGCGAGCAGCAGTATTATTATAAATTAAGATTTGTCAGGCCTAGATAGACAAGGCTGGCGCTAGGCCTGATAAGGCTAGCGAGGCTAGCACTGTGTGGCATACAGTGCTATATAGTGCATAGACTATAAATACCTATATAGCTTATTAAATAGCTTAGCCTCTAGTATAATAATTAAGCTTATAATAATATCTTCTCTATAGCCTACTATCTAGTAGTAATTTATATATTGTTTAACAACCTATATTATTTAAAATTTAGTTCCCCTAGTCTGCCTAGCTTCACTACTAGTTAAATCTTAATAAACTATTTATTTATTACTTTTTTATTTATTTTATAGTTATTAATAATTATCTACTTATTTACTATTCTTTCCTTTATATAGTTATTTCTTAACCTTTTTATTTATTTATTTTTTTCCTTTATTTATTATAATAAATTAACTATACTATCTTATTAATTAAATCTTCTTTTTTACTTAAACAGGCTATTAATATAATAACAAGATTATAATAACTAACTTTACTATCTTAAACTAGCTTTATATAAATAATATTATAAATCTAAGGCCTTATTTATTAAAATAAATAAATAGGCATTTAGCTTAAAGGGCTTTTTAAGCTGCCTTATAGTACTAGCAATAGTTAGTGCTGCAGCACTATAGTCTAGATGCATTAATTATAAAACTTAACTACTTATAGGTTATAGATATAGTTAATATAATGCCTTTAGATTGCAACCCTGTAATTATTAATATAGCCTTAGACTTATTATTAATAAAATAATAAGTATAAACACTAGATAATAACCTATTAAAATATAATATAGTATATTAAATATAAAAAGACCTAGTAGACTAAATATAAGGTATTAATAATTAAATATAAAAAGTACTTAAAGTCTAAATATAAGGCAATAATAACTAAATATAAAAAGATATAAATAAACCTATCCTAGCTGCTATAGATTAACTATACACTCTAGTCTAAATATAAAATAATTACCCCTCTTTAATATTATTATTTAACTTAATACATTATTTATTAATAATATAAAGAAAGTATACTTATACTGCCTTTACTTAACCTAAACCCTTAAAGCCTCTACCACTATACTTTTTATTATCTATAATTACTTATAGATTAATAAGTATTTAAGCTTATTTCCTTTAACCTTTATATTTAACTAAACTTCCTTTTTTTATCTTTTATTTAGTTAATATATAAATATACCTAGTATTTATAAATAGTTATAGCTCTTGCTATTTAATAATTAATATATTAACTTATTTAAATCTTTTATATAATAAAGTAGTGACCTTATTACTTTTACCTATTACAACCTTATTAATAGCTAACCTATTATTAAGAATACTTAATATAAAAAAGGATAATAATATACTACCTACTTAAGTAAACCTAAAGGTAATATTATTAAATACTTAATTTAATTATTTATTTAGTTATTTAATATAGGCCTAGTATAACTGCCCTTACTAATTAAAAAGCCTTTATAATTATTAAAAAATCACCTACATTAAGTTCTTTAACTTAAAGGTAATTAATAAAATAGTTAATAATAATATTATTATATAAAACAATATTAATTAATTTATTAAGAGTATTTATAATAATATAATTATTAATAAATATATAGAGTATATTTATATTAATTTATTATAGCTGCTTTATAAAACTACTCTTTATTAATAAGTAGTACTACTATTACCTTAAGAAAAGGAAGCTATTAAGGGCTTTATTAATACCTAAATTAATACACTATATTATTAATTTTATCTAGATTAAGTTAATACTATTTATACTCTTTTTTAACAATAGTATATAAATAAGAATTACTAAAATAAAGAGGATATTTATCCTTAGGCTATAAAATTCTTTTATCTAGCATAAGCAGCTAGTTTTATTACTATAAAATAGTAATTAATATAGCTATACCTATATATTAGCCCTAGCTTATAAAAATTAATATTTAAACTATATTAATTAATAATAAAGATTAAATATATTAAATACCTATATAAAAAGCAGTAAGCTTAATATATACTTTTAATTAATAGCACTATAAATAGATATATTTTATTTAATATATATATACTGCATTAATAACAGGCATTATTATTAAGCCTCCTTGCTGTATTATATATTACAAGAGATAAACCCTTTACTGCTTACTTTAGTTAATATTATAATAATATATACTAAGATAATGGCCTAGTTAACTAACAGTCCTTTAAATATAATATAATAAGTAGCACTAGTTAATTCTATCTATACTGCCTATAATTTAATAATTATAGTACTTAAGGCGCTTACTGTAATAATAACCAGGCTTAACCTTATTAACAGTAAGGTTAAGGATATTATAATATATATTATAAGACTTATTAATACAATAGCTAATTCTAGTAGAAATAACCTTATTTAAATAATTAATAATATTATTATTAATAATTTAAGTTTATAAGTAATATTAATGCTATAGAAAGTATAGATAATATTTATATTAATATAAATAATAAAGATACTAGAAAGGTTAAAACTAACCTTAAAGCTTAAAGATATTAAATAATTAAAGAATTTAAAGATTTAAACTATAAAGACTTGTATATAGCTTAAAATCAATCTTAATTATATTATATTTATTTCTTTATAATAATGCCTTAATATAAATTAAATAGACTAGCCAGGTTTATCCTACTGTTTAAGCCTTACTATTAATAAGATACTATTATTAAGTAGCAGTAATATATATATTATAAATATAGTTAGACTTTTTTATTAAGGTTAATATTAATAACTTATATATTCTTTAATATATATAGTTAATAGCGCTTACCTAGTCCTGTAAAAAATAAAGTATATTTAATAAAGGATATATACTTACTATTAGTAAAACCCTTATTATACTTTTATAATAATTAAGTTATTAAAGTATAACTAATAGTAAATATTAATTAGCTTATAAAATATACCTATATTAAGGTAGATATTAAGTTTAATTTAAACAAGCCTGTTATTATAGTAGTTATTAATATTAATTATTTAAATATAATAGTTAATAAAGACTAGCTATACTATTACTTTATTAATATATAATTCTTTACCTTAAATAAACTAAATTATATAAATATAGTAAATAGCCTAGTTATTATAATTACTAAAGTATACTTTAACTTTTATATAATAGCCTATAAGAATAATACACCTATATATATTTATTTCTATATAAAGGTATAGGTTAAGAAGAATCTTAAACTTAATATACTTATTAAGAATAATTTTATATACTAGTATAGCCTAGACCTAGTATTAATAAAGGATAGTTTATATATATAGTTTATATATAAGGCTAGGGTATATATATATATTAAATAAAAACTATATTTTATTAACTAGTAGGTAGTTATAGTTAAGATAATAGTAATACCTTTATAGAGTTTAGCTAGAGTAGTAATATACTATAGATAATTTAAAAAATATAATTTATATAATATACTATATATATACTACTTTACCTTAAAGATACTAGGCTTAATTAACTATATCTATACCTTAAATACCTTAAGAGTAATTTATAAATAAAGCTAAGTACTTATTATTAACTTATTAAATATATTAATAGTATTTTATTATAAATAAAGAGCTAGTCTACTAGTAGACTATAATAGTAATAGTTACTTAATAATAATAAATAATTAAGTATAAGTAATATAAAAGTATATTAATACTTAATTTAATATAGACTTTAGTAATAATAATATACTTTAATTTATCTTAACTATAATAAATAAATAACTTTATTAAATATAATATAAGTTAATACTTAATAACTATACCTTGCTAAATAAATAAAAGGCTATAAAGAAACCTATAGATATTAAGGAATATATACTAGTTAATAATATATATATTTATACTAAATACTTTAATTAGGCTGACTAGATTTAATAAATAGTAAAGAAATATAATATATAGTATAATTAAGGTATAATATTTCTTTTTAAGAATAAAAAGATAAAGATTAACTTAATAAAAAACTAGTAAAGCTAGAAAACTTTTATATAACCCTACCTCTTTAATATTAATAATAAAAGGTTCTTAAATATAACTATAAATATACTATATATATAAAGACACGCTAGCTAAATAAAATAGCCTACTCTCTTTAGCTATTTAGTTTTTATAGTCTAGTATATAATTAAAGAGGTTAAAAAAGGCTAAATAATTATAAACTTATACCTACTTAATAAACTAACTATACTTAATATATACTTAATACTATTGCAAGAAGACATTATTACTTCTCTTTATAATAAGAAATATATTACTATTTTAAATATATTAGCCTTTTTTTATTAATTATTAATATACTTAAAGTATAAAGACTATATGGTTCTTATTAGCCTATAAAGACTAAAGATATTATATATTATTATTATAAGTTATAAGAATTTATTACTATTTATGCAATAGTTTATAGATTAAAAACTATATTTATACTGCTACTTTATGCAGGCTTATATTAATAATATAGTTATATTAAGTAATATCTTTAAAAAGCATTATTAATACTTATACTAAGTATTTACCTTATTTATTTAACTTTATTTAGCTATATCCTTATTAAAAACATTTTATATATATTTATTAATATAGTTATTAAGCTTTAAAGTTAATGCCTTTAGTTTATTAACTATATAGGAATGCATTAATAATATTATTAAAATATAAATGCCTATTAATCTTATAGACTTAAAAATATACCTAAGTATAGCTATATTCTTAAGAAGGTTTGTTTTTTAATTTTAATATAAAGTAGCTTTACTAAAGAAATAAAAAATAAAGCTATTAGCCTAGCTATATAAAGAAGGCTACTAGATAATTAATATTAATAAAAAAGCTTATTATTTTAAGCTATAGAAAATAGTATTTAAACCCTTTATAATAAAATAAAAGGCTTTTATAATACTATAAAAGTAATTAATAATATAACTTTAGCTTTATTATTATAACTTAAGCTAATTAATATTTTTTAAGCTAGATGCTAGTAAAAGAGGTATAGGCTTGTTTATATTTTATTTAAAAAGTAATAACTAGCTTCTCTTTAAGGTACTGTAAAATAAGATATAGCCTATACTCTTCCTTAATTACCTACTTACCTTAATAAAAACAAGATATAAACTAATAAAGCTAAAAGTAATATATTTAGTATAAGCATGCTATAAACTATATACTATAGTATAGTCTTATTAATAATTAGTTAAAATATTAATAAATTATTAAGTAATTAAAGGAATTATAGTTTATATTACTATATTAATATTAGATCTAGTAAAGGTGAATTAATAATTAATAATAATATTTATTTATTTAAGCTAGTACTAGCTAGATATATATTATATCCTTAGTAAAATTAATTTAGTGCTTAATACTTTATTAAGGTTGCTTATTAAACTACTGGCTGTTAATTAGCTACTAGACAAGAGTAAACAAAATAATATTTAAATTAATAATATCTACTTTATTATTATTATACTAGCTATTAATAAAAACCTTTAATAAAAAATTTAAGCTAGGTATAAAGATAATAAATACTTTAATATTATTATTAATATCTTAAATAAGAATATAATATATATAACTTCCCTTATATTTAACTAGCAGGATAAGCTTATTAAAACTCTTTTTTTATATAATAATAGATTGATTTATAGATGTAATGTTAATAATTAACAATTCCTTTATATATTATATAATTATATCTAAGATATTTTATAAATAGTATATAATAATTAATTTTATACTAGCTTATATAAAACTATAGTAGTACTTAATAGCTTAAGTATACTATAGATAGTAAGGATAATACAGGAATATATAGTATATTATTTATAATACTTAATAAACTAAATAAATATATAAAAACTAGTAAGTAAGCTATAATTAATATAAAGCCAAGCCTAGCTATACTATATTATTATAATAGACTTTATTATTAAACTTTTATTAAAGACTTTATAATCTTTTTAAAAGCTCTTTAATTATAATTATAATTTTAATACTATAATAACAATAATCTATAAATAATTAAAAAAGTCTATCTTAATTCTTAGTTTAATATATTATATAGCTAAATAATAGGCAATAGTTTACTTTTATATATTATTACTATATGACTAAGGGATTCCTTAAATTATTATTAATAATAAAGATAGTAAATTTATATTAAATTTCTAAAAGGCTCTTTTTGCAATACTAGGCACCAAGCTTGCTATTAATATAAGCTACTACTCTTAAATTAATAAGGCTTTTAAAAGAAAGAATTAAATAGTTAAAATTACTATATATTATTATATAGCTACTTTAGATATTCTTTAGATAGAGATTATTCTAGTATTATAGTTTACCTTAAATAATATATATAGTATACTTATTAATTATAGCCTTAATAAACTTACTTTAGGCTTTAAATTAATAAAGGTAATAAACTTATTAAAAGTTAATTATTATTTAGATTAAGATATACTAAACACCTTGTAATAATTATATATAAAAGATGCTAAGCACTTAATAAATAAAGCAGTAGTAAATACTAAATTTACTTATAATAAGCACTATTAACTTATTAAATTTTAACTTAATAATAAGGTCTATCTATACTTATATAAGGGATACTATTTACTAAAAAAACCCTTAAGAAAATAATCTTAATAAAAGGCAGGCTTATTTAAAATAATTAAAAGAATAAGCTTATTAATATATTAATTAAAACTATTTATAAAGTAAAGGATTTATAATATTATTTTTATTATCTATCTATACCTTATATTACAATAAGACAACCTATATAGCTATAAACCCTTTTTTTTTAATATTATTATAGTAGATAGTTAAACTTATTAAGAAGTTAATAAATTAGTGCAGTAATAATTAAATTAATGCAGTTATTATCCTTAGGTAGAATATTTAGTTTAATAAAAAGGTTGCAGGCTTAAGGAAGACTAATAGATTAAATAAAGAGAGCTTGTATAAATAGTAAAAGATATAGTATAAGAATATAAATAGATTAAACTAATGCATTAACTATACCTAAAAATTGTAAAAACTATAAAGGTAATAGTTATTTTAAAAATAAATATTCAGGTAGTAATACTATACAGGCAATAATTATTACTGCTAGCTATAAAAGTTAATTAAACTAGCTATTACTATAAATTTATAATTATTAATACTAGCTATAAATTTATTTCTTTATATATATACTTAATATTTTTAACTTAACTTTTTTATTATCTTCTTTACTCCTTTATATATCTTTATATATCTTTATTCTTTTATATCTTTATCCTTTTTTATTTTAATTATTATTGCTATTTTATATAGTTATTCTTAATTATACCTTATTAATTATAATAGCTAAGGTTTAATCTTATTATACATGCTATACTATAAATAATACTCTTTAATATTAAACTGCTTAATAAATATAAAAAGCTAGAAAAGGGTTATTAAGGGGTTAATGCTATAAACATTATTACTATAATAATAAAGGATAATAAAGCATATTGTAAAGTATTAACTTATAGTATTTTTTAAATAATTAAACTAAACCCTTAAGACTACCTAGCTTGCTTTAAACTTTATATTAATAAATATATTTAGACTAGAGTATTAAAGGCCTTAATATAGTTATTATAAAGTAGTTACTATAATATTATAAAGAAACTTAAGTAGCTAGCCTATACTATAGACCTTATAGGATATTACTATATCCTTAATACCCTTAGTATTATTATAGCTATTATAATAAAATAATTATACTATATAAAGATTAATAAAATAAATATAATTATAAATATTATACTATAGTATAAAGTTTTTAAGTTTATATATATAGCTATATATAATTAGTCTATACTTTTATTTAAAATTATTTTAATTAATTATATTTAAGAATAACTAAAGTTATTAATAAGTAGTAAAAATAAACTAGCTTAAGAAGATAGTAGTAGTAATAATAATAATAATAAAGATAATAATAATAATATCTTTTATAAAATTATTTATATAGACTAGAACAAGAATGTCTATAATACTGCTAGTATTATAATTGCCTGTTAGTAATATAAAGCACTTGGTAATAAAGCCTGCTCTCTTACTCTACCTTTGCTTATTATAATAATTATTGCTATAATAATTACTTATATAAAGGCTAAGAATAAGATAAATAATTTAATTACTTAAATCTATACTTAAAAGTAAAATAATATACTTAATATTAATCTAGACTGCATCTTAACTAAGTTAAAGATTAAAGTATTATTAATTAAAATAAAGACTTAGCTCTTAATATAAACTATGCAGGTTAATAAACCCTATATTATTACTTAATTAGTAAATATAACTATAGATATAAAATAATATAACTAAATTAAAGTTATAAAAAAACCTAGACTAAAGGTATAGTTAAAGACAGGACTTATAAGCATTATTATTAATAATTTATAAGTATTAGTATTAATTAATAACCTATTAGTTAAAGCTATTTAATAATAGATTTATATTATTATAGACTAGTTATAATACTATATTAAATAGACTAAAGCAAGATTATATAATTAAATAACTATAGATATTATTAATAAGATATATTAAATAAAGAAATATCTAATAATAAAAGTAGCTATAATTAAAAATAATATAGCATAGGTTAGATCAGCCTTAGTAAAGATATAGTACTTACTTTAACTAATAAAATAAATATATATATAAGCATTTACTTAATTAAATAAATATAAATAATTACTATATACTAACAAGATAAAACATAATAATACTTAATAATTAAGACAATAATTATTTTTAAGGGGGGCACTTGTTAGGCCTAGATAGATAAGGCTAGCGCTAGGCTTAATAAGGCTAGCAAGGCTAGCACTATATAGCATATAGTGCCATATAGTGCACAGACTATAAGCACCTATATAGCTTATTAGATAGCTTAGCCTCTAGTATAATAATCAAGCTTATAATAATATCTTCTCTATGGCCTACCAAGATTAAAGCTTAAAGTTAACTTATAGTAAACTTATTATTATATTACCTTTAAAATACTTAAAGTATAAAAAAGTCTTTTTATAAAAAGAAGTATTAAAACTAACTCTTTTTAATAATCTTAATTATATTATTAAATTAAAAAATAATAAAGTACTTATATAAAGACTTATTTATTACCTTATAAAGAAAAAGCTAAAAATACTTTATAAATATATTTAAATAGCTTTATAATATAGTTAGATATAATAATCCTATAGCTTTTTTAATGCTTTAGTTTTATTTATTTTAAAGAAAAAAGGGAAGCTATAACTATATATTAATTATTATATACTTAATAAAACAACTTAAAAAGATAAAGTACCTTTACCTTTAATTTATAAAATTATAAATTATCTTAAGGAAGTTAAAATCTTTATAAAATTAAACTTTAAAAATATATACTACTAGATATATATCTATAAAGGTAATAAGTATAAAATAGTATTTTATTATTAATATAAGTATTTTAAATACCAGGTTTTACCTTTTAGCTTAATTAATATACTTATTACTTTTTAGAGCTATATTAATCTAGTCTTTTATAAGCTTTTTAACTATATTTATATTATATACCTTAATAATATCTTAATATATAGCTATAACCTTATAGATTATTAAAAGTATATCTTTAAAGTTTTTAAAAAGTTATAGATATATAGCCTATATACTAATTTAAATAAATATAATTTCTATATTAATATAATATTATATTTTAAATTTATTATTTATTTAAATAAAGTTTATATAAAAGCTAGTTATATTAAAGCAGTGGTTACCTAGCTAAAGCTTAATAATATTAATATAATATTTTTATTTTTAAGGTTTATTAATTTTTATTAATATTTTATAAAAAGATATAATAAAATTATAACTCTTTTTATAAACTTAATAAAAAAAAAGATTAAAGAGATATTTTAACTAGCCCTTAATAAATAATAAGTATTTAAATAGCTTATTAAAGAGTTTTATAAAAAACCTATATTAACTTACTTTAATCCTTAAGCATTAATATACATTAAGATAAATACTTTAAAATATATTATTAATACTATATTAATATAATAATAAAAAGGTGCTTAATACTTTATAGTATATTTATCTTATAAATTATAAAAGCTTAAATTAAATTATATAATTTTAAATATTAAAATATTTATTATTATAAATATATTTAAATATAGTATTATTACTTTATATATTTAAAATATAAAATTTATATTATTATTATATATCTTAATTATAGCTACTTTATAATAAAGAAAAAGCTATTAAGTAAGTAAGTATTATCTTTATAAAAACTTATACTTTATAATTTTAAAATTAAATATAGATTAAGTAAATTAAATTTTATAAATACTTTATTTTATAAAGTAGATTTTATTAATAAAAAAAAATAGTAAAGCTAAATAAAAGCTACCTAGCCCTTTTTTTAAAATACTTTTATAATGCTTTATATACTCTTAAGTTTATATTTTAAAAGGTTAAAATAGATTTAGTAATATAAGGATATAACTACTTAAATAAAGGGTTATTACCTTTATTAACCCTTTAAGCTAAAAGAGTTTTAACTATAAATAAATAAATAACTTACCTTTAATAAGTATTAAAAAGAATTTTAATTATAATTAAGTAAGTAGTTTAAAGATATATTATTATAATATTATTAAAAATTTATTAAATACTTACTAAAGCCTTACTTAAAGTATAATAATAAAATACCTTTATTATTAAAATAATCTAATAATAAGTTAATAATAAGCTTATTATAAATAGCTATAAAGAATATAGCTAGGTTATAAAGAATAATAAGCTACTATACTATTATAATTATATATTTATTCTTTATAGTATAAAAAAAGAAATATTATTATTATTATATAATAACTTAATAATAGGTTATTAAAGAGTTACTAGGATATTAAAATGCATTATAGAAAATTATTTTTAATAAAGTATAAGAAAAAATATTATTTAGTATATTAATACTTATTTAGTATACTAAATTATTAAGCTAAGATATTATTAACTTTATAGCAAGCTAGCTTTATTATTAATATTAAAATAGCCCTTTAAGGAAATATTTATAAATTTTATAATAAAACTTTTTAAAATTATATATTAAAAATAATTATATAATACTATCTTAATTATAATTAATAAGTATATAAAATATACTTTATATATACCTTATTTTAAGTAAATAACTAGTAATAAACTAATAATAAAGTTTCTTTATTATATCTTTAAACTATATAGCTTATTAAATAGTATTATTATTAATAAAGGTAATATCTTTATTAATACTTAGTAATAAAGTTTTTATTATTTATTAAAGTATAAAAAGTGCTTTAATATAGTATTTTACCTATAGATTAATAATTAAATAAAATATTAAAATTAAAATTTAAAATATTATTTATACTCTTTTTATAATAAGGATTAACTAGATTAAATTTACTATTTACTATTTATTAAGTTTTTTTATAATATAGTAATATACTTAGCCTATAGATATATATTAATATACCTCTTTTTAAACTACTACTCTTTAATACTAAAGGTTACCTAGGCCTAACTTCTTTATATAAATAATAATATTATTAAATATATTTAAAACTTATATAATATTAAGAAATTAGCTATAAATATACTATAGACTTTTAATAAAGCTTATTAAAAATAGTATAATAATAAATATATAAATAAGTATTTTAAAGTAAAGGATTAAGTATTAATTTTTATAAAATACCTTAATTTATAGTAATCTATCTATAAATTAATAAAGAAATATATAAGACTATATTAAATTAAGGGTATTATAAAAATAAGTAAGCTTGTTTATAACCTTTACCTACCTTTTTTATTAAAAATTTATAATATATTTAATATTATAAACTTAAAGTAGTATAATTATAAAGATAGTATACTTATTAAGCTAATAAATTACCTTTTTATAGCTAAATAAATATATAAAATTAAAAAAATTATAAACTATAAATATAATAATAAAAAGCACCTTTATTATATTAAGTAAAAGGATTACTTTAATAAAGAAAATACTTAAATTAAGAAATCTAATTTTATAAATAATAAAATACAGCAAGAATATAAGACTAGCTTATAAGCAACTACCTAGTAATAAAATAATAATAATTTAAAAAAAAAAAAAAAAAAAAAACTATTTTTTTTAATAAAATTAATTATTAAGTAATAATAACTTAATATCTATTCCTCTTTACCCTTTATATTATTATCCTTTATTTATACTTTTTTTTATATTATCTTTATAAATATATTAAGCTTTTTATAATTATATATCTATAATAAAATATCTAGATTAAAGCAAGCCTATATATAGTTAGCAGCTACTTATTAAAGAACTATATACTATATATATTTATAAATATTATTAATATATTTATAATTATTAATAATAAATTAATAATATTAATATTAAAATATAGTAATATTATATAATATATACTTTTTCTTTATTACTTTTTTATAGCTATATTTATAGCACTTACTTATACTATAGCCCTTAACTTTATTTTTAATTTTTAAATTATTTTCTTTTTAATAATTTATAATTTCTTAAACTTATTTTATTAATAAGTTAGTTATTATTTAATATATATATACTATTACCTCTTTTACTATATAATTAAATATTATTAATCTTTATAACTTTTAGGTAATTATTAAGCTAACCTTAAATATTAAAATACAGGCCTTATTGCTTAATTTATAATATATATACTTTTTATTAATATCTACCTACTAGTTAATAACTAATTATTATTTATTTAAAACTAACTTACTTTTATTATCTTAATATTAAAATAACTTATACTTTTTCTTTTTATTATTTAATATAAGAAAATATAATAAATATATTAAATAATATTAATATAATATAATATAATTAAAGTAAGTTAATAATTAATTATTAATAATTAAATACTATATACTTTTTAATATTGCCTTTAATAATAATAAGAGATATTAAATATAATAATTATTTTACTTAAATAATTAATTACTAGTTAGTTAATAATAAAAATAAAGATATTAAATAATATGCTTACTTAAGGTAGATTATTTTATAATAAAAAGAAGAAAAAAAACCTAAAAGCTAGAAAGGAAGAGAAATACTTATTTATACTAAAAAAAAAAATTTCTTTTTTATTACTATACTCTTAGCTTAATTATAGTTAATTAATAAATAAATAATTATTATTAAAATTATTATTAAGTAAGTTATTTTAATATTATAATTATTTTAAATTATTTTTATTTTATTACTTATTTACTTTTATTTTACTATTCCTTTACTTTTAATCTATTACTTTATTTATATTATTAATATTAAGATATTATTATTATAATAAAGGCATAAGTAAAGAAAGTAAATAAAACTAGTTAAAAAAAAAGGAGTTATTAAAAATAAAGTAATTAATTACTATCTTTATTAAAAAAAGCATCCTTTACTATAATAAAATTAGCTTAATTATTAAGATAAATATAAAAAAAAATAAGAAAAAGATTAAAAAAAAAAAGACTAAAGTAAGCTTAATAATAAGTTAGCTATAAAATAATAAAGAAAGAATAAAAGATATACTATAGTAATAATTATTAATATGCTATTTAAGGTATATAATAAGTTAATAATATTTAGCTATACTTATACTTTAAGATAATAAAAAGCTTATTATTAATAAAAGTATTAAAAAGATATAAAGTAAGTATTAAAATATTATAGTATAAGTAGTAATATAAATAGTAATATAAATAATAATATAAGTAGTAATTTAAGTAGTTTTTTAAAAGCTTTTTTTATTTTATAGATTATTATTTATATATCCTTTATAATAATTTAAAATATATTAACTATAAGATAAAAAGATAAAAATAGTTAATTTATAGTATTTAAGAATAGTATTATTAACTTAATTAAAAAGGCTTAATTAAAAGCTTATTATAGCTTAAAAAGGAGTTTATAAGCCTTACTGTCTTTATTATTAAGACCTTAATAATATATATATTTATTACTTTTATTTAAATTTATTAAAAATAAAAAAGTAATAATAATTATAAAATATATTAATAATATTTATATAAAGCTTAATTATATCCCTTAAGGCTTAGTTTATTATATATACTAGGTAGTAAAGGTAAGGATTAATATTAATAAAGTTAATTATAAAGTTACTATAATATAATTATTATATTAAAAAAGGCTTATAGCCTAAAAAAAAGATATTATATATATAAAAGCTAAAGGTATAAAAAGTATTAATAATATTATAAATATAAATATAAAAGGCATTAAGGCTAGAGGGGCTAGATAAGCTTAATAAGCTTTTTTTATAAAAGTTAGTATTACTAGCTTTTTAATTTTTAAAGTTAATAAATAAGTTTAAAAAGCTATTATAAAAGAATAATAAAAAAGAAAATAAGCTATAAATTTAAAAAAAAAGGAAAGAAAAAAAAAATTAAAAAGAGGATTATTAATATAATAAAGATAAGGAGGTGCTTTTTAATAAGCTCTTTATATAAGTATAGCTAATTTATAATAAAGGGCTTGTTATAGGGCTATAATATAAATATTAATAAGATATTATTTAAGATTATTACTATAACTTAAATAAAGAAAGTATTATTTATAGTATTATTAAGATAATAATATAAAAAAAAGGCAGCTTATTAAAAGCTAAAAAGCTTAAACTATTAATAACCTTATTAAAGATTAAAAGCTTTAATATTAAATAAAAATATTTAACTTAAAGCATTAATATTAAATAAAAATATATAAAAGCTTTAATATTAAATAAAAATATATAGCTAAAAGCTTTAATACTTAATAAAAGTATTTAACTATAGTAAGTGGTTTAAAGTATAAAGAGAAAAGGCTTTACCCTTTTTTATAAAAGAAAGGTAAAGATAAATAAAGTTATATATATAAACCTAGCTATAAACCTGCTTTTACCTTTTTTTATAATATTTATAACCTTGCTTTATTTTAAGGCCTACCTAAGATCTATTACTCTTCCTTATCCACCTATCTTTAATACTTTTATAGGCATAAACCTTAACTTTTATATTTAAGACCTTAGTAATAAGGCTGCTATTTATAAAGAGGAGGCACTAAATATAAAATAATATATTAAAAAGCTAAAAGAAATATATAAATAATTAAAGATTTAATAATAAATTATAATTAAAAAGCAGGTGTTTTATTATAATAAAAAGTATAAACCCTTAAAGTTAAATATAAAAGACTTTATTATATTATTAATTAAAAATCTTAAAGTTAAAGAAAAAAAGAAAAAACTTATATTTAAATATATAAAGCCTTTTTATATTACTGCTTGATTTAGTAAATAAGCTTATAGACTTATATTACTTAAAAAATATTTAAGTATTTATAATATTTTTTATATTAACCTCCTTAAGCTATAAAGATTTAAAAAAAAAATCCTAGTTAAACCCTTAATAATACTTAACTTAAATAACCTTAAAGAATAATAAGAAGTAAAAGAGATTAAGGATAGTAAAAAAATAAAAAAAAAAGTTTATTATTTTATTAAATAAGCTAGGTAGCCTATAGAATATAATTAATAGGTTTATAAAGATAATATAAATACCTTAACCCTAGCTAAAAGATTTTATATAAATTAAGCTAAAAAAAAGTAAAAAAAGAAGTATAATATTAATAATACTTAAAGAAATCTAGCTATATTAATAATAATAAAGTAATTAATAATAAAAGTCTATATATAAAGCTTTAGCTATAAAAAAGAAAATACTTAAAAAGCTTAAATAAATCTATAATAACCTTAACTTAATAATTAAAGCATTAAATAAATACCTTTAAATCTAGTAATAAATTAAATAATTAAGTATAGTCTATAGAGTTTACTACCTTTATTATTAAAATGCCTTTAACTACCTTAAATATATTATAAAAAGTAACCTATTAAAGAATATAACTTAAGTTTTTAAAAAAAAAAATAATAAAGTTAATAATGCTTTATTTATATAGTAAGATCTTACTTTAAAGTAATTATTACTTAAGCCTTTAATATTATAAAAGCTTAATAATAATAATATTAATTAAGTAAAACCTTAAAGCTTAGCTTATTTATAAAAAGAGGGATATATAGTAAAGGATAAAGATATTTTTATAATATAAAAGCCTTTTATTATAAAATAAAATAAAGATAAGTACTTTAATTTATAATTAAACTCTTTTTTAAACTTAAAAAGCTATATTTAAATTAATATATTTAATTAAGGTAATTAAAAGTAGTATAAAGATTATATATTACTACTATAAGACCTTATTATATCTTGTAAGAATAAGCTATATAAATATTATCCTTTGCTTTAAAAGGTTAAGAATTATTACCTAGCTTTTTATACTAGTCCTTAAGTAAGTTAAGTTATTAATTAAATTAAAAAGCAGCTTGCTATAATAAAGCAAGAGGATTAATTAATAATTAAAAAAGGCTTTTTATAAAAAGGAAAGGTAAAACTATAAATAAAGTATAATTATTATTAAATACTATATAAATTTTATATTATATAATAATAATATTAAACTATAAATAATAATTTTAAGTAATAAATATAAAGAAACCTTAATAAAATATTAATATATTTAAATCTATAGTATTTATATAATAAAGGTAGTAAGTATATTATTAATAATAAGTAAGATAGTTTATAGTATAGCTATAATATTATATTAAGGTTTATTAATATATTTTCTTAAGTATTAAAAAGGTAATAAGGCTTTTTTATACTTAAAGTATTATAAAAAAAGATATAAAGAACTTAAAGATTATAAAGAAAAAATAAAAAAGCTTTCCTTTTCTTTATATTATAAAAAAAAACTATAAAATAAATAAATATAAAGACTTAGTTAACTATTTATAATAAATAAAGGCACTTTATATAAAGCTTATGTTAATTAATATAATAACCTATATTAATAAAGTATTATAAATAAAGAAATTATTAATACTTAAAGAAAGGGCTTTTAAAAAAGGCTTTATAACTAGATTAATACTGCATCCTTTATATATAATAATTAAAATAATTATTATAAAAAAGGGGAATAATATAATAATATTATTATTTATAATAGCTTACTGCCTTTTTATAAAGGAAGTTTAGCTTAGTAGATTATTAAGCTATATTTAGCCTTAATTTATTAACTAGTCTTTATTAATTAGCCTTCTTTACTATAGCTAGGCTTAATTAATTAACCTAATTAATAATAAGGCTTAGTCTTTTTTTTATAGCTTTAACCCCTTTTTAATTATAAAGCCTTTAAAGAGTATAAAAAGAAGATAGCTCTTTAAGCTTTAGTTTAATAATATAACTTATTATTACTGCCTCCTACCTAACTCTTTTATTTTATTATATTAAGTATAGTTTATAAAGTTTACTACCTTTATTATTAAAATACCTTTAATTACTTTAAATATATTATAAAGAGTAACTTATTAAAAAATATAACTTAAGTTTTTTAAAAAATAATAATAAAGTTAATAATATTTTATTTATATAGTAAGATCTTGCTTTAAAGTAATTACTACTTAAGTCTTTAATATTATAAAAGCTTAATAATAATATTATTAATTAAGTAAAACCTTAAAGCTTAGTTTATATATAGAAAAAGGGATATATAATAAAAACTAAAAGTATTTTTATAAAGTAAAGGCTTTTTATTATAAAATAAAATAAAAATAAATACTTTAATTTATAATTAAACTTTTTTTTAAACTTAAAAAGCTATATTTAAATTAATCTATTTAATTAAGGTAATTAAAAGTAATATAAAGATTATATACTATTACTATAAGACTTTATTATATTATATAAAAATAAACTATATATATAGTATTCTTTACTTTAAAAAGTTAAAAACTATTACTTAGCTTAAACCTTTTATAAATCAATGAACCCCCTGTCCTAGTGGAGCTAGGATGGGAAACGCGGTAGTTTTTAAGACCCCCCTAGTAGTCTGAATATATAAAAAAAACATACAACAGCCGGTGTTCGCCAGTGGTCACCCACCTGACTACTAATCTGCCTCTTATTGGCTTAACGCTGGGAGAGCGGACGGGATCCCGTTTTCTCCAATGGATATGGTCGTATGTGATAGTTTCTTAAGGGAAGCCGGCTTATGAAAGATGGCACCTTTGCCGGACGGGGAGTTGACTGAATCTTGAGGGCTATAGAATCACAAGTCCCTGATGGGAAAAAAAGACAAGACAATTCCCAGGGGTTAAGGGTTAGGAGAGTAGATCGGTGGCTTTTTAGTTGTCATTTTCCTCTACGAGCTTAAATATTTATGGCGTTGGTAATCACGACATGAATTGGGCAAATAAAAACGGCTCTTTGAGCAATTCGCCCGTTGCATAGGAATAAACTGTGGGAATTACCAGTAGCACTCTACATCACCGAGTACCCATTATAATAGATTACCTAGGCATTATACGTCTCCATCACTAAATCAAGACCCCTGGTCCGGATCAGGATCAGGCTGGATCAGATGATGATGCAGCCTCGGTGCCTGACGTTGGCGACAATCTTCTTGTCTTCTGCCCCAAAGTTGTTGATTTAATTCTTGCATGTTGATGGAGAAACACCACCGCCAGGAAGCATGGTCGGTGATCAGGCCGCCCAAAAACAGGCCCAGGGCAGCTCCCACAACAAGTATAACCCGGCTGTAGAAGTGCTGCTCAGCAACATTTAGCAGTTGATTTATTTCAACATGGCTAATGCTTCAGCCCTATGCAGTGCCAGCCATGTAACATTGATTGCCTTTCCTTAAAATTTAGGGTTGAAAAGCCCCAGATCGTGCGTGGGTCCGATGGGCGGTAGGCTAAGCTAGGCTATTACATATTAATGGGCAGCCCATTGGGTACCCAAAATAAGAATGGGTCCTTATCAATACATACGTACTGTAGTTCCAATCTTATCTTATCAATCAAAAAGTACATATGTATATAAGCCCCAAAACCGGCCGAAAAAGAAAACTGTGAGAAAAAACAACCACTTAGAATAATATCAAAATGTGATATATAAAGCTAATAAAATTGATATAATATTTTTTTAAAAAAATTATAAAATAAAATCCTACAATATTGATATATAAATACATCTATATTATATTCATTTTTAAACCTTTTTTACGCTTTATTTTCATTAATATTTCATTTTGGGTCTTTTATAGGGTAGGTCGGGCTATCTATTCTGGCTTGTTACATGGGGCATCCCTATGTGCTTTCCTCTGTTTCCATTTTTTTTTCGCCTCGCCAATCATCGCAGACCCATATGTATTTTATAGCCATTATTAAGTCTCTCCTCTCACCCTCTTATCAACGTCCCCTACATATTTGCACAGTCAGCTTTTTTTTCCATTGTATTTGTGGTGCTAGGGTCTAGTAGCTTCAAGCAGGCAAAGCCAAGACGAGTTGCAACTCGTCGGGTATGTTTCCGTCTTGCCAATTTTGTAGATTATCCCGATCCATCCATCGCTCCCTGGCCATCATCGTCACTCCATCTTGATTTCTTCTTAGACCGATGACACATGCACTGTCATGCAGGCTCAGACATCATGTTCTGTCCCGTCCTTGGTGTCATGTCGTGTGGCCCCATACTTCCTGTGATAATACTGAGACTTAAACAATCAAGTGAGGCTATCTAGAAAAAACTAGGAAAGAGAAAGAGGTAGACAAAGTCTTCCTTCTTAAATAAACAAAACATACTTGTAAATCGATAACCGAGGCAGGTGTTGTAATGGCAAGCAAGGAAAACAAAGGCTTAAATTAATTATATAGGACATTAAGTTCTATCTAGGCAGGAGATGCTCTAAGTGTGGTGGCTATGTATAACTTTGTTCATTACATAATCGGTCCGTTGATGGATCGATGGCTACCTAGGGATGAAGGTATCGATGTATGTTCTTTCCAATAGTAGCTTGGGTTGTCGGGGCGTCACGTGTGGTCGGTCAGACAATGATTATCAACAATCATCACAGCTCCTGCACTTCCACACCACACTCCTCCACGCTTTCATCTCCCTGCACTTCCACACTCTTCCACGCTTTCATCTCCCTGCACTTCCACACCCTTCCACGCTTTCATCTCCCTGCACTTCCACACTCCTCCACGCTTTCATCTCCCTTGCTCAACAAAACTCTCTCGCCGCCACCAAAGCGCCCACCATGGAATGGCGAGATGCACAGCGTATGGCCGCGAGAGCCATGTCGGCCATTCTCGCGGCCCATCACGTCGAACACGCATTCATTGGTGGCTTCGCCGTGCAGACGCTTGGAGGCAAGCGCCACACTGAGGATATCGATATTGAGATAGACATCAATGACAGAGAGTCTGCCTCTCGCCATCAAATTGTGCAACATCTCATCACAGCCGACTCGCGCTTTTTTCTGCAAGGCACCAAGCTATTTTTCACCCCAGCTGAAGCGCCCGAGCACTCCATTCCCATTGAAACGCTCCCAATTGGTTCCCTTGGTCTCCCTCCCACCTTGGACATCATCCGTCTCGGCGATGGCGATGGTAAATTTTCTCCCTGGATCTTGAAGCTAGACTACGCTAATCTTCTTTCAAGATCAAATTCCCATTCTACGCCCTTCGGTCCTGGTATTGACCAAAATCAAACGCTGCATCCACTTCATCGGCTCTACCAGGCCCAAGTCCAGACGCAAGTTGGAGCATGATCTTTTGGACATCAGATATCTTCTCTTGTATCTAGTCAAACAGGGCGAAAAGATCAACTTTGCGAGTTACTCGTCTCCAAACCCTGAGAGACTATACAAGGCCGTAGGCGATCTCTTTCAATACTATCGGAGCGAAGGGCCGGATGACATGGCAGACACCCTACTTTCGGTATTGGAGGACAGTGATCGTGCAAAGATCGATTCGATCTAATATGGGGAAGGTCTATCTTACGGAACAGCAACTGGTGTTGCCTTTAGAGTTATCATATTGCGAGACTGGCATCAGAGAATAGCTCGGTGCAAAGATCGATTCGATCTAAATATGGGGAAGGTCTATCTTACGGAACAGCAACCGGTGTTGCCTTTAGAGTTATCATATTGCGAGACCGGCATCAGAGAATAGCTCAAATTGTCTTAATACTTATTATGGGTGATCTTTCGAGGGTAATTCGTTTTCTGTCATGGTACCGGAAGCAAGCTTGATGAGGCTCTCCCTTATCCACTCCTCGCCATCTCTCATTTCCCAAGACTCAATCCTCGCGACTGCATTCTCAATCTCTAAAAGTTCAGATTCTGACAACGGCACCTCATTCCCTATCATCTCCTCGTAGTCTCCTTCATAGCTTGTATCACAAAAGTTGAAGACGATAAGAGTAGCCAAATCTGCCCTAAGTTGATGCCGTAAAAAGCTTTTTCGTGTTTCGGCGCAAATAAGACGCACCATGGCAGTACAAGTTGCCGCAAGAGGTACTGTCCAGATGTTATAGGTGTGGCCTGGCATGCCTGAGTACCGTATCTCTATTGGTTCGAGATCGTGGAAGTTCAGCCCCGACCAGGACAGGGGTAAGAGAACAAGCCTCCGGAAGCAGTCATGACCTAGGCTCTTTTTTGTTTCGTCATCAATATTGTATCGCACACCTAAGCCCGGGGACTCGGACGCGTAGGCGACAGGCAGGGACTCGGTGCTTTCTGGATAGTACCCCAAGGAGGCCGCAATCCGGGTAGCATGAGGTAACTGTTGGTCGGGAACCAAAAAAAATAGACTCTGGTATATGTTAAATAAAGCAACAACGCTGAAGAAGAAGAAAAAAAAGGGGGGGGAGGGGGATGTTTACTCCATCTGTCGCAAGAGGAACACCTAGTCGGCGTTGGAGCGGTTGCTCCCACTCCACAAGGTCAATCTGCGCTGCCGCGAGTTGGTGGAGCAGGACTGCCACTCGTTCTCTATGGCTGGTCATTCTGATGCGATAACGGTCAAGAGAAGTAGATAAAGATGGTACGGCGGTGTTTTAGGATGAGAAGAAGGTGAAAATGAATCAAGATTGTGGTTCTCAGTGGTTGTTGTGATGATGAGGCCACACCATGATGAGTCAGCGCAACCTATGACAAGAACATGGCCCGTGCACCAGCCGCTTTCAGCTATACAGTACAGAGTAACTTACTCTGCAGTGAGTATTCAAATATGGATTAGCGCGCTTGGCAAAAAATTATCAACCCGTATAACCAAAGTGCGCCAAAGCTTATGTATATACAACGTACATACGGAGTAGTAGCTCGATGAAGATTACTCCGTAGATGCTTTTGATTAGCGAGGAAAAGTTCAAGTGACCAACGAATTGTGGATACGGAATACCCAGATATGGCCTCGCACGTCACTGATCTGAACATTAGACCCACGTTACCTATCTTGTACAGCCAATGAACGCGTTGAGCGCTTAATGTTAGGTCAGGTGACCCCCTTGTGGCATAAAAAATGGGAGCTTATGTCAGGCCAGTTGCGCCCCCCTTATATTAAAGTTTGTCGTCCTCAGAGAACCCACACACTAATATTATTGCGTCTATTCCGTCAGTTCATCATCGCAGCCACCTTTAATTCGCGAACTTTATGTAGCGGCCTATATTTTTTGTTCTTTATGGACGACCACACTGACTCTTTTGTTGGTCTGAAAGTTCTACGCGATAAAGAAGATTACGGCCCGCGTCAAACTTTTTTTCATCGCCTGGCTCGGTGAAATAGTCCCGCGCTTTCCTCAATATTGTTGCTCGGAGACTGTTGCCTGGGAAACAAGGTCAGGAAATTCCGATGCCTACTCGACGCCCTGGCGCTCGAACTTTCTCAGGCGAGTCCGTTGAAAGGGTCGGGATCTTGTGAGTTGAGCTTGTTGTATCAAGGCTTTGGTGCGGTGAATATGTGTAACTTTACCCTCCTCTCTGTCTGCCGCCGTTGCCAGTACATCATCCGCAGCAATATTATCGTGCGAAACCGAAGACATTAACGCCGATGAGGATGCCAGGATGAACAATGATGACGGCGATGCTGATAGCATTGAGGGTGTCGATGATATATCGAAGGAGTGTGATAAAGTGATTGATCAATGCGTAGATGA
The DNA here is from genome assembly GCA_020631695.1 of Trichoderma cornu-damae. Taxonomy (NCBI): domain Eukaryota; kingdom Fungi; phylum Ascomycota; class Sordariomycetes; order Hypocreales; family Hypocreaceae; genus Trichoderma; species Trichoderma cornu-damae. Next base: position 2,820,200 of record CM036091.1, on the reverse strand, counting down.
TGTTCAAGAGAGTTTGCATGCTATAAAAACGCGTTTGACGAAGGCCTTGGAAAACGCGAGCATGAGATTCGATGGGACACTGGTCCTTGATATGTAGACGATAATGGACTCGGGATGTGACTTCTTATGAAGGTTGTTTTTCTCAATACTGTTTCGTCAAGTTTGTCCTCGGTTGTAGGAAATCAATGATTCATTGCAATCCTTGATGTCACGTAAATGAGTGTGAGCTTGCTTGTTCTTTAAGGTGACTCTAACTGAACCATCTAGGTATAAAGACGACTGGATGGACATATTCAGACTCGATAGCCCAGGTAGTTATTGTTTGTAGTCCTGTAGCAGCGGATAGCTATAATAGCGATTGCGAAAACAAGAGGCACCACACGACTGGAAATAGAATGGCTGAGTTGTCAGATTATCGGTCAACCTTGCAGGAGGCTTTGGTCGACCTTGCTGGAGGCCTTGCCAGAGATATCGTTGGATGGATGCTGATGGCTGTCTGTTGCGACTCCACATCACCATCTCGCAAGTACACGTTCACAAATACGGCATCTTTCTTTTCCCTAGATTACCCTTTAACTCTCCTCGAGTCTCCCAGCATTCCAAGATTGGATAGATTCGCCATTTTCGAGAATTTTAACCAGCGCTACATACACGCTTGCTGGGAGATGGATGGATGTATTGCTCACGCATTATGAATCTATCGCAGCATCATTCTGCCGAGAGCGCAGATGGTTTCTTTCTTCGTCTCGGACGAAAGCCAGCCAGGCCGCTTGCCCTGTAGAATGTTCTATACGCGATCACGTATTCACTTGCAGCTGGAGCGGGAGGGGGAGGTGCTTGGAGCATTCGTCACGTCTGAATAGCTATTGTGCGAGTAACTCTGCGGCTTGATGGAGATGTGGGACGCCGGGAAGGAAGCCGAGAGGCAACGTAATATATAATATATAATATATAATATATTATATATATATATATATAATATATAATATATTATATATATATATATATAATATTTAGCTATTTATTTATTAAAATACATTTTATATAGCGTATTTTTATATCTCAGGTATCCTTGCTTAGTATATAAAGAGAAACAATATAAGGGGGCCCTTCGTTGGTAAACCCTTGCTGTGTATGCATGCCACTGTCAACCAAATACACTACCCCCTAATATGTAGCAATGCTACTCCGTACTCTTTCATGGCGACTTTATTGCCCAGCCTTGGCAATCTCGTGTTTGACCCAATTGGTCAAACCCCCCTTGGCAATGATCTCTTGTAGATTCTCAGGAAATTGGCCCACCTTTTCCTCCCAGCGTTCTCCATTCTCGCCCTCCACCACCTCGACAACACTGCGGGAAACGTCCCATGTGAGAGTCCAGCCTGTGCGCCGTGTCGGCACCTTGTCCGACGAGGGGAAAGAAGCGCGAAGACGCTGAACGAGCCGCGGGACCTCCAAATACAAGAGCGCGTTATTAATACAGTTGCGGGCAAAGATGTTAGAAAAGCTACCAGCGATAACGAGCGGTATCTGTCGGGCGAGGATAGCTGTTGCTGCTTGCTCTCTCGATGAACCACAGCCAAACCCCTCTCCCGAGACAAGGATATCGCCCGGCTTGGCGACCGAGCCAAAGTCTGGGTCGTAGTTGGACATGCAGACCTTGGCCATATCCTCTGTCGTCATATCATCCCGATATGTGTACTTGCCTGCGTAAATATTATCCGTCTAGCAAGAGAGGCTTAGCATCAGAAGCTCACGGTGATAAGTCAGGGAGGAGCTCACATCAAGTTGGTCGGCATCGCAGAACAAAATTTCACCGCTGATCTTTTCTGGGAACCCCGCAAGTATCTGAGTAGTTGCTGCATTTGCAGCGTCGCCATCGCCTTGAGGGACGGAAGACTCGACCCGATCGATCAGCGACTCTAGCTGTTCGACCACGCCGTCGAGCTCACTCAGAGGGGATGCCGGCAAGCCAGTACCATAACCAAATTCGATACCCTTGTTCGATTTCTCAGGGGCTGCTTCGTATACGCCGGTGCCTGATAGTTTTCCGGCCAGAGCACTGGCAGCTACAACCGCGGGGCTGGCGAGGTATGCCTGAGCGACTATGGGCACAGTGAGTCTTCTGCAAAGTTTTTTTTTTTTTTTTTTTTTTTCAAGATACCAAAGTAACTCACGTCTGCTTCCCATCCGACCCTTGAAATTGCGGTTCGAGGCAGATACTCCACACTCGCCATCCTCCAAGAGACCCTCTCCCGCTCCGATACATGGCCCACAAGCAGCCGGTAGCGGAATAGCGCCGGCTTCGAGTAAAGTCTGCCAGCTACCTTCGTCCTCAGCCGCCCTCTGTTCGCTAATCGAAGCTGCTGCAATATAGAGCTTGACATGGTCTGCGGTTTTAGGGATTTTGCCACTGCCGCTGGCCTTGGCGGCATCCTGGAAGACCTTGGCTGCAGCCTTGAAGTCGGAGCTTCGTGAGTTAGTACAGCTTACAATATAAGCTTTATCAACCTTTATATTCTTCAAGGCGAGCTCGTGCAAAGGAGTTGTGAGCTGGACCGAGTTAGGTCCCGCGACATAAGGCGACGTCAGGGTGGAGAGATTTAGGTATAGCTTCTTAGCATAGTGAGCTCCGGGGTCGGCTCGGACATACGCAGGGTCGGAGTAGAGCTTGTCGATCATCTGGTGCGTGATTCTCTCCCGTGTCGTCCGGTCCTCACACATTGCTGCCTCCGTGGCCTTGTATCGTAGCCAGCGCTTTAAAGTCTCATCAATCGGGAACTATAACACATTAGACAACAAGGCAAAGATCACCATCATCTGCATGTAAATACCATGGCGGAGGTCGCAGACCACTCTGTAGACATATTGCTTATGGTAAGTCGATCGTCGATGGAGATGCTGGCCATTGTCTCCTCAGAGCCAACAAACTCGACACTGTGGTTAAGTACGTCTTTAGGGAAGAGCCCGCAAAGCGCGATGATAACGTCCTTTCCGGTCACGCCGGGCTGCAGCGTCCCCGTAAGCGTAACCTGCGCCACAGGAGGAACCTGGAACCAGCTTTTACCCGTTGCCCAGACCGAAGCCGCATCGGATCTCACCAGAGCAACGCCAAGGGATCCTAGAGCTCCGTACATATTGCTATGGCTGTCGGAGCCAACGCACAACGTACCGGGCCAAACGAACAGCTCCTCGATCTGTAGGAGGTTAGTAGGAGCTCTGGCGTAGGTAGATCTGAAGACTCCAAAGACTTGCCATGACTTGATGGCCGATTCCATGACCGGCAGGAAAACTCGCGACACCATGTGTCTTACCAAATTCTCCAATCAGCTCATATTTTCGAAGATTCGCTTCGCTCTTTAATTGGACTTGATGATCGATAGCGAAGACTAGCTGGGACGGATCCTTGATGCGTGTGGCATTCATCGACCTACAATCGGTTTTTAACAAAAACAGCCCTGATCGGATTCTATATGAATGGTCACTACTTCGGGAGGATCCTCTCACGTGAACTTTTGAGCAATTGGCCAGGTATTATCGTGGCTGAGACATCTATGAGGTCGTATTTGAACGTAATCGCCGCTGCGAACGAGCTTGTCTTCCGGTAGACCGACCGCGTAGCGTTGCATAATCTTCTCCGTGAGGGTCTGGGGCGTCTCCCTCCGCGGCGGGCTATTGCTAAAGGCAGAATCCTCTGCCAGCTTGTGAGATGACACTATCGCTCCATCAATCGTTGTCGTGCTCAGCGAGCGACGAAACGAGTGCTGGTGGCGTTGCAAGCGGACGAGATGTTGACTACAGAGGCCTCGACTGGGCAATCGAGCCCAAGGGGCAGCAGCCGCGATCCTCATTGCCCTATACAACATCCTGCGCCGAGGGAGCAACGTAGGATCCGGTGAACGGTCGATCTCGTGAGTATATTGCAAAACAACTTCAAGATAAAAAAAAAAAAAAAAAAAAGTTCTGCCGCAATTTGCTCCCCACAAGCCGAGCTCGGAGTTTGCAAGTTCTGAAGCAAAAGATTTAAACGAAGATTAGCCGAAGGGGTGTTGACACAATAACTAATGATGCCCACAGGCGCCTTCATTTATTGGAGCCATATAATAAATAAGTCGCCACCGAGAGAAAGCAGCTACCTCAACTGGGATTCAAAACGAAGGGCCTGTCGATGGAAATTCGATCTCACACGTGATTTGGGCAATGTGGAGACTCTAAACAATATATCCAAGGGCAGAATAATAGATGAAGAGGAATTCCCTAATGACAGAAATTGACCTCTATAAAAGGCTTGTTTACTGCGTATTTGTTTCACCTATTGCTACTTTGAATATTATATCTCATTTAGTACAGTATACAATTACGAGAAAATGCGTAAAGATATAGTCAAGCTTGAGTTGACCAGCATTCCGAATACTTTCGTTCGAGAAAGAGATGGGAAGGAGATTGTTATACTTCCCCATGTGTAGAACGAGAAAATAAGACAGGAAGTAAAGTGTCTGGCTTTTTCAAATGTAATATCCCAAGATGATCTTGATTCAAAAACGTAATATAGTCATTCATAGGCAGGGAAAAAAAAAGTTTCGGCATCCCCTCCTCTGTCTTGAAGAAGTTTATGAGAGACAGATGAGCAGCCCAGTGTTATACTGTTCTGTATACATACTTCTGCATAAAATCGATTGCGTTTTTTCTTTCTCTCCAACATGGAGAAGCATTGATATACTTCTCTTTGTCTTCAATCAAGCACATACGACCATAGGTAGTGGAAAATTCGGGGTCTCGTTTGCTCCCCCATTTGACAAGCCACTAACCGGCAGATTAGTAGCCAGGTGGGTGACCACTGGCGAACACCGGCTGTTGTATGTTTTTGTTTTCTTTTTTTGCTATCCATCGGTAGATAATGGAGGTTCCCTCAGCTCCTACCCGGCCACCTCGGATCTCGACGAAATACGACACATGCATCAGTTGCTCTCCGCTATGGCTGCCACCATACTGCATGTCGATCCGAATACGCGAAAGACAGCATCGTAACTGCGATGGACAGGCAGTTCAACTGTTGGACAAGCTATCTGTATCTCGAAACCCGGAATCGGACGGGTCGAAGACGGCCCCATAGGAAGACAAAAGATTCGTTCCGTTCGTTAATCGTGGAACTCGGGCTATCGGGGCTCTTCCAAGATGGACTCCATCGTCAATCCGTCCCACAGCGATGGTGATGACGACGACTCCCAGGCCACGCTCAAGCTCTCGTGCCTACCACTGCCTGGTTGTCAGGCCCGAGTCACTGCCAACCTGCTTGTTACGACCATCATGAAGGGGGACCTCTGGATCAACGAGCGGATGATACCCACGATTGAGGCAGAAGCCTCCCAGCAAGGAACAGCGCAACTTTCACGACGGCTATCAGACCTATGATGAAGACGAAGGGAGCAAGGGTTCGAAGAGAGAGAGAGAGAGACACCGCAAGAAGATTAGGCTGGGTGGAAGTTTGAGTGGAAGCTTGCGGAGTACATGTACTGTGTGAATAAGAAAGCCCGAGCGAAGCATTTGTGCCGCAGAAAAGAATGCTACCAATGTACAGTAGATATGCAGTATGTGTACTATGTGAATAACCCTACATGTAGCTGGGCTTGCTCAACAAAGAGGACAGTTTTTTATTTTTTATTTTTTTTTCTTTGTGTAGACTTCAAGTCGCAATGCCATGTCCCAGCCATCCTCCCAGCTCTGGACATGAGGCCAGCCATGGTGCACTCACAATGTCGGCCATGTCGTCAGTTGGGAGTCAAGCTCCTACGTACACCGCAGAGTATCTCCTCTCCCTCGACAATGGACAGCTCGTCAAGTGTCTGAAGCGTTGCTCATGCCCTGAAGGCGGATTCGATATTTCAAGCGATGTTGGAGTCCAAACGAAATGATCTTTGCGAAAGGCCGAGGTACGGAGATGCCTTTAAGCACCTATGCCTCCTTCGCCGTTTGATGCCCAAGGACTCGAGTTGATGTGTCTCGAGGAGCTCCTTCTGAACGGCGGAAGGCCCGTGGCTGGCGACATTGCGGCGCTGACCGACAAGGAGCGCAAAAAAGCTCCCGGTGGCTACATGACCCATTGTCCAAAGACGAAATACCGAGAGTTTTTCTCGAGACAAGCAGATCGCTGGTGGGATTTCATCAAATGGCAGGCGGACAACCGAGGCCCCGAGACTGGAGACCATGGGTGTTCTGCTTACTCGGCGGCACATATGCGTAGGCTCTCACTATCACACGATATGTCAGATAGGTCGGTATGAGAAGAGGCACTTGGGTGAATGTGGGAGATGGGAACCAAGTACCTCGAGGTCCCCGAACCAAGCCTTCCGGCGTACCGAGACCCAAAGATGCCTGGACAACGTGGGTTGAGCATCTCAACTTTGAGTACTGGGAGACAGATGGGCTAACTGCATCGCTGAGGGCCTCGGAGGGAGGTTACCACGATGCCTGGGATAACCTGCGGCGCGTAGGCACGCCGCAGCTTTGCTGCACAACTTTGCTCGTATCCCGGAGCGAGACAGGCTTTCAACAAAGGTTCCCCTCCGGGAGAACCCCGGGAGATGAGCCCCTGGAGTTGCAGCTGGCACAAACGCGACGTAGCCTCGAGGCCCTACAACAGCGGATAGACAACTTTCATCCGAGACACTGCGCTTCACCGACGCAAGGAGGAGTCCATTCGCCACCAGCGCATCTAGTTGGAAGCGGCGCGGCGGATCCCTACAATTGACGTGCGAGCGCTTCGAAACTACTATGTGTGCACATATGACGATGGCAAACAAACATCCCAAATTTCTTACTCGACTCTACAAGTTTATGATAGTCTGAAGAGAGAATTTATATCTATATGCTAAATCTAGAGGTTCTATTTGCTTAAAAACGGTGTAAAAAAATAACATTGTAAATACTTCACGACGTTTCGAACCTAGGACCTCCACAAAAAATGTGATGCTCTTCTCATATATATCTCGTTTGACGACTAGACGCCATCACAGCCCGCAGGCTATGAAAGTTAGTACTAGCCTAATATATATACTAACATGCCAGCCTGCACTGCACGTAACATAACCTGTCAGCCAAATTGCCACAGACTCTAGAGAAGGCAGCGCGCATTAAGGCAGGCAACTAAAGATGTCGTGTGCTAGAGTCTTTCTTATGGCTTTTGTAATAGTACTTTGTCTTAACAGATTTACGCAGCGATGAGCGATAATTATGGCTTCACATGTGCGTGTCCAACGGGTTCGAGTGCATAAGGTAGTCATCTATCTTTAATCATGCTAAAAGCGCAGGATCTAATGCATGCTATATAGTAACTCATGGCTGTATATAACATGACTTAAGACAGTGGAAAATGCCAGTCAGGCACGACGATAATAAGATAAGGATGCGATAAAGATATTGCCCCATTGCCCTCTAGCACTATATATTCTATATAGTTCCTGCCAGTTTCGCATAATGGGAAATAGCTAGAACTCGTTGGACTATAGGTAGTACCTTCCATGTAGGTAGCTGGCGAGTAGGTTCCTTCTATCTTAAGGGAAAGAGCCTTAAGAACTAACATTAAGAGAGAAGGCACGCTAGATTAATAGTAGAAATTAGGCACTATAAATTTCTCTCTTAGCTCTAATTTACTAATATTTTCTTCTTTTCTTCTCTATATCTTTTTTAATTTAAATATAAGTTACCTAGGGTCAAACCTAAGGGGACTATTTCTTTTTATATAATTTTTAAAAACTAAGGCCTGCTTCTCTTACTTCTCTTGCTTAGTATAGCGTATTTTATTAAGGGGGCGTTTAATAATCTTTTAGGCTTTAGCTATTTTATATAGACTATTTTTGAAACATTACTCTTGACTCTCAGTCTCGAAATTTTTTTTTTTCATTGAGTTCTGGGTCCTGTACCTGGTCTTGAAGAAGAAACCTGCGAGTTGTCTAGATTGTGTTAGGGCTTCTGGAGTGCTAGAAAAGACAGAAATGAAATCGATGGCTGTAAAGCTACTACTAGTAGCTGCGTTTCCCTTGAGGCATCACCTTGCTCAGCCGTTTGCTTACCATCTACTCAGGTTAAAGCAGCGACAGCTCAGACTCAGCGCTAAAATCGGATTAGGACTGCCTGAGCTGTCCATTTGTCTCTTCGTCCAGTGCCTATAGTCAAGTCCTGCCCATCGCCGTAGTTTGCTCGATCGGGCTTTGATGATGCCGTCCCAAAGAAGCGACTTGGTACTCAGGTAATATCATCCTCATTCGATAACGTCTCACCAGAGCTCTGGCTAGCATCTTCTTCCAGCCCGCATGTGTTTGCCAAAGTTTGAGCTGCTCGGTGGACCGTTTTCCTTTGCTGTCGGAGTCTTCGCTTCGCACCGAGTGACAATTTCGGCGGTTTCTCTGGGACGGGAGTTTCCCGGGGACTCCCTATGAGTGGTATGTATGGGGCACGAGCAAACGGATTCGAGTATTAGTGACGGTTGAGCTTCGCGCACCAATCTCTTCTTGGTTCCCAGACGTCCGGGCGTTGGACATGTCGCGGGCAGCAATCATCAGTAAGCATTCGAGGGCGAAAAAAGCATCATTCCCAGCAGCATGGGGCCTGAAACGGTCCCAAGGTATGCTCAGTGCGCCAGGGAGCTTCTCCAGGCTGTACCGGTAGTGTAGCTGTAGAGTGTACTGGGCGGCCTTGACCGTGTCTAGTATATAGCATGCCCCAGCCGCGATGCTTGCGTCCAGGTTACCGAGAAACTTGACATCTTCTTTTGCCCCGTGGGCGACCAGGACGTAATCCCTGCCCTGGGTAAGCGCCGAGATTTGTGCAGCGATGGCAGGCAGTGGCTGCATGTCTGTAGCACCCAACCTAAATCGTTTCGCTGCCAGTTTGCAGGGCTTCGTATCTCGATTGACGAATTGATGGGATGCAATGGCTTTCTGCGGATCAGCCAAGCTATTGCTTGTAAGGCTGCGGGTATCGAATATTGATATGCCAATGTGGAAGCTCTGGTCTGGCAAGACCATCCACGTCTACAGACACAAGCAGGACGTCCTTGATGGATGAGCCTGGCAGGGGCGAGCCGGTTCGCGGTAATGGATTCGCACGTATTGGTTGATTGCCGTATCCAAAGTTGTGATGATGGAATGGGCGTTCGTTGCCGGGGAGGGACGATGAATGCGTTGCGTCAACGGGAAGAAAGGGGAAACATTTGGTGGTTGAGGCTGGAGGAAGACAGAGACGCTGGTTGAGGCCGCGGTTCCTATAATAAACTGGCGTACGGGCAGTGGCTCATGGTGGAAACCAAGAAGGCCGTTGGCTGGAGTTTATTGACCAGCTCAACATGCATCATCGTCATCATTATGATAGAGTTTCGATGCGAGGAACGTGAATCTATACGAATCCTCAGAACAAGCCACCAACAGGCGGGTGAGTGGCTAGCCAGAATTATCTCCTCTATAGGCTTTAGAGAGAGTGAGTCTGTCACATACGACCACATCTAATGGAAAATACGGGATCCCATCAAGCATTTCTTTTGAGTGTGATGTCTTCCATTTTTTGCATTCTGTGACTCTAGATCTGGAGTTGAATAACTTCGTTTTTAGTGTTTAGCTAACCGCGCTCCAGGCTCCGACAAGGCTAATTAAGGAAAAGTTCGGTTACACTCCATTATCACTATTTAATTCTGCCCCATTTTTAAAACAGAGTTTATAATAAAGGTTCCAACATCAGCGTCTTTTTTCAGCCTTACCTTATTAGTTATAGATCTTGTTAGGCTCACCCCTGCCCCACTAACTCTAAACAACTTGGCTAATAATCAGTCGTCAGACTTATTTTACATGCATGTACTGTTTAACATCCTTCTCCCTCTGCTGGCTTCTGCTCTTATCCGATATTTATCCTTTTAGTGCGTAAACATGCCGCGATTCACGCGGCCGCATTCTTTCTCCTAAACGCAATATAACATTAAGCATGTCTTGAACGCGTTAGCAGTACATGCTAATTAAGACAAATAATAAAGCAACATGTAGAATTATAGGACCTTTGCAAGCCAAACTCACCGGCCTGTTTAGTAATGTGCATGATGCATATCTAGTCAAACACATGCAGAGCAAATACAATATATTGCAACAAGATTACTTGCAGCTATTATAGTAAATATAAAAGACATACATGCCTCTCAGTATCTACCTTATACATCACTATAGATCATAATTCAATCTTGGATTAGATTAACCATCTTAAGCTAGACTCTCTTCCAACACCTGACAGTCCTTACACAGCATCTCTTACTAAAAAACGCAAAGCAATACCAAGTCTCGCCAGTCCTCCGCCTAGTTTTACAGAAGGTGACAGCAATAACGGCATAGCATCAACACCCTAGAAAAGACATCAACAAGAGAACCAAGATAGATTTTTTAATCCTGATGCAACGCTGTGGCCAGGATCTTGTAGCACTGCAGCAGCTTTAGCTTTAGATATTAGCGCTGTATTAAAACAATCATTAGCAAAAGCATAAATAATAAGCTTATAACTAGCCAAGACAGGTGTTGAATATAAATTGCTGATTGATAAAAGAAAGCTAGAGCTGCCTGTGGATGTAAGAAAGTTGTTTAATGCCTTGACAGCATTTGAACTAGGCGTTGAGATTTTGCCAGATTCCTTTTAACAAACTGTCTTTAAAAGCCAAGGAGTTACACTAGGGGATAAAATATAGAAGTTTTGCTTTGCTTTTAATGATGAACTTAATGCTTTACCTAGCTGAATTCTGTCTGTTGATTAGATTGAAGATATCTTAGAAGCAGTAGCTAAGTGTGAAAACTATAAATATGAAGAGCATAGCTAGAATGCCATAGTTTATCTTCCTTTACTGCGACTTATTTTTTATAACTGTGGTAAACCGCTTAGCAGTTTTAATGCTATAATCTGGTAAGCTTATATTTTGTCTTATTTATAATAGATGTTTGCTAATTCTTGCTTTTATAGCACTACAGCCTGGCTATATTGCGAATTTAAACCGCCCTTATCTTTAGCTAAAATGATTGATATATGCATTTATACTGCGCTTGACAATAACGCAGACTTGGTTACAGCTATAAAGGCATTCAGCGATACTATACCTACTAAATCTATTAACTATACTGACTATTTTATACTCTAACTTCGCCTTATTATTATAAGTATTGAGATAAAGTAGAGTGGCGGAGGTGTAGAAAAAGCATAGTTATAAATGGGTGTTTGGCTTGCTTTATATTAGGCTTTTCTTTATTGGGGTGTTAGGCAGAAGCTTTGTAATTAGTGCATGACTTAAGCTCTTGATGAACTAATAGATGATTTTAAGGCGGAAGTGCTTAAGGCGTTATTAAAGCTTGGGTTTATCTTAGGAATTTTTATTTATGGGAATTAATGGTATTTAATGATTTTTATATATAATGAGGGGAAGACTATAGTCTGGTTAGACTGGATGTTTGGGGATATAAAAAGCCTGAGGAAAATTTATATTATTATTGCTGGAGTTCGGAAGCTGGCAGCATGGGGGAGGGATAATTATTTACCTTGGTTTAATAAGCACGTCTTTATAGTGGAAGAATCTTAGATCTAAAGAATGAATGCTTTCTAAATACATATAGACTACATTGATTTACTAAAAGATGTATATTTCCTTGAGATGTTATTAAGAAACAATCTATAGAATACTTTGATTTTTAAAGTTACGCTGCTGCACCCAGCCCTGCCGGGATAACGACCATGTCCTTAGAAGTGGTAAGCTGCTTGGTGTTCTTTAGACTATGCTGCTGCACCCAGCCCTGCCGGGATAATGACCATGTCCTTAGAAGTGATCAAGCTGCTTAGTGTTCTTTAGACTACGCCGCTGCACCCAGCCCTGCCGGGATAACGACCATGTCCTTAGAAGTGATCAAGCTGCTCGGTGTTCTTTAGACTACGCCGCTGCACCCAGCCCTGCCAGGATAACGACCATGTCCTTAGAAGTGGTAAGCTGCCTAGTTCCCAGTCCTTAGTTTCTCAGACTGTGCTGTTGCACTCAGCCCTGCCGGGATAACGACCATGTTTTTAGAAAGATATGCTCGCAAGGCCGCTTGCTCTTTGGAATAAATCCAAGAAAAAATACTAGCCTTGCAAAATGCGCAGTTTGCCTGAGTGATCTAACTCATAAAGTGTAGAATTTCCCAGTTTCTTTATAGACCTGGTGTTTATAAGCTGCGGAGAATGTGATGTTTTAAAGGGTGATTTCTTTCCTTTTTGATTGCGAGATCTATAATTGTTATTATCCTTAGGCTGGGACTCTTTTGTAGTTGCTGTATTATCTGTAACTTGTTGTATAGATAAAGAGAGAGGCGGTGATATATAAGCAGTATGCTTTTCTAGCCTTGGGCGTTTGTACCTGGGTTTGTTGCTGCTATAGTCATTATCTCTAGATCTTTTCTTAGGCATGCTTTTGTCTGTAGCTAGCTGAATTTTTTAATGCTTGTAGAGTTGACTTTAGCTATTATTATCTAGTGTAGAGTTATTGTTGGTGGCTTTTCTATCTATGATTTGTTGAATTGATGGATTAAGTATTGAACTTGGTGTTTTGCTTTTCTATTCTTAATGATAATCCATATTAAAGGCATTATAATTAGATATATCTCTTTTTTTATAGTAAATAGCTATTAGCATTAGGCCTATAAGTAGGAAATTAAACAGTGTAAAATAAAGAACTAACCTCTTTTTGCAACTCTTTTTTTCTTTGTCCTTTTTATTTAAGATGTATGGGTTGCTTGCTAAGACGTTAGGATTATTTAATAAAGGTGTTATATATTGGGTATATATATAGGTTCTAATATAAGAAGTAGCTTTCGCCGCCTGCTCCAGTCTAATTTAACTTTTTATTGGAGTCTTATAATAGTAATCCTCGTCAGGCTATTGCGTTCTATTATATAAATAGGGTCCATGTGCTTCTTTATTGCAGGAGTCTTGTATTGGATTGGCGGTCGTCTCTTTATTGCAACTGCTTATAGCGCTGTCTAATTGAGCATCTTCCACCACATCTGCTTCCCAGCTAAAGGCATTACCCTTTAAAAGCTATAAAAAGTCTATAAGGCATCTAGTTAGACATACATTGGTTACTGTATCTTGGGCATCTTTATATAGAAAGATTTTGTTATTATAGATTGTTCGGTTTACAACCTGAGTTAATAATAACAATAGCTTCTCCTGTCGCTATTTGTTCTCTTCTTTAAAAATTTGCTTAAAGTCTTCTTTCCAGCCTTTAGCAAGCTTAACTATCCTTATTGCATTATTGAAATAATCTCTCTCCTTAAGGATGGGCATTTGGAAGGTATTAAATCGCTCTCAATAATCTGCATAAAGAATTTCTGGGTTCTGCATCTAAGGTTCAACATTATTAAACCATGTGCGCAGTTGGCTTGATTAAAAGGGCGGTGATGGGCGTTTAAATGGAGGCATTGTAAGTGATTGGCGGGATTGATTGCGGTTGGGAAGGTAGTGAATTGATTTGATTCTGCGAAGGGTGTGTAAGGTTTAAGATTATAAAGACAAGGCGGGGAAGAAGCGTGAAGGACTGAACTTAAGTGCGAGTAGCCTGTAGGTAGTTACATGCATGCTCCCTATATAGGTACCTTGAGTTGCTTAGTAAGGAGTTACTTAGTACATAATAAAGAAACTAAAAATACAAGATATTACTTATAGTACCTAGTAGTTATAGAGTATAGTAATACCCTGTATTTTATATAAATTATATATATAGTGGGTTAATAAAAGTATTAATGCACCCCCACTAGACTAGGAATCCTAATTCTTTACTATATAACTTTAACCTTTAATTTCTTAGCTAAATTAAATCTAATTTTAAAATAAATTAAATATCTAGATTCTATAGATCTATAGCTTTTTATTAATATAGCTTAATACTTTATATACTACCCCTGTACAGTAATAATAACTGCTAACTTTTATAGCATTAATTAAATTAGCTTCTTTAGCAAGTTATTATAGAATTCCTCTTAAACTTTAACTACTGCCTTATATAGCTATTGTAATAACTAATTATTCTTTAACATTAATCCAAGTTCTAGATAGTATTTATAGATTTCTTTTTTTAATAATTTCTATAGATTTTTAATAGGATTTAAATTAAGTAAGTAAGGCAGCTACTTAACAAGCTGCACTTTATACTCTTGTACTATAATAAAATAAAAGAGTTAGGTAGGAGGCAGTAATAATAGGTTATATTACTAGACTAAAGCTTAAGGAGCTATCTTCTTTTTATACTCCTTAAGGGCTTTATAGCTAAAAGGGGGCTAAAGCTATAAAGAAAAGATTAAGCCTTACTGCTGGTTAGGCTAACCAATCAGGCCCAGCTATAATAAAGAAGGCTGATTAATAAGGACTAGTTAGTGAATTAAGGCTAAATACAGCTTAATAATCTACTAAGCTAAACTTCCCTTGTAAAAGGGCAATAAGCTACTGCAGGCAGTAGTATTATTATATTATTCTCCCTTTTTATAATAATTATCTTAATTATTATATATAAAGGATATAGTATTAATCTAGTTATAAGGCTTTTTTTAAAGGCTTTTCCTTTAGGTATTAATAGTTTCTTTATTTATAATACTTTATTAATATAGATTGTTATATTGGTTAGTACAGGCTTTATATAAAGTGCCTTTATTTATTATAGGTAGTTAATTAAGTCTTTATATTTATTTATTTTATAGTATTTTTATAATATAAAGAAAAAGGAAGCTTTTTTACTTTTTCTTTATAGTCTTTTAGTTCTTTATATCTTTTTTTATAGTGCTTTAGGTATAAAAGAGTTTTATTACCCTCTTAATACTTAAGAAAATGCATTAATAGACTTTAGTATAGTATTATAGCTATACTATAAACTATCCTGCTTATTGTTAATAATATACTTACTATCTTTACTATATAAATGCTATAGATTTAAATATATTAATATCTTGCTAGGGTTTTTTTATATTTAT
Organism: Trichoderma cornu-damae; assembly: GCA_020631695.1. Taxonomy (NCBI): domain Eukaryota; kingdom Fungi; phylum Ascomycota; class Sordariomycetes; order Hypocreales; family Hypocreaceae; genus Trichoderma; species Trichoderma cornu-damae. The sequence goes on along the minus strand of CM036091.1, from coordinate 2,805,195 downwards.
TACCTAGAATTATTACTTATAGTTTAATACTACTGCTATATAATGTAAGACTTGTATAGTATTTAATAATAATTATACTTTATTTATAGTTTTACCTTCTTTTTTTATAAAAAGCCTTTTTTAATTATTAACTAGTCCTCTTGCTTTATTATAGCAAGCTGCTTTTTAGCTTGATTAATAGCTTAACTTGCTTAAGGACTAGTGTAAAAAGCTAGGCAATAATTTTTAACCTCTTAAAGCAAGGGATAATATTTATATAGCCTATTTTTATAAAATATAATAAGGTTTTATAGCAGTAGTATATAATCTTTATACTATTTTTAATTACCTTAATTAAATATATTAATTTAAGTATAGCCTTTTAGGTTTAAAGAAGAGTTTAATTATAAGTTAAAGTACTTATCTTTATTTTATTTTATAGTAAAAGGCTTTTATATTATAGGAATACCTTTATCCTTTACTATATATCCCTTTTTCTATAGGTAGGCCAAGCCTTAAGGTTTTGCTTAATTAATATTATTATTATTAAGCTTTTATAATATTAAGGGCTTAAGTAGTAACTACTTTAAAGCAGGATCTTGCTATATAGATAAAGTATTATTAACTTTATTATCTTTTTTTTAAAGACTTAAGTTATATTCTTTAATAGGTTGCTTTTTATAGTATATTTAAGGTAGTTAAAGGTATCTTAATAATAAAGATAGCAAACCCTATAGACTATACCTAGCTATTTAATTTATTACTAGACTTAAGGGTACTTATTTAATGCCTTAGTTATTAAGTTAAGGTTATTATAGATTTATTTAAGCTTTTTAAGTATTTTCCTTTTTATAGCTAAAGCTTTATATATAGACCTTTATTATTAATTACTTTATTATTATTAATATAGCTAGATTCCTTTAGGTATTACTAGTATTATGCTTCCTTTTTTACTTTTTCTTAGCTTGGCTTGTATAGAATCTTTTAGCTAGGGTTAAGGTATTTATATTATCTTTATAAACCTATTAGTTATATTTTATAAGCTACCTAGCCTATTTAATAAAATAATAAACTTCTTTTTTTATCTTTTTATTATTTTTAATCTTTTTTACTTTTTATTATTCTTTAAGGTTATTTAAGTTAAGTATTATTAAGGGTTTAGTTAAGCTTCCTTTTTTAAGTCTTTATAGCTTAAGGAGGCTTATATAAAAGATATTATAAATGCTTAAATATTTTTTAAGTAGTGTAAGTCTATAGGCTTGTTTACTAAATCAGGCAGTAATGTAGAAGGGCCTTATATATTTAAGTATAAGTTTTTTCTTTCTTTCTTTAACTTTAAGGTTCTTAGTTAATAATATAATAAAGTTTTTTATATTTAGCTTTAGGGGTTTATGCTTTTTATTATAATAAAATACCTGCTTTTTAACTATAATTTATTATTAAATCTTTAGTTACTTATATATTTTTTCTAGCTTTTTAATATATTGTTTTATATTTAATACCTCCTTTTTACAAGTAGCAGCCTTGTTATTAAGGTTTTAAATATAAAAGTTAGGGTTTATGTTTATAAGGGCTATAAAGGGAGATATTTTAATAATAGTATTTTATACTATATTTAAGCAGTATTAAGCTAATGCTAGTAGGTAAGGCTATACTGCTTGTTCTTTATTAATAAAGTAGTAAAGGTAATGCTTAATAATTTAGTTTATTTATTCTATTTACTTATTAGTTTAAGGGTGAAATATTATAAATAACCTTTATATTGTTTTTAATATATAATAAAGCTTTAATTAGAATTTACTTATAAATATTAAGCCTTAATTATTTATAATTCTTTATATAAAGTTAAAGACTGTTTTTATTTAGCTATAGAATAATATTGCAAGATTTACTATAATAATAGTGTTATTAATAAAAAAGTATAATAAATACTTTATAAATTAATTTATAATAACTAGAATTATATTAACTTCTTTAGTCTTAAAGAGAGTAAGGGGCAGGCTTATAATAAAGTTTATTAAAACCTTTTTTTAAGGTTATAAGGGAAGTAGTAAGGATTTAAGCTTACTATATAGCTTATGCTTTTTAAGTATACTCTTTTAGCAAGGCCTATAGACTTATATATACTTTTTTATATCTTTATTTATAAATAGCTAGAAGAACTTTCTTTAAATAAGATTAAGGGTTTATATTATATTAAAGTGCTTAGCTAAAGGATTATTATAATAAAGATTAATTATTTTATTCTTTATACTCTTTTTTAATATAAAAATGCAGTTATAATACTGCAAGATGCCTTCTATATTTATTAACCAAGTGCTAGTCTTTTAGTATAGCCTTATTACTGCTTCTTTAATAATTTAATATTATATCTTTAGGTCCTTTGCTTAAAGGTCTTTAATAAGAGATAGTAATAGCTAGGAAGCCTTTTCTTTATATACTACTTCTTTATAAAGTACTGTTTTAATTAGTTCCTTAAGAAAGAGCTTTTTATAATAAGGTATCCCTTTAGCCTAGTTAGCTAATTATTTAGGAATTAAGGGGGTTATACCCTTTAACCTTTTAACTTAAGGTATCTTGCCTGTTAAAGATATTTTATTATATTAATTATAAGCCTTAGGCATCTTGCTTTATAAAGATATTTTATTATACTTAGATTAGCTAGGAATATAGGCTTCTTTAGCTATTTTTAATTTTTTATTATACCCTTTATAATGTATTAATACTATAGTAATACTTTATATTAAAGCAAGCCTTTTCTTAAGGTTAGGTAATAACTCTTTATTCCCTAGTATTAAGGTTTTATAATCTAGTCTCCTTAATAAGGCATTAATAAGGTTGCTCTTCTCTAGCTTATATTTAATAATAAAGTTAAAAAGGGTAAGGTATATATACTATCTTGCCTGCCTTTTTAATAACTTTAACTAGTATATAAATATTTATAAGTTCCTGTAGTTTAATAAGACCTTTATAAGGTTCTTTACCTTTTTAATATAGTATTATTAATATTTAAATAACTTAATAATTATAAATATCTTTTAGTCTAGTATTTTATAGTTAAGTTTAGCTTTATTAAACTTCCTTAATTAAAAGGCTATTAAGTAATACCTTTTTTTTTTATTAAGTTAAGAGAGTATACTAGCTATTATAAACCTAGATGTATTAATCTTTATTTAAACCTATAGCTATAGGTTAAAATGCTATAAAAGAGGTATTATTTAAAAGGCATCCTTAAGTTAATAAAACGCCCTTATTGCCTTAAAATCTAGCTAAAGAAACCTAAGCTTTTTCTTATTCTTACTATCTTTAAGCAAGGCTATAAAAGGGGCTGCTATCTTTAAATAACCTTTAATAAAGCATTAATAAAAGTTATAAAACTTAAGGAAGACCTATATCTCTTTATAGCTTTAAAAGGGCTCTTAGGTTATAATAGTCTCTACTTGCTAAGGGTTTATTAAGATGCCTTTATTTAATAAGATAAACTTAAGGAACTTAACTTAATCTTAATAAAATATATATTTTAAAGGCTTTATATATAGCTTTATTTTTTATAGCTATTTAAAAACTTATTTAATATAGTTAGTATACTTATTATAAGTCTTTAAGAAGATAAAAATATTATTTAAGTATACTATATAAATAGTATTTAATAGCTTATATAATGCTTTATAAATATAATATTAAAATATAGTAGGGGTATTAGTAAGTTTAAAGGGCATTATAAGGTATTTATAGTGCTTATACTATATTTAAAATGCTATTTTTTACTTATCTCTTTTTTTAATTTAAATATAATAATAAGTATCTTTAATATTAATCTTTATAAAATATTTTATATTAAAGATATAGTTTAAGATTTTTAAAATTAAGGGGAGAGGGTAGTAATTCTTCTTTATTACTTTATTAAGGCTTTAATAATTAATATAAAGGCAAAGGGTTTTATCTTTTTTTAATATAAAAAGGATTAAAGCGCTAGTAAGACTTTATAATAATTAAATCCTTCCCTTCTTAAGGTTTTCCTTAAGGTATCCCTAGAGTTTTTCTAGCTTTTTAAAAGATAAAGGGTAGATAGACCTATAGGGTGGTTCTATGCTTAAAAGTAGGTTAATTATATAGTTGCTTAATTAGTAAGGAGGTAAGATGCTTGATTTTTTAAGGTTAAATACTTTTAAAAAGTTAAGGAGTTTAATAAAGATATTATTAAGGTCTTAAGGCCTTATCTCTTTATCTTTATTAAGTAAGAGAAAGCTATTTAATATAGCTATAATTAAGTAAATATAAGCTATTTATTTATAGGCTTTTTAGAATTTATAAGGTTATATAACTTTAACCTGCTTTTAGTTTAGCTTAAACTACTACTTTTAGTCTTAAGGTATAAAGTAGATTTTTTTATTAATTAAGGTTAGTATTTTTAAGAGTATTAAGGCTTTATAAAGGTATAGGTTGTAGTTAATATTAAGGTAATAATAAGTGAAATATTAAGTAGTCCTTTTTAAGTCTATAAGGCTAATAAAGATAGCCTAGGCACTATAATATAGGATAGTTAGGTTGTTAAAGACTTTAAGTCTTATACCCTTAATTAAGACTTACTAATAGCCTTACTTCTTTATAAATTATATATTAATAAGGTTAACCTTACTGTTATTATTTAGGTCTATATAAGACTTAATAAGGTTTAGGTTTTTTATTATAGCTAAAGTATTAAAGTATCTTTTTACCTTAGTGTTTTTATTACTAGCTATAATAAGGGTAGCTACTTTAATTATTTTTTATTTCCTTAATCTTGCTTATTAGCCTGGTTAGGATAATAATTTATATAGTAGCTTAAGGCTTTATAAATAAAATAAATACCCTTTAGGTTCTTGTCTTTATTTTTATTATAAGGCTTGGCTTTAATTAAGATATAGTTAAGGTTTAATAATTAGTTATTAAGGTATTATTAATAAGGCTTCTTTCTTTATATATAAGGGGAGTCTTTAACTCTTTACTTTAAGGCTATATAATAAAGATTATCTTAATACCTTATTGCTAAAGAGATAATTTCTTTATAAGTTTTTAAGAGGTAGTTACTTTACTTTTTAATATAGTTTTAAAAAAAGGGGAGGAGTTAGTTATAATAAGTTAAAGTATAGTTCTTTTTATTAAGGGGAGGAAATTATTTTTTTAATAAATCTAGATAAATATAAAATTTATAAAGGGACTGGTTTTTTTATTAATAAGCTTTATAAAGGGTAGAAGATAAAATAAGCTTTTAATAAATAAAGTTTTTAAGTAATTTATTACTTTATTTTTTAAAGTATTCTTAATCCTTTTTATAATCTTCTTTTTATTATAAAGTCTGTTTATTAAGGTAATATTCTTATTTTATACAGGCTTTACTATCTATATTATTAAAGGTATAAAAGACTTTATAAAAGTTTTTTTTATATTTATAAAGAGTATTTTTAAAAAAGTATTATAAATTATTTAACTATTTATTTTAAAGGTATAAGTTTACCTTAGTTATTATATACTATATATTCTTAACCTTAATTTCTTTTTTACTTTTTTTAAAAAAGTTACTAGCTTTTTAATACTTTTTTTTCTTTAATTTAAAGAGGCTTTCTTTATTTTAAAGTTTAGTATAAAGCTTTTTTATCTACTTTTAAAGTATTTTTAATTCTTTAAGTTATTTTAATTAAGTTATTTTATTTTAAGCCTTTTTAATATTATTATAAAGGCATTAAATATCTTATTTATTAAGCAAGGCTTTTATATTTTCTTTTTTAAGTTAAAAAAGGTCTTTATCTTTTTTTATAAACTTAAAGGGGTTTTATAATGCTATAAATATAGGTTTTATAGTATTACTATAGGTTTTTATTATTACTACCTTTTTAAGTAATTTATAATAAAAAAGCTTTAGAATATAATAAAATAAAAGAGTTAGGTAAAAGGTAGTAATAATAGGTTATATTACTAGATTAAAGCTTAAAAAGTTATTTTTTTTTATACTCTTTAAGGGCTTTATAATTAAAAAGGGGCTAAAGCTATAAGGAAGAGATTAAGCCTTACTGCTGGTTAGGCTGATTAATTAGGCCTGGCTATAGTAAAGGAGGCTGACTAGTAAGGACTAGTTAATAAATTAAGGCTGAATACAGCCTGATGATCCACTAAGCTGAACTTCCCTTGCAAGAGGGCGGTGAGCCGCTGCAGGCGGCAGTATTGTTATATATACTTATTTTTATAATTAATTTTAAACTATTTATACCTAGTATATAAAGGTATTATTTTAAGTAAAGATTAATCTTAAAAAGACTATTATTAAAAGCTGCTTTTATAAATACTTAAGAATATAGCACTTAGTAATACTACTATACTTAGCCTTAAGGTTTTTAAGTAAAGGGTAAAGAGATATATAAAGGTAAAAAAAAATAATACTTTAAAATATTTAAAAATAATAAGTTAGCTTTATATAAAGCTAGATATATACTAGTTTTAATTATTTACCTTGCTTAATAGTTAGTATAAAGCTATAAATAAGATAGAAAAATAATATTTAATTTTATAAAATACTTACCTACCTTTTTTATTATCTTTATATATAATTATTAACTTATTACTAAAAATCTAACAATCTTAATATTTAAAAGGCTTTAAAATATATTATTTTATAAATTTTAAGTACTTTTATATAACTTTTAGTAATAAAAATAATTATTAAAGTATATATTAATAAAGGATGCCTTTAATTTAAAGGTATTGCAAGAGAGTGCGCTTTAAGATATTAAGATTAAAAAAAAGAAAAAGATTTAATAATATAATAAAAAGATCTTAATTAATAATTTAAAATATTACTTTTTTATCTTTTTTAAAGAGCTTAAGCAGCTATTTAAAGTAGTATTATATCTTTATACTTTTTTAATCTTTATAGTAGTAAATAATGCTAGAAATTAACTTTAGTAATACTTTAATAATTCTTGCAATCTAGCGCTAAAGCATACCTATATTATATATAGTTTAAATCTTTATTTATTTATAAAGATTATATTCTTTTTTAAAAAAAATTAAAGGTATTTTAGTTAAGTTATTGTAAAATAAAGTTATAATAGTATTTTTAGAAGAATAAGAAATTGCATTATAGTTATATTGTAGGCTAAAGTGTATTAATACTTTTATTGCCTTACTGTAATATAAGGGAATTAATATAAATATAAGTATAAGTGTAAGTATAGTCTTTTATATTAATAATAAATATTTTCCAGCTTATTAATAAAATATATATTTATATATAGGTAGTGGCTGTAAGTCTTAAAATAGTAAAAGTAAAAAATAAAATATAGTAGGTTATTAATTATATACGTTCTTTGTTTTCTCTATTAATTCGACTTCCACAGATGCGCCCCTTCTACTTAGCTTTTATTGCAGCGCTGAAATACTCTGCTCGCTCACATGCTTTTTCCTGCTAGCATTAACCATCCATGGATAATTTATATCTCCTTTAATCATATCCAGGATGTTATTTGTCTCCTTTACGCCCCATGCCTTCCTTAGGTTGGTGCGAGACTACATTCCTAGTTTAGCATCACCTGGCAGCCTGCCAAGAATTATACAAATCCGTCCAGTATATGCAATAGACCAAAAATTGAACTGTTCTATTGTCTTTCCTATGAGTACATTGAATGCTCGCCTAGGAATTTGGTTGCTGTTCGCTTATAAATATCTCTTTTTGAGAGTTGGATGCGACCTGCATGAGATTAAAAACAAGTCCTGTAGCTGCGGCATGTTGATAAAGATAGGAGTCTTTAGATCAGTTACTACATGTTGAGATCCACGTGTCACGTGTGCCAACACGTGATCTCTCGTGACAAGCCGTAGCCTGCCCTAAAATCCGTTTGCAAGAAAGGAATATTTGGTCGCTTAGCCCGTTTGTAGTTTTTGGGTTTTTTTCCCTTCTTTCGATAGCTTCGTTTTGCCAAATAGAAAATAGAGTCTATTTTCACACTACAAACCAGCTTATAAAAATGCCCTCTATACACATAGTGTAATTTGTTTGCGGGTCCTTTATAAGGTTGATTCGATCTGCTGGATGAATGTTAAGTACAATCGTCCATGGCCCGCTGCTAACTTGATTATACCATGCTCTTTGTATTAGGTCTATTTTAAAAGAATTGGGCCCTGTAGGTAGAGGGGGCTTATAATTCTCTTTTTTAATTGGAGGAATGTCCCTAGGGTCTTGCAAATCATTATCTTGTTTCTTTATATCCTTGTTAAATTCGGACTCTTTGTCTATGTCCTCTATAGAATCAGGCTCTTTCTTATTATTGGTGCCAAGACTGATGTATTTACCCTTGCTAGGATTGGTCATTTTGTCCTTATCTTTGCCTATGCTGAGATCGGACTCTTTATATTTGTCCTTGCTGGGATCAGGCCTTTTATCCTTCTCTCCGCTAGACTCGCCTTCTTTATCTAACTCTTCTTTTTCCTCTTTAACTAGGGTGTTTGCCATGCTGAGATTGCCTTCTGCATCGCCCAGAGACTATATATGCTTAGCAATTAGAGTTATCTATTTTTTAGCTGTAAATACTTCATCAGCCTACATTCTATTTACAATAGTAGCATTTAGATTTTGGGCATGTTTAATAAGATGTGGCGAAGCTAATCTGCCTGCAACTAGGATAGTGTGCGGATAGTTACTATTGCTTTTAATGTCTGTTGCTAAGACAGCCTTAGTATTATCCTTAAAAGCAGTATTTAGGAATCTTTTAAGTTTAATATGGTTGGCATTGAAATGGCCTGCAAGGATAATAGAATGATTATTAGGTGATGAAAGCTGGGTTGATATATTGACTTAAGTTTTAAAAGGAAACTTTCTCTAGTTATATTAAATAATATAAATTGCATTGAGTTATATAGTGAAGACACTTTATTTATTTATTGTGAGCTATATCAAGATATATATATTTAAGGAGAAGTTAAATTAAAATAAAGAGGTTTAATAATAATAGGCTTAAAATAAATCCCTAAAATTAAACTATAGCGTTTAGCTTAATATTATATTAAATTAATTTTATTATATTACTTTTAAATATTTATAATAGAGTTTATTAATTTAAACCGCCTATATGTAAAGCAAAGTATAAACATTAAATTAACATTGAATTAAACTAAGCTTGTATAGATAGACTAACTAGACTTGAACTGAATAGAAACTAGACTTAGATACTGCAGAGTATATGCTACTTCTGTTTGAATCTCTTGATGGCTTTGTATGCTTTAACTTAATAGCCTCTTCGTCTGCTTTATAGCTAAAAGTGTAAGCTTATTATACTTTTTTACTGCTTGAGTTGGGATAACGCTCTGTGGTTGGAACTCTGTCTTTATAAATTGAATATTCTTACTATCTATCCCTTCTACCGCCCCTTCCCTGATTATAGCTTTAAAATACTTATCTCTAGATACTAAGTCTATTAGTGTAAGTTATTAACTTAGAATTCCATTATAAACCTATAACAGCAAGGCTACTAGCGAGATAGCTTCGCTCCTTTTTTAACTTAAATATAATAGTAGCATTAAAAGTTTTAGTAGAATTTAGATTTAAGCATTTTTAAAATACTGATTCTTTAAAAGGTGCATGTCTTATTTAATAGTATAGAAACCCGCACTATATAATAAAAAGTTCTTGCTAGTAGTGTTAGTATACTGTAAATATATTAAATAAAGAACTTATATTATAAAGATTAAGAGCCTGTAATAATGCAAGTTGTTCTTCTGCTAGTGCTATTTGCTTATTGCTCTTAAGAGACTAAAAGAGATTAATTTTCTTAACTGCATCTTTATAAAGCTTTTTGCTTGATAATTTTTGCCGCTCCTTGGCCAGACTTGTCTTTTTTTAATTAAGGCTTTTAAGCTCTTTTCTTATGGTAGATGATATTTCTTTTATTATAGCCTTGTTTCTTTAAGACAGTTCCTCTAATTTGTCTAGTATATGGTTATTGTAATGCCACCTTGCAGCTAAACTCAGCACTAGGGGTAAAGTAGCTGCGATACCTATGCCTTTAGCTGCAAGAATAACTATTTTATATATATAAAGTTTATAATTTATTCCATAAGGCTTATTAAGTAGAATCAGTTGCCCTTCTCTAAGTTGTAATATGGCTTTTGCATGATCTTTATGTTATGATAGTAAAAATGTAATCTTTATTATTGCTTTAAACAAGCTGTCTAGTAGGTGCTAAAATACTATAGCTGTATAACTTTAAAAAATGTCATACTTAAGCCAGAATACTAGGAAGAATAGGTAAAAGTAGCACCCAGGTTGTGGTTGAATAGGGTGAAAAAGTCGAACTGTGAGTTGAAGTGCATCTACATTGCTAGATTAATGCATAATTATCCTAGAGTGACTGGACTAGAGTACTCTTAAGATGTGAAAAATTATTGTGCAAAACTAAAACCCGCAGGACAAGCCAATAACTATTTTAGCGGTAGTGGAAGGGGTTTTTAATATATGTTAAAATATAACTGTAACCACACCTATAGTAATACTTTAATAAACTTAAAGAAACTATCTCTTAAATACTCTCTTAATTAAAGGAATAGGCATGTAGAAAGCTCTTAAAAGAAGACTAAATCCCTAAATAAGACATAAGTATTTTTCAACTAACTATCTAGCATCTCTACCTACAATCTATCTTAATGTTAGTAAAATTTGATTAAAAGATTCTTTCTAATTATCTTGTTTTTAGACTAATGAGATGCTAGAATGTGTAATTAATTTAATAGCTGCAATACTTCTAATCCATGCATAAGCAAGATAATAAGTCTGCCTTAATATATTTAGAGCATTAATAATTAGAGCTTGGCCCCTTATATAAAGAGGAGCAAGGTTTACAATACTTGCCAGAGCTATTTATCTTTATATAAGGTTCCAATCTAGAAGCGGATATAATGGAATTAAAATAAGAAAAATGTTATATAAAAGGAAATATAATAAACATAATGCCTATAAATGTATTATAAGAAATCCCTATTGTGGTAAGAAAAGCCAAAGGTATAGAATGTGCTTTGAAAAAAAGACTCTAGGGTTCAGGATTAGATTTTTAACTATCCAAACAGCTAACAAAATAATAATAAACCTAAAGAAAACAATAAGATACTAAAGGTTTCGATCGAGTTCTATATTCAGTATAAAAAGCCAAATAGAGTTTTATAATAATTAAAGGGGGATAGGGAGTAAAGAGGGGGTTTGTTTACTTTTAACAGCAGACTGAAGCTATGTTTAGTATATATAACCGCTGAAAAAATGCAGTAGATAATTAATTTTAAAAGCGCGTTGTCTGCTTTTTTTAAGTTAGTACAATGCTTAATATCAAAAGCAAGCATTATTTTAAAATTAATCCTAAAGGGCATATGCCTAACCTTATTAATGCAGCGGCATCCAAAACAGCCTGGATTTATAGGGCCTTTGGCGGCTATATGCTTAAGGATGTGGATCTATAACTTAATAATTAAGCACAAGATTATAAAATAGTGCTTATTATTTTTTTAAAAAGACTTTAAATAGGGCTGAAGTATGCTTCTTTAATGTTCATTATTCTATAATATTATTTAAGAATTTAAGAAAAAGATCTTTACTACTTATTAATAATGGCTCGCTGCCGCTCATGCATTAATAAAAACCTTATTTAGGGAATAAGAAATCGCCAACATGGTTTATCTAGAAAGGCGAATTCTTTCCACTATGATTACAAGGCAGATGTTCTGGTTATAATCTGCCGAAAGGATGGCCAATATGCCGGATATCAGTCCAAGCCTGGATTATTATGCTAATTTCAATTAGTAACTAATGATCAGCTATTAGACCTGTTACAATTTATCCAAGAATTGGATAGTGATAGTGCATTATAGCAATATTTAATGCACTCCAGCTCTTTTATATTATCTACAAGTTCAGATTCAGTAAATATGCCAAGCTTAAGTAGTAATAATAGCTTACTATCATTACACAAGACATTACTTATCAACATACCCCCACCAGCCCCAACACCTCCATTAACTAAAACGCCTATAATGGCTTTACTGCCTATAGAAACATCTCTAATTAATGCAGATATGTTTTTATCTTTTCTCTTAAATGATCAAACTTTACTTAGTGACAATAAGATCACTGAGTTGCTCTGGTCTAACATTATTAAATCTACTGGGTCTACTAAGTTAAACAACGAGTTGCCTCGCATTATTCAACCAAACCTAGTATCTAATAGTCAACAGGAAGCTATTCTATCACTTTTAGATCAATACTTTTAACATTTTCAAGTCTTATTGGTCCTCCAATATTCGTCTACTGGCGGCAACTTCCTAGGAAGTCGCGTTATTTACCTCCTGGTGTTTGCCCCCTCTTACTTTATCCTCCTGATAGAATGCCCTTTGCTATTCACAACAGGGAACTATTGGATAAATTAACCGCCAGGCCGGCCCCAACTTCCCAAGAGGTCTAGTTGCATGACTGTAAATGCAATCTTGACTTATACTGGCTGCTTAAGCTCCAGCCCCTTATCTTTGCTGCTTTTTGTACATACTTGGTCACTATTATAGATGCGACTTCCTAGGAAGTCGCAGTATCTAGTTAAGACTTTTTCAGTAGCTGATCTGGCTATATGTACATAGAGCCGAACTCATAGTTTCCAGTTTCACAAACGGGTATAAGGAAGAAGTGAACAGATTATTGCTATTCAGTAGATGACTGTCATGCAGAATTATAAGTTGCCACCAACCGAAAGATGAACAATAAGATGCTTGGCAGAGCAAGTTCAACTAACAAAAAAATAGCATCATTTTTATTAGTAATCGATGTTGCTCAACAAGACTTCCGCTGTCTTATCTATAGGCCCTTTAGGCAGAATCCTAAGCTGGTCGCAGTCTAAGACACCTCTACTTTCTATGAAAAGGCAGATTTTCAACCATTTTACTCCTAGAATCGCACATTAGGCGATCTAGACCAAGCGTACATATCATATAGCAGCTAGTGACTAATAGTATAGAAAGAGGGGGCGAGAAAGAAGAAGAGAGATAAATAAAAGAAGAACAAAGGCTGAGTAAGAGCTTTTGCACTATATAAGGTTTTAATCATCCTCTTAAACTTAATAGCTATCTACTTCTACTTCTATAGATATCTCATCCATCAAATTTAATAAATTTCCTTTCTACTTAAATGCTTTAACCTTTTTATACTATTATGGCTAGACCAAGCTTATTGCCATATAGAGCTGACAGAATTACTCTGGGTTGTTAGTATGTTTGGAGAGATGAAGAAAAGAAAAAGGAAAGAGAAAGAGCCATATTCCGCATGCCTTAGCAAGGTGATCAGAAAGCTGGAACGTACGTTTTGGGAAAGCCACGTACTCACAAGCAGCTTATTAAAATGGGTATGCCCTAAAATCTTGACTTGGTGATATAAGAGTGATGCAAACATCTTCTAGGGCTGTAGAAACCAAAAGGCAAACTTAAAGATAATACTATAACTAAGGAAGACAATGATCTTAAAGCGCTAGTAGAATGTAGGCTTCTTGTTATAAAATAAAATATATATACTAACTATAATTCCTTTTAAGCACTTAAGGTGAAGAGGAATGCAGCAGTAAGTATAATAATATACAGGCAACTGAAATATTACCAGAAAGTAAGATTCTTAATATAAAATTAAGGTAATCAAACATTAATATTTAGCATTAATTAAGAAAATAAAAGCATTAACAATATGAGCTATGTTAAAGGTAACCTTAAAAATATAAAGATAAAAAATCATATTAATAGTGGGCTAATAAATAAAGGAGATAAAGAAGGCAGTACTTAAATAACTAATGCAGTATTAGAACACAGCCTAAATGCATGGATACTATATATACAAAATGAGTACTATTTATGAAAACGGAGGAGAAGCCTGGGCGAAGAATCTAGGAGGGATTGCAAGAGGCAATAAATTAACTAAGATTTATAAATATCAATAATAGTATAGCCTTTAAATAAATAGGTTTTTAATAATATAATAAAAGGAATAAAATAAAAGAAATTAATTTTTTTTAAATATAATTATATTATTTATTAAAGCTAAGTGTGTTATTAAGACTAAATAACTCTTTAATGCTTGCTTGAATAATTAACCTAGTCTCTTTATAAAGTAGCTGATTTAATATACTAACAGAGCGGCGCACTAGATCTGCCTGTGAATTAGATAGACCCCCTTTATAATGTCTCTTTTATTAACAGCCTATTATATCACTAATAGTAAGAGGGAGGCAAATGTTGCAATTGAATTTGGTACATTTTACTTTAATAAGATTAATTTGTTAGTGGATAATTATAGCTAGGGCCTTAAGGTTGGAATACTTGTTTCTTAGGTGCTAAAGTGTCTTATGATAGATAGAACTTTTTATATTGAAGGAGTTGAACAAGATTGCATTAGATAGCAGATACTAAAGTCTGCAGCTATCTAAAGATAGTCGGGTCTTTCTTTTTTTAAAAAAAGTTGTAATATCGCACAAGTATTCTACTTCACTATTTAGACATGTTAAAACGCTATAGTAAACTAATAAAAGTCCTATTACCTTGAGAATATGAACTGCCTGTTGTTGACCAAAAGATAGCAAGTAGTTTTAATAAACTCTAGTATAGTGTGTCTGTAGATTTCGAAATCATATAGCTGAAGGCCATCTTTAGGTAAAACTAAGGAAGAGAATTGTTATTTTAATAAAGAAATATATTCCATAAAATCCAAAATATAAAATTAAGCCTGCTATTAACGCTGGTTTTTATCTTTAATTAGGTGCAATAGATCTGCCTTTTGTTTTAAATCTACTGTCATAATAAGAGATATTATAGTCTAATACTAACGCTTATTAAGTGAAAGAATGGATTATTGAGATCTAGGAAGAGCCTTTACAGAGAGATATGTCCTATTTAAGCAGCTATAGAGCCTAACAACTGCGTCCTATATAATAAAAAGGGTAAAATCCACATGTTAATAAATTTTATAAATACATTTACATAAGGAATGTAGTATATAATATAAGAGAGATAAAAAAAAAGTCAATGGACTAATTATAGAAAGGAGCGATAGAGTGCAGCATTTAAAATTGCAATAGGCAATAGTGTATAACTCTTCTATAGAATTTAGCTTTATATGTAAATCGCTTGAATCCACTCTTCTTAAATATCCTTATAGAATTTTAGAATTAGATACAAGCTACTTTTGCTCTATAAGCCGGATTTATAGATAGATTATTAAATTGCTATTGCCCTGCTGCAAGACCAGGATAACCTTAATGCGATAGCATCCTTGCCTTAATAACAGCAGCAGCAATCACTGCAGGCCGTGCTGTAAATACCCCCTTTCCTCCTTATAATTGTAATTCCCTGCGGCTGCAGCTTGTTTACAAGCCTTAATCTTAAATTGCAAGAGACTGCGGCTTTAATTAATGATGTGATATGCCAGGTAATTATACTATAACTAGGTGTAGGCTGCTAGCAGGTGGCATAGGTATAGAAAGTTTTACAAGCTATCTATGCAAATAGGAAAAGACATTTACATAAATAAAAGAACTTATAGTATTATTAATAAATTTTCTTACTCTAACTTAATAACTACTGCTGCTATTTTTAATTTAGTTGCTTTCACTTATCTTCTAGCATTATTGCAAAGCATTTTGATTAATAGTGATTAAAACCATTCCAAGCTTGTATACTATCCACTTTTATCCTATTAATATGCAATCCGCCAGCGCAGGCCAAACCTCCGGTCACTAATGTGCGATAACCAGGATGTCATCTTCTAACAGTCAGGACCGCGAGTGTTTGCCAAGTTGGCAATCACCTAGCCACCAGACTTATCTAGAAGGGTTATTTCTTTAAGAATACAGAGCATTATAATTCCTAAAGCCTAGATATCTCCTAGGAACCCCTAGGAACCGGTATATAAGTACTTAGGAGGGATATACCAAGGCATTCCACCTATTCTTTTAGTAAATGCTAAAGAAAAATCTGCAAGCCTAAAGTTATAAAGCATAGCACCTTTATTAAAGGAATATGCAATATTTCTAGGCTTAATATTGTTATAAGTAATATTTTTAGTTAATAAGTATACAAGAGCAGATGAAATATCTTAAAGGATTTTTAAAGCCTTAGGTAGATAAAATTGCTTATAGTTACTATTGTTAAGTATAGTATAAAGAGACAGAGGGAGAGTCTCTAGACTTAATAAAAGCATATAGCTATTAAAAAATTTAAGCTTAACAATATTATCCTAAGATTAGAATTAGCTATAATATAATTAGATTAAGATTATAGAAGTACTTATATAGTTTAAGTCTTCTAGTATTATTTTCTCTTGCTGCCACATCTCTGCAAGTTTAACATTATAATGGGAAGTATAGTGAAGTACTTTAACTATTATTAATTCTTTAGGTCTTGTTAAAAGCCAGCAGGAAAATACATATGTGTTTGCAGTCATGCCTAGCTTGTGGATTCTCTCTAGTTCATATATTATTTCTCCTCTAGCTTGAGTTTTAATAATAGCGGTGTATTTATCTTAAAGATCTAGAAAAGTGGCAGTCTTTTAAGGCATTTAAGTTATATTGTAATTATTAGCATTAAGCATGCTTGCCATATAACTGTTTATTGCTTCTCCTATAGCTGCCAGCTTTAGACACGTTGCTGATCGAGTACGCCCAATATAGTCGTTAGCTTTTCGTTTTAGAGATGTAGTATTGTCTATTTTATAAATAAAGACATTAAATGGTCTGTTTTGTACTAAAATGTTGACAGTACTGGAATGCTTATTCCCATCACTGTTGACTAAAATCCTCCAAACGCCAGGATATATTGTAAAAATTTGCGAGAAGTTTAGAATCTCCTAGACAACAGACTGTGTTGTGTGTTCTAAACGTGTATTAACAATATCGTCAATGTTTGCAATAAATATAATGTATGTGGTGTTGTTGGCCTTGTCATTGGCGTTTGTTTCATCGTTGGCATTGGTTTTGTCGGCGTTGGTTTTGTCGTTGGCGTTGGCTTTCTTTAAAACTAAATCGCAGTGGTTGCACAGCGGTTGATAAACGATGTTGATTTCACTTTGAATATCAAGTGGAAGGCAAAAAGTAAAATCAACGTTCTCCATTTTTTGCATGGCGCTGAATAAAATTTTCATATTCAGTGTCCGCTTGATAAGAACGAGAGAAGTTCGATCCAGGTATTGTTTGCTATCACGAGGATATGCAATAACCAACCGGGTATCTAGCGCAAGCGATATTTTAGCGAGGGCTGTGGCCAGTTCCTTCATATCGGCTTCCAGCGCTTTCTTTGCTTCCAGCGACTTCTTGGCTTCCAGAACCTTCTCAGTTCTAAGCGCTATTTCTGCTTAAATGGTCTTTTTTGCTTTTCTCATCTCTTCCAAAGCCGTATTCAAGCGCGGTTTAATCAGCGAGTTATATACACGTGATTCGACCTGGGTTACAGAGCATTGAGAATCGATGGACGGTGTCGGAAAGTGCTGCGCGTTGGATCGTTCCAGGGCCTTTTCAAGTTTTGACGCTGCCGCAACGACTTTAAACACGCCTAACTAGACATGTGTTAAAGGCTGTAATGCAGCCGTGATAAAAGTGTCATTGTCTAAAGAAACCAAGGAATCCATAGTAGTAGAGGTTGATTTTGATAAAAGTAGTGTTGTTCTTGCTAGGTCGCGCAGTTACAGGCACCTTATATATTTACTGCGCCGCCACTTACTCCTTGCATAAGCCCAATGTTTGTTTCGCACACAAGCTGCCACATTGGCTATAATGCACTTAACAGAGCACTGCAGTAAATCGGTTACTCTAGCTTAGGTAAGTGCAGGTAGATGTAACTATTTGAAAAGAGTTGCAAAAGGTAATCTAGTCTTGAAAAAAACAGAACTCTGGATTAAAAGAGTTAAGAATTATGAAACGATTTGTAATATAGGCGCTTCCTACTTTAGCCCTAGGGGAAAAATGGACTTAAGTTATGGCAAGATAAAAGAAAATATTCTATAATATGTGCATCGCACTAGAACGAAATATATTAAGATATAAGGCGCCTATGAAAACTTAACCCAACCTATTTTTATTTTCTATTACGATCATCTTTATCCTCTTTATCCTTAAAGAGCTAGAGTAGATATAGAATGCAATCCTTCTTAATATGAAGACTAAGCTGCCTCTGCGATAAGTGTAATTTTTTTCTGAAATTTAACTGGTGTGATCTCTTCCCATTATAAATACTGCAGCCTGCGCATGGATACAGCGGTATTAGATCTTTAGTTTGGTGAAGAGTTATGATTGATGGTTTTATGTTAAATTGTAAGATTAAAGCATTAAAGTACTATGGGATATTAGTCTATATCTTACATATACTAGACACAGCTGCAGGCATAGGAAGGCAAAATAAATATCTTTGCCTCTTGATTCCTTTAGCATGGTAGAGCTTTATCTGTAAGGATGCGATCTGCTTGAAAGTGAAACTTACTATTGGTCTTAGATCTGTTGTAAAGCTGTTCAAAGTGGCATCCTTGCATTGCTAAACCTTGTTATTTGGCAGCTGCTCCTATTGGATATTTGGGCTTGTTATAGCCTTGGATATATTGGCTATAACAGAGGCATGTAGAGCATTGAGGTCTTGTTCATTGACCTGCTCCTGGCTGGCTTTATCCATGGTAGATGTTTGGCGTTCAGGGTGTTATTGTTGTAAGGGTATGGTGTAGAAGATATGCTGCACAAGGTGTTGGAAGGAAGATATATTATAATTTCATTATGTGGAGGACTGATGCCCAATATCACCGATAGTCACCTGACTCTTTTTGATTAAGTGGGGTATACAGTGGCTCAAGCTTAAAGTCAAAGAAGAATTTAAATGATTAGAAGAACTTCATTCTAGCCTCTATTATTAATATATTCATAGAGTGGCTTATATAAGCATGAGTTTCCTTAAAGGCATTAGGCTAGGAGCTTATGTGATCTATATATGCTTTATAGTGGTGTCTCTTTAGTGGTGGTATAGAGTATTAGAGTATGGACCTAGCAGTAAATATTTAAAGATATATCTACTCTATAGTGGTTATAAAATAAAGCATTAGGCTGAGCAGTTTATTAAAGGCACTTGTTTATTAAATTTCAACTTGTAGAGTCTGGGTTATATCTAATAATATGGCGTTAAATAAGTATACATTAAATATATTATAATCCCAGTTCTAGATACCACTTAAGTTGCAATCTTCTAGCAAATACTCTTTATTAATGATTCTAGGATCGCCATTTCGGAGGTCACTATCTTGTATTCCTTTAGGCTCTACGTCTTGTACATTATTGTCTTGCATGTCTCTAGGGTTTTAAAGAAACTGTTGGAGAAAGATGTAATTCTTAGAACTCGCAGGAAGGGCGTTATTTAACTGTATATGTTCAATATCTTGTAATAAACCAGCGATGTGATTTTCCATGCATGGATATTTTGACCCTCTTGTATTGTCTAAATCAGTTTCTATACGCGCATGTTTCGCTAATATTAGGGTATTATTCTCTTTATCGGGCGGCAATCTCCTTTTCGCTAGATTGGCTTCTGTGAGCGAATGTTCTATTGCTCCTATACTATTGCTCTCCTTATCATTGTTAGAATGTTCTCTTGCTTCTATATTATTGCTCTTTACACCAGACAGCGCTGGCCTTTGTTGACTGTTAGGTTCTATAAATGCTTGGCGAGACTGAAGAAGAGTTTTAGCCGCAGATGCAGCTCCAGATTTTTCTAGTATGTCACTAATATTCTATAATTTTAATTCGTTAACGGCCTTGTTGAACAGGTCATAATAATAGGTATTTCTATTATTAAACCTTATACACTATATTAATATTAAGTAAAAGGATAAATTTAATATAGAGATCTTACATATTATTATTCAGATCGAGGAAAAGGCAACCATAATTAAGGTCATTAAAATTAATATCATCAGGGTTAAAATGTATAAAGTCAGCTTTATCTTTACTTTGTAAGTAATAGAAGATCAGCCACCTTCGCCTACTAAAAAGAAAGTTGTAAAATTCTATTGCTTGCTTGAGAGGTAGTTCGATTTCCTTAAGGAATTCTATAACCTTTTTAGCATGAATGTTTGACAATGATGAGAACCATCTAAATCTGAGGTACGCTATAATAGAATCGAACTGGTGAATAAAATTCTAAATTGCAATATTTGATTTGTATTGTATAGCATGCTTATAAAAGTCTTTAATCCATTCGTTAAGGGTTAATCCATGGAGCTCTAGCGCTTTTGTAGCAGGATTCTAGAATATAGATAGATTGAGAGTCTATAAACTGAAAAACTTTTCCTGCTTCACAAGCTTCTTGATTATTGTATTGGTTGGATCTTCTTGGGTAGTAACATCCTACATTACTGAATTTTCAGCACTAGGTGTGTCTTCTGTAGTAGATGCATTGTCTTAAGGTATACGCAATGAAGAGTTTATTGTGCTTTCTTTAGCAGTAACTATCTCTTGTGAGGCAGATGCATTGCCTTGAGGTGTATGCAATGAAGAGTTTGGCGTGCTTTCTTCAGCGGTAACTATCTCTTGCAAGGCAGATGCATTGTCTTGAGGTGTATGTAATAAAGAGTTTGGCGTGCTTTCTTTAGCAGTAGCTGCCTCTTGCGTAGTAGAAGAATTGTCTTGCAATGTATGATTTGCCCTAAATTCCTTTAAAGCGGCAATTGTCTGTAATTTTTTAGACCATTGTAGTTCTTTAGGGAGACCTTTATTAAAGTATGCTATAGCCTGAAGGGCGATTTAAAAAAAAGGCAATAAGTTCCTAAAAAAATCAACGGCTGACTCCTGGCGAAAAGTTGTGCTCTTATTTTCTGGATAATGCTGTAGAGAGTGTATAATATCCTTAAGAGTGTTTATAATTTCTGTGTGAGTGGGAGTAATGTTAGTCGCTATGGTGAGAAATAAGTGTAGAGAGTAAAAGTTTAAAATGTAATGGGTGGGAATGGGTAGGCGCGATTTTTTATAAAATAAAAGTAGTTCGTAAACCGCGGACAAATTTGGACGCATGGCCTTTTTGCTTGTTTCCACTCGTCTGTTAATTGTATTAGGTGATACAGGCAAGAACCAATAATATAAATCTATAAATTGGTGTCTAAAGTGGGGATGTAATACAAGATGCAATACTACATCTCCGACATGTATACCATCGCCATTGGTCCTTTCCACCGGGGCTGAACTGCTGCAGTCCTTCGAGACCATGGGGGGGGGGGGGGGGGTTACTGTGGGGATAGGATAAACACGTATACCGCCGCCATTAGTTCAAGTGCATAGGTATACACCCCCGTATGCTATTTAATGTAAAGTTTTACATAGTTGCGCTGTAAAACTATGTAAAACTTGAAGCTGAAGACCATACAGAGGGGTGCTAATGTAAGATTAGGATAAACAAGGATGCCACCGTCGTTGCTTTAATGCTATTGTCGCTGGTTTAAGTAGGTATACACCCCTGTATGCTTCTTGACATAAAGTTTTACATAGTTACGCTGTAAAACTATGTAAAACTTGAAATTTAAAACCACATGGAGGGGTGTTAATGTAAGAATAGGATGAATAAGTATGCCACTATTGTTACTTTAATGTTATTTTAACTTCAAGTTTTATATAGTTGCGCTGTAAAACTATATAAAACTTGATGAAATTCAAGACTACAAGGGGGAATTAGCTAATGCTTTAAGCAGATGTGATAGATATATAGTCAGTAGCCTAGCCTAAGCAGTGGAATAAAAAGGTCCTTACCCAACCCAGTATAGAGTATATTATGTAGATGCTTAAGCAAAATACCTACTGATAAACATCTTGATATCTTTGTAAAAATGTATGCATAAGCTTTAAGAGATATGATATTTATATTTTTTATATATAGTATAAAAGGTGGTTTATATACCTGCTCCTTTAATACATTATTTTTAACTCTTATTTAAAGAGCTAATAGCCATCATGCCTTAAGTTAATGGACTAGTTATTGACTTTATTGATCATGTTCTTCCAAGGTTTTTAGTTATGTCACCCTAAATGGTAAATAAACTGAGTCAAGATAATCTATATTTCTATTAAATGATAATGCTTCTTGCTGAAGTCTTTATTCTTATGCAGAAAGGCGTATATCAATCTAATTCCTTTTGGCATATATTAGGGGAATTTGAATAATTCCAGGACCAGGAAGACTATCCCTATATCACGGTTCTTACTAGGCTGCAGCTTTGGATTCTTACAGCCATTTACTTCTTACAAGTCGGTTGGTATAACTACAGCAGTAAACATATAGAATGCGCATCTGATTTAATTTTAAAACATGAAATAAGGTATACTTATAGATCTAACTGTCTTAATGTTGCAAAATTAACTTACTTGAATTCAAGGTTTAATGGTAAGCTATCTGGCGAATTTCGAATGGCATACCTCGCTCTTTTATATGTATGCATGTATGTTACCATATATATCCAGACTTTTAGAAAGTACTGATTATTCTTTTATAGGGAATATAAGATAAAGTTCTCAAATGTATTAGCTCTATGGAGGGTAGAAGGAGATATTTTTAAAAATGGCCTTGCTATTTGTCTTGAACAGCTTACTCCAGCCTTAGTTTAAAGCACACACTAATGCATCATGATGCTGATTATAATGCAGTGATAAACTAAGTTTAGAGAGAGAATTAAAAAAATATTGCAATATAGCCCACTAAGTATAGTCGATATACAAGATTAGCTATACAAGGAGCTACGCCGTACTAAAAAGGATGTTGTCTTTTTATATTAAAATCTAGGAGACTTGGTTAAAAATATTAGCAAGCTCTTGAAAATGGAAGCAGAATTAGGCTTCCTGCGGTTTATATTTGACATTATGTTCAATAATGACCTGCTATTCGTTAATACTGAAGAAGAAATCTCTAACATTGGCGACTTCCTGAAAAGAGCTATTAAATTTATTACTTATAGCTAATCATGCCCCTCTCCAGATCGAATGCAAAACTTTTCAAGGTATTTCACTTTAGTCTTATAAATTACTATATTTTATAACAAACTCTTATAGAGAATGCAATTATCTCACTGACATTATACGCGCCTTGTCTATAGCAGGACCACTTAAGTTTCAGAATATTACCCATCGCTAATATTTCAATATAGCGGTGATGGTATATAGGAACACAATATTCTCAAGTGGCAATGCATCGCATAAGATTGCTAAAATATGGAATGCAACTTGCCACTAGCATAACATAACGCAGCTACTATGTGGTGGCTGGTTTTATATAGCTGCTTGGCCTTATCTTGTTAGTGCAATGGGGTCGTCGTCTACTTCAGGCCAGTGTTAGGCCGAGGAGCCTGCCAAGGCTGACAGTCTGTCAGCCTGAATAGTTTGACACACTGTGTCACACTGTTCTCACAGACCGTGCCATTATAGCTTGTTAGTTAGCTTAGTCCATTAGTGCTAGATCAATCAATTATGTTCTTTATGTCTGTAGCATTGTGGCCTACTAGCTAGTTTGTTTTTAAGGAGCCAATATATCACACTTTAATACAAACCCTTGCGCATATGCATAGCAGGCTTATTACTATTTCTATAGTTAGATTATTTATATTTATTAGCAATTTGACATTTAGATTTATCTTATTGCTTTTTTTAAAGCTATATCTCTTGTTAATATTCTTACTAATAACTTACTTACACTCTCTTTAACACTCCTCCTTGGCTTAATACCTAACTACTATAATAATTATACAGCTGTTAATAAAAGCATAAGAATATTTAAACTTATTAAAAGAAATATAAAGGTTGTGCAATTTATTTTAATGCAGGAAGATAGAAATAGAAATTATAATATAAATCAGGTAGTTCTTCTTTCTTGTATATATTTTACTGCAATATTCACAAGCACTTTAATTACATAGAGGACTAACACTCAAGATCTGCTAAGATAGACCTAGCCTTTTAGCATATATTAATAAATTCCCGCTATATACTTTTAGCTTGCTTCTTAGCTTATAAACATTATCCTTAATGTTCACCTATATGTATTCCCTACCTATAACCAGCTAGAAGGCTTGTATAAGTATATATATATATATATATATATATATAGTCTCCCTCTACTTTCTTTATATCTTAGTTTCCTTAATAACTTTTATGATCTTAATAAGTAAAATCTAAAACAAAAATGTCTGATATAACTGTCAATGAAAATACTACTTCCACTATAGTCAACCTTTATGCTCGCGCTTTAGAAGCTGGAATATACATACTACTAGATGGCCTTGACAAGCGGATTGATTTAAATGACATACCATCTACTATATATACCCACGCTATGCAAGTTGCAATAAAGATATTATTAAAGGGCTTGGATGAACTAATTGAATATTCTGAATTTAAGGAAGATTACTTTGAATCTTTTATATTCAACACTCCCACTAACACTCGCCCTAGTACTCCTATTACATCTGCTAATGCAGCCACTAAGGCGGCTATAAAAAACCTTAAGGCTATTAAGGCTAAGCTAGGGCAGGCGGTATAACAAACCGAGAAGTTATTAAATAAGGTACAGGCTAACCAGGCCTATACACTATAACACTACCACCAACAGCCGGTATTGTTTTTAAGGCAGGTTAAAGCTAGGATGGCAATCTAAGTTTATATATATTTAGATTATTCCTTGCGCTAGCTTTATATTAAAATTAGGCGAAATTAGGCAAAGAATGTAAAAGATATGCAGAATATATATTATAGTTATTAAAAGCCAAGTTCCCTCTTATATACTTATATAAATTATAACCTACTATAAGTAGTTATTATATCTTTAGCTATTAAATATTTTTAAGCGGGTTTTAATATACTATATACTATATTAAATTTAAGGAATATAATAACCTATATAAGTATTAAATAGTAAATAAATATTATATAGTATAATTATCTAGTATATTGTATAGTGAGTTATAGTTATACTTTTATAGTTAGAGATTAAGTTGTAGTTAGGGAGCTCTATGGCAGGAAAATATAAAAGGCCGATTAGACAGAGAAAGCGCATATAGCACAGCTTATAGCACAGCTTATAGCAATTACTGCTGCCTGCTATTAACAAGGTTAAAGACTGCATTAAGGTTATCCTAGCTACTATATATATTTTATTATATAGTGTAGTAATATAATTTAGGCGTAAATGTAGCTTGTAGTATAGGCCTTGTTTATAAAAATAGGAATTTTCATCTGTGTAAATAGGAATTTTTATCTATGTAAATAGGAAGACTCTTCCTATATACTTTTATTTCTTATTCTAAGTCCCTTTTATGAATTAAGTATAAATAGTTATGTTATATCTTTACTTCTTTTTGCTTTATAACTCTTTTACTAGCCTCTAAGAATTTTATAAACTTATTTTTAAGTTAATCCATTCTTAATGTCCTTAGGGTTCTTATTATTTGGATATAATGTCCCAGAAGCCAATATTAAAAATAATATCCTAGAAATCCTCACCAATAATAATGCTTATAAAGATAATATTCTAGCATTTATTAAAAATACTATTAAAGAAGAGATCCCAGCGAGGGCTGAAGATATTACTTCTGCAGTCACTAGTGAAAATATTCTAGCAGCCACTTTTAAAGATGATATCCCAGCAGCTACTACTTTCAAGGATGATATCCCAGCAGCCACTACAGCAGCCACTTTCAAGGATGATATCCCAGCAGCTACTACTTTCAAGGATAATATCCTAGCAGCCACTTTTAAAGATGATATCCCAGCAGCTACTACTTTCAAGGATAATATCCTAGCAGCCACTTTCAAGGATGATATCCCAGCAGTCACCTTAAGTTTTAAAACCAAGAATCATGCCCTAGCAATCACCTCAGCAGTCACTACTAAAAATCATGCTTTAAATCACATAAGATAAAGTATACAATATCACTAAATTATGCCCTTAGATAATATATAGCTGTCTAAATATGCAATCTAAATTTTTAGGGATATTATTCTGTTACTAAAGCATGAGATCGTCTATGGAGAGCATGTATCTGCAGCCTTAAAGTTAATGTCTAAGGGAAAGCTCTTAACTAAAGATATAAAGACTCTTCTTTAAAGAAATAAAGATTACACTGGATTTAGAAAGAAAAATCTTGAAATCTTAAAGCATAATATATATTATATTTAAATATACCTTTATACTATATTAATATTTTAATAGCTTGAAGTACTCCAGAACAGAAATATAGCATATAAAGGCTAGAATAATAATATAGAGGAAATCCTTAGGGTTTATTTAACTATCTTTATAAATCTCTTCTTTACTTTACTATCTATTTATCTTTATATTAATGTATCTCACTTAACTTCTAGTAAGAACTAAGTAATATTATATTATTATATTATATATCTCTCTTTTATAATTCTAAATTTTAGTAATATAAAGTTATTTAACTACTTTAAATATAGCATTAATACTATATTTTTAAGTAATAATAATCTTATAAGAATAAACAGCTATTATCTAAGTATACTGTATTATTTATTATATACTATAGAATTTAAAAGTGTAATTTAAAAGTATAAAATAACTATAATATAAGTTAATTATAGCTGCATAAAGACTATTTAAGATAAATATTAGTTTATAAACTTAGATAATAAACAGACAGTAAGCTATTTAAGCTATAAATATAATAATTTCTCCTTACCTATAAAAAGTATTAACTTTTATAACAGCTTTACTTTATATTTTTACAATCCTAGCACCAAGTTCAAAATGTCTACTATAAAAAGCAAAATTAACTTCTAGTTTAATCCATTAGACAATATCTCTGCTTAAATGGATGAATTGCTTGTTCATATTGAAAAGCATAGTGCACTTTAATGGAAAATCTACTATTTCTTTTGAAAACATAGCCTAAATCAATGGAAAATCCATAATTAGTTTCAATAAGAAGATTCTTCTACTATTTTAAAAAAATATAATACTCTTTATAAAGAACTTGGCGCTGCAATTTATAATAGTAAGATAATAATTGCTAGGATTATTCTATAATTTTCCTTATAATTGAATCTATTAAATAACAGTACTAGTCAAAATTTCCAAGCTGCTAAAGAAATACTTGATCATCTGCTTTTAAATCAAGAGATGTTTATGAATTACTTTAGACATTAACCTCTGGATATTTAAAAAGACTTTTCTAAATTTTGTATTAATTTTAAAGAGAGTATTTTAAATACTTATAATATGGTTTTAGATCTATGTGTTAAGGTGTGTCATACTTAAAAATTGATTTTCTAGTATGCTTATTTTTTAATAGACTTTTAAACCCATGATATATTCTGGATTAAAATTATATATATTTGGTTGGTATTTATGGAAATATATTAGTTAATAAAGATAAGGAAGAATCTATTTAAGATATTAACAATCTTTATTAAAAAGTTAAAGATAAATACCTATTCTATAATAAAACATTTTATAACCTTTTTACTATATTATAAAGTGATAAAACTCTTAAAGTCTTCTTAGAAATATTTAAATATAAACTTTAATTATGCTGTCTTTATAGTTATTAATTTAGCACTAGTAGCCTAGTATAAGTTTATATAAAGAAATTATAATGTTATTATAAGCTTGATTTTAGTGTTATTAATGTAGATAATCTTAATATTAATATTAGTAAGGTTAATAGAGTTAATTTATAAACTCTTATAAAGATGATAAAATTAGGCCTTAAGCAAGTGCTAAATTGTTTTAATTATAATTAAGATGATTTCCCCTTAGCCTTCTTTATTATATTATCTTTAAATAATAAAAGCTAAAATGTCTATAATAGAAAGTGCTGCTTAAAATGCTTGCTTTATTAGTCTCTGTATTATAATAAATGCACTTAAGAAGTTATACTGTAGTAAAACTACTGCTCTTGAAGGTTTTATGACTATATATAACTTTACTGATCAAGATGAATATATTAATAATAATCGCCAACGATTCTAAGAGGAATATAAGTTTTATAAAAAAATATCCAAGTCTTAGTCTATTTAATTATACTGCAATCATGATCTTGAAATGCTGTTAAATTTCTTTAAAGACTAACTTTCAACCTATAAGACTATTATTCGTTAGCTAAGGCAAAATGTTCTCTAAAACATTAATAGTTTTTTAAGTATATTACTTAAAAAAATTAAATGGAGTAATGATATTTTATTTTTATTATACACTTAGGTATGTTTATTTTATAAATAAGCTATATATTATATTGATTTTCCTTTAAAAAAATAGTTCACTGAACTATATTATTTAATAATTATTGAGGAACCTTTAGTTAAGGAGGAGGGCGTGGTTGAGGAAGATGTGCCTGATCTTATTACTGACATACAGGATATTGATAGCGAGGAGGATACTGATAGTGATGAGAACACTGATAGTGATGATGAGGATACTGATGGTAGTGATGATTGAACTGAGCTTTTAGTGTGGATGGAAGCCTTTCTTGAATACTTATGGCCCAGCGACCTTGAAATCCAGGAATATCTAAGTGCTGATAATGACTTACCTGTAGATATGATCTAATATAGATTTAAGATTATAATATCTTCTAAAGATGGGATCTCTTAAGTTAGTAATAAGTTTATATATTAGGCCAGTGCTGTAACAGGCAAGTGATTAAGTGTAGCGCTTAAAGGACTAAAGTAATGTATAAGAGAGCCTAAATATATATATTAACTGTTTAAGCACTATATTATCAATCTACTTATTAGTATATATTGACTGATCTGTCTCTAGATTATTAATTATAAATAGGTTGCTTCTCCTTACTAAAATATTATCTATAGTAACTGCCGCCCACTATAGTAATAGACTTTACTATAATATCTTTTATTTTCCTACTGCTTGCTCTAGCGATATAATGCAGAGGCTATTAGAAGAAATGATAAACATGTCTAACTATTACTATCCTCTTTTATTTTATAATAGGCTTAAGAGCCTAGAGAATTCTATTGAAAAATTAAAAGTGTCTGATTTATATTCCTTCTTAGCCTTTTTAAATGTTGTAAATAATTCAGATCTTGATTTAAATGCCGATTTCGTTTTTAACATAGATCTTAATTAGGAGTATATAATTCTTTTAGCAGGTTTATTTAACTTTTATCAGTATAATAATTTTAGTTGCAGCTGTATAACCTTTAATAAATTGCTATTTGCAGTAGATTAAATATTAACTGATTTATAAAGCACTATTTATCTTGAGAATAACTGTCTTATTTAGAGTGGTATAAGTAATGGTTAATTTGAGAAGGAGTAGATATTAACTAACTTATAAAGATATATCTATGCCCATTCTTTTGCAAGATGCAAGAAGGCATTAGGTGAATTGTTGCCTAAGAATTATTAAGAGGATTTTAAGTATCTGCGCAAGGCTTATAATTATGTATTTTAGGGAAAAAGCAAGCAAAATGGCATGAAAATTAAACTGATCCAACTGGTAGAAGAGCTGGATATATGTTTAGAGAATTTAACGGGCCTATAACTTCTTATAGTTTCTATTGTAATGTATATCCTTAATATTCATATAATTGGAATAGCCTGTTTAAAGATAAATCTGGTGACCTGGTCTACTCTTTATTTAGAGTGTGCAGGGGCAGTGCTAAATGATTGCTTTAATGAAATTATATAAATAGAGTTCTAGTTATAATATAGATGCATTATAAAGATTTTATAAAGAGCTATTGTAAATGTATTTAGCAGTAAGAAGTTAGATGTTAAGATTTTTTAAACTGAATTATCTTACCTTTATTATTATAGATACATGCATTTTTTTAATAAACCTATAGCACCTTTGGATATGATCCTTTATTTAGATTTATAGCGCTTTTATTTCCTTTTTAATTAGCTTAATAAGATGCCTTTTAATCCCAACCCTCTACCCAAAACTCCTCGCTGATATGAGGATCAGGGGAACCCTTAGCTTTCCAATCCCAATCCTTATTATAATCAGTGCCTTCTGTCAATTTATCACAGAGAATGCGCAGCCTCTTTCCTGGGCGAGCGCCAGTTAGATACCCCTCTCCTGATTTGGTTACAGACCTCTTCCTCTTCCTCGTGATGTTTAGTTGCTTGCAACCCTCCTCTTCGCTGATGAGTATTGCGCCTGAGATCCCCCCGCCATTATGCGTCTCTCTTACATGCGCGACCTAAGAATCCTGATCATTAATTAGACATTCCTTTATCTGCTTCTGCCGTTGGCACTCTATACATTGAAATAGGCGTGAAAAATCCCTGGCATGCTTTTTGTTGAGATGCTGTGTAAATCCTCTGGCTGAAAAAAGATCCTTGCATAATGGGCAATATGCCGTTTTCATAGACTTAAGCTGAAGGTTTAGTATATGTATTCTACCATGCGTTCGCTTAATATAATTGCTCTAAGCATATAGGTTAGCCTTGATCTTGCGCTTGCTTAACCTAAGAAGCCTGTATTTTAGGCAGGAGAAAGGTTCTTTAAAATCATGGGCCTTCTTAATGTATCTTATAAGTGAAAATCTGTTATTAAAAACACCACAACTAAAAAGGCATTATGGCTTCTTAGGTGGCTTAAGATTAAGGATTGTGAGATTTTCAGTTACAAGGTCAGCATCCTTATTATCTTTTAGGATTTGCCCCCTTAAGTATGCCACAATCTTGTCCAGAAGTGTTGCAGGAGGCTTTCAATCTGTAAGTAATAAAGAAATCTTCTTAGCAGCGGCGTTATGAGCCTGGAAAAGCACTCGCTGCGGGTTAGTGGCTAGAGGATTATATAAATGCATTGTTGATTTCCCCTATACCCACAATCTATTAGCCTCCATAAAGTAAGCTTAGCATTTTTTACTTAATAAAAGTTTCTCTAAGCAGTTATATATTTACTATATTCGTCCCCAATTCTTCGCCTCCTCCTTGCTTTTTAGCCCATTTTTATGGCGTATGGCAGTTATCTCTTGTCTTAAGGCTGTGATGTCTTTTCGTTTGTTGAACTTGTCTTTCTCTTGCTGGGTGATATAGAGAGGGGTATAGGGGTCTCTTTGTAAAAAAGTATTGGATATAGCCAACCACAGGGCGTCATCTTGTTTACCAAGCTCACCAAATGCAATCTCTAACAGCCTATTTCATATTTAAACCAGTTAATAAGATCTTTCAAACACATCTATGGAATTTAAAAGTATATAGTTTTATATAGCTGGGGTTAGGCTTCCTGTGATAAAGAAGAAGGCAGTTAGACGAAGAATATAAAGACTATTATTAATGTCGACCTACTATTAAGTCGCCCTCCTGCGCTAACTCTCAGGGTATAGGGCCGCTTTCTCTTACAAGACCCCGCAATAAAATGTACACGATTCCAAACGGCCAAAAACTGGTTGTACAATATTGGGACAATCTTCTTTTTCTTCTTCAG
Organism: Trichoderma cornu-damae; assembly: GCA_020631695.1. Taxonomy (NCBI): domain Eukaryota; kingdom Fungi; phylum Ascomycota; class Sordariomycetes; order Hypocreales; family Hypocreaceae; genus Trichoderma; species Trichoderma cornu-damae. The sequence continues at coordinate 2,773,757 of CM036091.1, read as the reverse complement.
CACCTTATCGCTCTACTCAAGTCGTATGTAATTCACGCCTTTTTTAAGCGGTCCGGGCTGTAGGACCTGATCGCATGAATAATAGCCAGCTTTGAAGGCGTTATCAGCAATAGCCCTTTCTGTAAAAAGCGTAACAAGACAAAGCATTTTATGCGGCACTAGTGTTATAGGGAATCGCAGTCTATATTGCAGTCGCGTTAGTCAAGTCAGAGCTCACATGAGAAGGATATGTCGTAGGCTATGCTACTTAGAGCGCTGATCTCTCTGAATGCGATTTTTTCTTTGCTTGACATGGTGAATAGTAGTAAACACTACTGGCCAAGTCCTGGACGGATCTTTCTGGTCTTTAACCCAAGCAAGTTCAATATCCTTATACTGGATGTTTACTAGACTACCTGGTCTCCAGCCACCAATACCGCCTAAAAGAGTGGCATAGTGAAATGCATGCCTTATGCTAGGCCTGCATGATATATCTTTCGCTCTTGCCCAGACTGTGTCAAGGCACAAGATAACATCTTCTGCTGTTATCTCAGACTTCTTGAAACTCTGCTTAAGGGAAAGCCCCAGTTCAATGGCCAAAAGTGGTATTCACTACATTTGCCTCAACCAGTTAGCAAAATGGCGCTGGATTAGGGAGGGGACAGGAGTAGAAGAACTGACTTGAGCTATATCATAGGCTGGACCGCGACCACTACCAATATTGCGGGATGAAAGAAGAAGGTGCTAAAATAATAATCTTTCTTGATCTTTACTTCGCTTTGCTTTTAATACCCTGCTGTCAGCTTTATTTATAAAAAGAGTCTATGTATCTTTAACAGAGCAAGCGCTTTAAATTATCCGCACTTCCTTATACTCCTCTAGGCCTAAGCATAGTCATTGTATAACTAAGCCTTTAATATACAACCTTAAAAATATTTAGAATATTAATTAGACATTCTCTGCCTTAATATAAAGGTCAATCCAGACACTATGAGGATCTATGTCTATATTCTTAGCAAAGCTAGATAATTCCCTTAGTAGTTAGTATAGCTAGAGAACAACTGAAAGTTAAATAATGGAATTGCCGCACTGTTGCCAATTTTTCTATATCCTGTTACGACGCTTTTGTGTATCCAGGTCTATATATAAACCTTCATTAATTGGGTTTGCCTAGTATTGCTTAAGGGCAGCTAGAGCAGTCTCTTTATTAAAAGCCTGTTAACGCGGTTGTTTAAAGGGATAAGGTCCTTAAGGAGAAATTATATCCTTTTTAGAAAGAGTTAAAATTATAAGGATAGCTATAATAATAGTTTAAATAATAATAAAAGTAAAGATCTTAATGTATACTTAATAAAAAGAGGGTAAGATAAAATAAAAGATATAATACAGGTTTATATATATATAGTAGCTGCAGAAAGATATAGAGAAGCATTGCAATAGACTAGCGCTTGCATGCTTAAATTATTGCTAAAAATGTTAGTGCATTAGCGAAAGCGCGCGCCTCTTGTCTAAGGAGTACTAAAATAAGAACCCTTGCAAAAGAGAAATAAGGGGGGGGGGGTATAATACCTACGCCTGGCCTTAATCCTGGCCTGCTCTTAGCGGTTGAAAGTCTTTGGTATTAAAGGCTGAATAAAACAGTAGTGGATTCTGTGGGAAACGGCCGCCGGCACTAGGCGACGGAGAGCAAAAGTCGGCAAAAGCTCGGGCAAGCGCAATAACTATTGTTTGTTCCCCGTTCGCTCTCCCCTTCGTCAAGCCAGTAGAGGCAGATTAGTAATCAGGTGGGTGACCACTGGTGAACACCGGCTGTTGTATGTTTTATTTTTTTCCCTTTATATCTATCTATAAGATGCCTTTATAGTGTAGTGATGCCTGGTATTTCAGCACATATGACCACATCTATTGGAAAATACGGGATCCCGTCTGCTCTCCCCAGCGTCAAGCCAATAAGAGGCAGATTAGTAATCAGGTGGGTGACCACTGGTGAACACCGGCTGTTGTATGTTCTACTTTTTTTTTCCCCTTTTTCCTTTTTCCTTTCTTTTTCTTCAAGGTCACGATTGGGAGTTTTATTGTTTTAGATGGCTGCAGGATCTGCATTGGGATCTAAGTAAGCTTTATTATACAGTTTGCTTATTATGTGGTTATGTTTATGCGAAGGAAGATTATATGGTTTTAACAGCGACAGACTTTCGAGAAGAATAAAAACCATCTCCATCTCAAGAATGATACTTCTATCCTATCAATACGTAATTCGTATACCTCTTGTTATTTATTTCTTTCGTGCTGTAAAAGAGAGTCAGCTTGTGAGTCTTGGTAACCAATACCAAATAAGTCACATAATCGAAATACAGGGAGAATCTGGAACAGACTCAAGTCCACAGATGCCATTTAATGCACGATAAATACCAAAAACTTCAATTAGCCATGGACGAGCCATTTCCCAAGTTAAATTTATATAAATGAAAAAAAAAAAAAAAAAGGTTGAAAACAGAAGCGATAGTTAGTGGAGCTAAACAAATGATATTACAAGGATGAAAAAAGGGTCATGTTTATGATTGCTGAAATGTTGATAGCTTAATCAATATACCAGGGCCAATTACATGGTTATTTAATGATGTTGACTCAACCGTTCCCTCCAAACAATAACAACTACCAAAACCCCGAACAGCCCTTGTCATCCGAGCTTTCGCAATACGTGCCGGACGCCATCATCAATGACATCAAGGCTGCTTTCCGCATACTCGAGCAATTTGCCACGATTCTTCGCTTCGTGGACCCTGAGCGGATTAACCTTTGTAAATAACTGCTCATAAAACTGCCTCAACGCCAATCTTGTCCTGGCGGTGAGCTGCGATGTAAACCCGTATTCCTGGGCGGCCGTTTCAATCTTGGAAAGTCTGCCCAGTGGAGCGCCGGGATCGAGGGCCAGAAAGTGTTTCAACCTCCAAACTGATGGGCGCAATTCATGTTGGTCCAGCGGAAAGGATAGAAATTCCCGTAGGCCCCAGTCGCGATCCATCATGTCGCCTAATCCGTAGTGGTAGAAGAGCTTTGCAAGGCTGCCGCTTTCGTAGGCCAGCCAGAATTCGTTGAAGGAACATGTAGGCACATTGGGGTACTCGTCCTTGCTCCCTAGGCTTTGGTAGTAATCTCTCATTACTTTATGACCGCCTACAAGCCGACTGTAGAGGCCCCCAAGGAGTCTTTCATTGTGTTCGCCAGGACAGACTGCGAAGCCAAAATCGTACCACGAATCAAATTCGGCCCAATGCGGGTTTGGATGCGAGCCGTCCAAGGCCATGGCGTAAAGCAGGAAGCATTGCCGTTTCGATGGGGGCTCTAGCTGTTGAAGATCCTTGTTGCGATCTTCTAGGTCGAGGTAGGGCCTTGCGGCGTCTATAGCTCGCTGAAGGGGGTTATCCTGGCCATCGAACTGAAGAGGTGGGATGGAGTTATCGAGAATGTGTTGGTTTCGGAGGAACCACGGGAAGTAACCCCCACGGCTCTGCTCAGACACTTTGGAAAACGTCTCGATGATCTTGCTCACAAGGATGTCTTTCTCGCGCCATTCGTTCAGCTGGATAGCCTCAACCTCTAAATATATGAGGCCTTTGTACAGGCCAAGGAGGTGAGATTGCTCTCTCCAGTCGCGGCAACGGTTGAAACCAAAATGCTCGCGTGTCTCTGGGTCTTGGGGAAATTCGTCTCCAATCACATCCTTACAGAGTATGTCGGCAGTTGTTATCGAGCGAGCCGAACACTTGGCGAGGTGATAAAATGACATCCGATCCTGACACCTTTTACTGCAGAACCAATCCATGTTGCAGAATTGACAGCGGCGGTTGGTCTCTTGTTCGCAAATGACACATTCGCCTCGGAGCGCTTCGGGTCTCTGTGTTGTTCTCGCGGATCGAGCTTGGCTTTGACCGGGTAAAAAAGCATCAACAACGACATGGGCCTCATGCTCAACTCCGCTTGGCAAAGGCTGGCTTAATTCTTTGTCAAAAACATATCAAGACTTCGATGCGTTTGGTTGAAAAAATGGTGGCTTACTCGGGGCTTGCAAAGTCTTCTCCTTTGCCAGCACTGGACCTCCTCATGCCTTCTTGGCGCTGCGATCTAAGATACTCCGAGACGAGGGATGACATGTAAGGGTCTCGGCCGGATTGCTGTCTCCTGGTCGCGACGGAGGAGCCTCCGATTGTGGACTCTCGAGCGTGCACAAGCCCGCTGGTCTTCCCATCGCGTATAGATTCCTTCATGGCTCTCTCGACGTTCTTGAGAGCTTGAACGAGCTTCGGACGTTCTTCCTCGGCAAGCCAAGGAACTTCGGGCACAGTCCAGAGATTGTAGAGCTTGCCGTGGCATCCCCTTGTCGTGTAGGACCCATAGCGCTGAACGACCCTGGAACAAAGGAAGCAGCTGCGCTTGCTGCAGCCAACATATTTGAATATGACCGCGCCTGTACAGTCGTGTTTTGTCGCCGCCAAGATGACACGCATTTCTGCGTGCACCTCGGAGACGGATGAATTCAACTTGTCAAACCTTTGGAGCAGTTTGTTCTTCGTCCAGGACCCTTTCTTTTTCCCATGTCCGACAAGAGATTCGACTGTCTCATCGTTTAGGACAAGGCCCAGAGAGGAAAACGTCTTCCCCAACGACCAGGCATTGTTTCGATCTGCCATTTTCGGTTTGCCTGCGCCAGTCGTCGGATCCATCACCGGGAGGATCCGGAGATGTTGGAAGCCGGAGAGCCTCTCCGAGCTTCTGGCCAAGGTGTTAAAGCATGTCTGCAACTTACCAAGGAAGCCCAGCGCGTCTCTCAGCGACCTGGTTTCGGCTTTGCTACCGACGATCTCATCAAAATCATGCTCTTTATACGAAGAGAACACGTCATGGGCGCTCTTTATAACCTCACCGAGGCCATCCTGCGTCGGCGAAGATGCCACAACATTGACAAGGGTGCGAAATTCCTCGAGGCGCGCAAGAAGAGTTGGTGTTTGATCGTCCAAGGCCAGAGTCTCTACCTGACCCCCCGCATGTAGGGTAGTCTCCTTCAGGGTCCGTTTGGCCTGCATCATATAATCGTTCAACCTGGGCCTGTACGATTGTACCAACGATGTCCAAAGATTCCGCTTGCTAGAAGCTGCGGCAGGATCTAAACGGGCCACCGTTAGCTCGCCACGTGCAAAATGGGCAAGGCATGGAAGACCTGAGGAACCAAACGCGGAGATGTCTCGGAGGCTAGAGGCTATAGTTTCCAGCATGCGGAGAGTTGCATCCCCTTCTCTGAAGCCATTGTTTCTTGCTACGAGGATGTCGACTCGATCCGGCCACTCGATCATCAGAGATGAGGAGACATGAGGGCCTCCTTTCTCATTCGCGATGAGCTCAGATAGCCTATCAAGAAAGGCCCTCTTTAGTTTCCTCTCATCATACAACGAGAATGCGTTCGCGTTGACGGAATCAGCGTCGTCTGGCTTATCCACTTCTGTCTCTTCGTCGGGCATTTCCGAGAAGCTCGAGGCTTCCTCAATCTGGCCGCCATTTTTTAACCGTAAGAGCTTAGCATAAGCTTCAAATCGAGACTTGTCTAGTCCATCCGCGCCCCAGGGAAACGATGAGCTCATCTTTGGATGTTATGGCATGGAGCAGGAGTAAATGCACTGAGATGATGCGAATCTAGCCCGGATGGCTTGGGCATCAAGGACTCGATGTCACCAAGTAACGTGCGGGGTACAAGTCACAACTTGCTTTTTGTTTGTTTCCAAAGCCAAGCTGTCTATTTTACCAATAGTCAGATGGCAAAAAGCAAAACGGTGTCCATTGGATTTATGACGGTGATAGATTACTCCGTATAAGGCTGCCGATTCGTTGTCCTTCAAAAACGGAATAATGTAACCCTGAAAAAGAAACGCCGATTATAGAAGTTGTTGAATTCAAAGAATTTTTCCCCCCCTCCTCCCTCCCCTCTTCTTTTTTCTTTTTTTTTTTTTTTTTCAATAGACATGGTTATATATACTTGCTTTTTAGGGATATAACTGTGCTACATTTATGTTAGTTAATAAGATAGATATCGTAAAAAAAAAGCACCAAAAAATATAAACAACATACAACAGCCGGTGTTCGCTGGTGGTCACCCACCCAACTACTAATCTGCCTCTTATTGGCTTAACGCTGGGAGAGCGGACGGGATCCCGTTTTCTCCAATAGATATGGTCGTATGTGACAGAACCTGCGAGTTATTCAACCTATGTAAGGCAGATAAGCCAGCGTAGATAGAAATTGCCTAGTCGAAGAATTACAGCTTGTTTTCGTTTAATCTATTCACGCTGTCGGTATTCTAATTGTCGAGCTATAAGCTAGTTGACTATTGAACATGTACGAGTAACAGATGCTATAAAAATAACTAGAATATAAATATGTTATTGGGTCGGAGAAAGTATGTATTAAACCATGGCACTGGTGGATCTATCACTGTTATAAAGGACTAAGTTGAGCTTGGCAATGCTACAGCATATCTATCGAGTCTTCTGAGGAGGAATTCGGGATAAAAATTTAATGTCTGCTGCTTAACCGAATTGAAACTTTTTGGAGAAAGGCCTGTCCTGCAACGTTATTTGTTACTAGCCGTGCTCGTTACAAGCCCCATCTCGTTTTTGCAGAGACCTCAACGACCACTAGGTAGACAGGTAGTAGTCTATAATAATATAGTGACAATAGAGTAAACTCTGCTCAAGTACGCTTTAAATATCATGGTGCCCTCTTTTACCCAGTCTACCTTTTAAGTCGTAAATAACGTAGAGACCATTAAACTAAGTATAGACTCTAGAGGTATCCTAAGCTTATTTGACCCTAAGAGTATCTCACACAAGTCGTTGCCCCTTTATAAAAAGATGCCAAGTATTTGCTACCCGTAATAAATAAATTGCGCCCAGAGTAACGGTATATTGGGATCTTCGTCACGCTGCGCTATTACGGCGTCTCGTAACGCTCTGGCTGGTTCGTGACTTATCTTGTCTCCTTCCGGCGGCAGCACTAAAGAGTAGAATTTTAGTTGCCACCTTGATGCACTCCTCATCTCCTGCTGGCTATAGGCACCCGATAACGTGAGGTAATCCGGAAACTTGAAATGCGCTTACCATATGAAGGCTTTCATCCCGAAGCCTCGTAGCTTTGTTCTCCGCGGTCGAGCAAGCTGAAAGGTACGTAATTTGCGCGCGCTTAGTTCTTAACTTTGAAATCTGATGTACCGTGTGAGCTGATCCTACTCTAGTGTCCCGTTGCTAGCTTTACGCTGCATGATTGCGCTGCTATTAGATGTGGTGTGGGAGGAATCGCACTTGGCCGCCTCGGCCTCCATCGGCGATCGCACAACACCAATGTGGGAGGAATTGCATTTGTTAGTACGTCCGCCATATTCCTTTGTCCTTTGTCCAACATATCCAATGATCCAACCTACGTGCCGCATATCTACTAATCCAACAAGTATGCGAAATTTCAATGAAGCTTTCACTAATAATTTTGTAGAAGCCTTTTCACAACAGTGCTAGCATTTAGGGTAAAGGAAAGGATTTACAGGAATATTTTTATAGCTACTTTTTTCGATAAAAACTTTTATTTTCAGTTTAACTTATTACGTGTGAATATACAAAGTTTTCCAAGTGCCAAGTGCCCCAGAATGCCCCAAACAAGCACGTCACGGCCCAAGATATGCTCAATACTTTCCGTGGCCTTCGAGCACCCAAGAAATGGGACCAAAGTTTACTGTATCTGTCGGAGGAAGATACGGCTCTAGCTTGTTGACGTCGGTCAAGTCGGGCGGCTGGACGATAATCGGTCCATCAACACTATTTCATTCCACCCATTAGCTCGCAGATAAGAAAGACGGGCACTCGGACATGCACTCACTCTTTCCAAACCAGGCCGGCCAGAACGTCACCCTCGTTGTTAAAGGTGAGGTCCTGGAAGGCGAGCCGCCCAGCGACAGGGAACGTAAATTGGTGATCTCCCTGGAACCCTTCTCGGAGGTTATTGCGTAATACCGGTATCTGTGAAAGGATCTCGTGCTTGACGCTGTCGCGTAATTTGTATTTTTTGTTTTCATAGTGTCCCAAATTCGGCGATGCCTCTACCTCGCCGGTTACCAAGAAGTCCAAGTCTTCCGTGGATTCCAGCTTGAGCCGTGGCGCGTCGTCTTCAACAACCACTCTCAAGCCAAGGGTCCATTTCCCCGTATACTTTTCCCTGTTGTTGGAGGAGGTTAAGCAGTTGAAATCTCTAAACATGATGGGTGGGGCTAAATCTTACTTGCTATAAGTCGATGGATCGGTCAATTCTTTGTTATTGGCAAAGGTAATGCCGCGATAGTACGTGTACTCTCCCTCTACCTTGGCGTACGGCGCCTTCCCGGGTTGCCAGGACACAACTGTGCGCACCTCGCCTATCAGTTATAACACAGCGCTGTTAGCATATAACCCGGCGCATCTCGGGATAGAAAGGAGGCTGGACGCACTCCAGTGGTCAGAGCTCCACCAATGGCCTGACCCGTCGGGAGCCGCGGGCGTTGAGTTATCACTCCGCTTGTTGTAAACCCAGGTCCGCTTCTCGGAGGACTTGACGAATTTGTAGGCGTTATGCTTGTAGTTTCGGTATCTAGGATCCCTCCCTATGTCTATTGGGAAGGCCCACCCGCCGACGCTGTCATAGGTGTTTCGGTAGGCGTAGATGGACGAGGCCTCGTTGATCGCTTGGAGCTGCCTTAGAAGATACCGAGCCAGGAACAGCTCGCCCCCAAGGACAAAGGTTCCATCGACTCCAGGCTGGCCGGCTGGCGGGTAGCAAAAGTTGCCGTTGTATCCGACCTGCCTGGCGTCGGGTAGCTGGCCGTCGCTACCGTCCTCCTTCTTGACCACCTCGAGAAAGAGGAGACAATTTCTATTTCCCTTGACGGTATCACCGTATTCCGATTCACCGTTTTGATCACGGTAGGGGTAGATCTGTTGAGTGATGTTTGTAGGTGCTGTATGCAACGTTTAGCAGGACAAGCAGACAAACAGCCAAGGCTGAGATGGTATTATGCATACTAAACGTTGGTGTAATTTCCTGGGCTAGCACATCGAGTTAGTCTTGGTAAGATAAACGTACAAACATGAATCACATACGTAGGCCAGACAGGATGATGCTGACTGCCAGAGTAGATAAACCCTGTTTCTGTAAATCAGCGCCGTATAAGCTCAAGGTGGCGCCAAAGGTCGTGGCGCCCAGCAGGTCTTTTTTTTGCCACTCTTGATAGGTCATAGGATTGCCTTTGTCGTCAAAGAATTTGGAGGTTTGCACATCGAATTTGTTCCATTGTGCGGCTACCATCGGAGTCAGTCCAATTATAACGACGAGCTCGGCTAGATCACAGCACTCACAAGTAAGCTTGGCATACAATCGGTGCAGTTTATAATCTCCGGGAACGCTGAACCCTTTTTCGACGAATGCGCGTTGTTCCTTCTCCTCCTCGGTCTCCTCAGCATATTCCCTGACTAACTGCTGTCCTAGGTCGCACAAGACACCGACCTCCCAATTATCCAGCTTAACGGGGGTCTGGGAGCCTGCCACCGTCAGAGTGCCGGTCTTGAACCTTGATATGTGTGTCAGCCAGTAGATGCCCGTGGGGGAGAGGCAGCGGGTGTATACCAACCGAAACACATGGAGGATTTGGCCAAGGTTAAGGGTGGCTTCGGGCACAATCAGACGCGAGGGCAGCATCTCTCCCACCATCTTTGCAAGCCCGCTATCATAGGAAAATGAATGCAAGGCGGGGTACTTCTCATGGAGCTTCTCGAAGCTCGAATTTAGGATGGCCTGGGAGATGGCCAGGCCCTGATCGTAGAAGCCATCTGTGGTATTCAGATTGGTCTTGAGGCGGGATTCTCTGTCGAAGGCAGACATTTTTCCGGTTGGCTTGATTCTTGATGTGGCTGCTCGAACACGCGTGAAGCAGCATACAGGGAGCGGCAGTAGGTATATAAGGCCGTGAGACAGGCGAGGAAGCCGTTATCCCATCACAACATCAACGAAGCACCTCTTACATCGCATGCCTTGCGATGGGTTGATGTTGCACTATGTAGTGGGGCCGTGGGCGTATGCATGCCGTAGCTTCTCGCACACACCCAATTAAGTAGCATCACCTTGGATGGAACCTTGCTGCATGTTCAGCCAGCCACATGCATCAGCTACATAACGTCTCCCTACTTTGACTGGCCGAGGGGATGTTGTACAGTCTACCCTTGAATGATTCACTACTTTCGAAGGAGTGTACACATAACCTGACCTATGCCTACCCCTGTAACCAGATACTATGCTACGCACGGGTTAGCAGTACCCCCTTGAAAAATAACCCATGTAATACACAGATAACCCATGTAATACACAGGTTATCTTTCTACTATATATACTTACCTTGAATATAAAATAGTTATTTAGTATTACTTTATATTTATTGCTAAACTGGATTAAATAATAATATATGTAAGTTTGAAAATTAATATAATACCTATAACTAGTATAACATACTGGTTTCCTTTTTAGCGTATTTTACTAAAGTTTGTAATACATGGGTTATTTTTTGGGGGGGGGGGATTGCCAACCCTGTGTGTAGCGCGGTATCTGGTTACTGGGGTGTGTATAGGTCAGGTTATTGCATCACTCATCAGGACCTTGGCTTGTCTATTTTATTAGCCAGTATATTGACAGCTGAGGGGTTCGTGCAGCTCCTTGTTTTTTTATTATTTCGCCAGCCTGAGATGCGGGGAATAGCAACCTATTCAAGGGCTAATTATAAGCCCTGCAAGGAGTCTATCTATTAATCATAGACAATGCGAAGCTGATGGAAAGAGGGGTATGCCTTGAGGAATCAAGTGACGAGAGGTTTTTCCTCAAGTTTTTCGTCAGTTGACTTTCCAGCCTTCTGATTTATCAAGTGAATTCCTAATTTGTCCAAATAAAGCATTGCAATTTGCAGTGGCTGGCATAAATTCACAGTCAAATCCGGGTTAACTATAAAGTATTATGAGAAAACTAACTGCTGTAGGCAGTAAGCAAAGCTGCTCAGGAGATCTCGGATGCGGATTATTTTCCCTATCAATTTCTCAGCACGAAAGGTACCTTGGTAGATAGTACAACTCGCTACGAAGTAGAACATTATAGAGGGAATTTTGGTGTTTCCTCTCTTTAGGCACAGTAGGGGGGATTTTGTTTTCCCCCTCTGGAACACATCTACTATGTAGTCAATCCGCTAAGTAAGTTTATTCCCTAAAAAAGATAACATTTCCTCAATAAAGAAAAGGTACCTCTAAAGGCATAATATTACCAATATAGTCCAATACCATTCCAACAACAATACAGTGCAGTGTGCAGTTGAAAAAAAAATCCCATACAGTATTTTGCACTATTTACAACACTGGCATGGAACTGAAAGTTAATTCAATGCAGAAATATGAGCTTCAGTCATGACTCATCAATATCTATCATGTGTTTGTTAATAAGATTGAGTTATCCCACTGTTAAGGACGAGTATAACCCTGCCTGTGGATGAATGCAAAAAATTACAACTTAATGGATAATGCTCAAAAGGCAAATTTGTCCGAGCTTGTCTATAACTTTCACAAGCCGTTGACGTTTCCCACCGCACCAGCCCAGGTCAAGTTCAAGGCGTCTCTAGGCAACAACCACCCTGAGATAAACTGCTAGGAACTCTGATAAGCCGGTTTCCTATAGCTAATATAGGTTAGCTATTCCCAAGGGACAAGCCTGTTGTAGGTTTATATTGGCGGAATGGTCATGGAGGTTCTTGGGCATTCTTGTCACGCGGTGTAGTGTTGATCAATTGAACGATCAATCTTACGATACTGTTACCAACCGGCTAACTAACCATCTAAATAAGAGACATAAAGGGTAGTTAAATACCTAGCCGTGGCCATTGAAAATTCTTCCAATAAGCAACGAGTCCTTTATTGCTTCTCATGCATCTCTGTTGATTCATCTTGGAGGTGACGGAACTTTGCGGTTTGGAACGCAGAAAGAAATGCAGACAAAGGGGACCGTGAATGTACTGTGAAAGCTGGCCATCACTGCTTAGCTCATAAATAGAATATGTTAGAAAAAAATCGTTGGACTGAATATGGGCAGAATCTTTTTTTTTTCCCAATTAATACGATTTCTCTCTCGTGTATTTTCCACGTTTTTTTGCATCCTTTTCCAGGCGTGGCAAGCCAAACACGCTTAAAACAGCGACGATACAACCTAATATGGGCCAACACATTCCGACAACCCTTCACACACGATTTCTCCTAATTCCACCAAACACTCAACTCCACACAGTCAGACCAAGTGAGCATTTTTGTTTTGCTTGAGCTTTGTCTATGTCTGTACAGGAGAAGAGTATGTAAAAAAAAAAAAAAAAAAAAAATTCATTAGTCTTATATCCTTACCTATCGCTTGAGCCCCGTGACCGTGTATTCGATTAGCAGCCACGCTCGGGTGACGGTCGAGTTGCCTCCCAAGCCCACAATCTTCCAGTCATTTGTCACGTCCCCGACGGCACTCTGACTGACCAGCGCCGCATGTCCGCCTGCCTTCGGCGCTCCGTTCGCCGCCAGCTTCACCGTGTTTGACTGGCTAGTCCGCAGCTCCAACTTGTTCAGTGCCGCCGCCGCCGCCGGCTTCGGCGTCACTAGCAGCATAACCTTCTCGGCCTTGGCCCTGGCCCGCTGTGCCCAGTATGGCAGCGCGCTGCGTAGGCTCGACAGGTCGAGCGTGGCCGTCGAGTCTGTGGACGACGCCACGCAGCTACGCCACTGATTCGGGTACTCGCTGGCCAGTTCGATGGCCGTGACCGACGCGGTACCTTCGGCCCTGGCGAGCCGCTTGAGCAGGGCGCTCTCGGCCGTCTGTCTGAAGTCATCCCCGCCATTGAAGGCCGTGTACTTGATGTGCAAGAGCACGTCGGAGATGGTGTCGTAGTCAAAGGGACGGACCGCGGACGGCAACCGGATCTGCCAGTCCGAGATGGCGCCGGCGCCTTCAAACGGCCCGTACTTGTCCTTGTTTCCGCCACTGGTTGGCGAGAAGTTGAGCTCGACCTGCTGCTGCTGCTGCTGCTGCTGTACGGTACCGGTGCTGGGGATGGTGCAAGTGCCTACGGCGACGGAGGAAACGGGGATACGGTCGGTGCGGAACGCCAAAGCATCGACGCCGCCGTTGTCATCGGCAGCGTCGTTGTAGGTGTCGGCGTCCCTCGCCTGGGGCGTGACTCGATACCTATGCGATTGGAGGCTCAGCGTGCAGTTCAAGGACGTGTGCCGGTCGGCCACGCAGGGAACCGACAGCCCGACTGATACGATGCGCCTGTAGTAGTGGCCGGGGAAGTCCATGTCAAAGACCGACTCGGGCAGCCGAAAGTTCGCCGTGCCTGACTCGCGCAGTTCCAGGAGCGCCAGGGGGTCTAGCTGGCGCAGCGAAACCGTCTTTTGCACCTCGGCGTCGGCCTCCGGATCCTCCATGTCGGCGGCCTCGAGGCGGGCTAGGTCGAGCGCGAGGGCCTCGCCCAAGAGATGGCCGCTCTGCACGGCCCGATCCAGGAAGCTCGTGCCGCCGCCCTGGCTGGCATTTGCCATGGCATTCCTCGTCGGCTTCTCCAGGTCCAGCATCTTCTGCGCCTTGGCCGCCATCTCCTTACCCGTGACATAGGTCTGGTATAGGAGCGCGCCCAGAGAGTTGTCGAGGCTGGAATACAGCTGCTCGTTGGAGTATTTGGACTGGAGCCACTTCGCCTCGGCCGCGACGCTGTCCACCATCTCCTGCTTCAGCTTCATGGTCGTTTCGTGGGTGCCCATTTTGGCCGTGAGCTGCGCAATCTGCATATCAATATGCTCAATGGCCCGGCCGGCCGTGTTGGCGTCTAGCCGGCGCTGCTGCAGCCGCTGCACGGCCGAGGATTGGCGGAAACCTATGTTGGCTTTGGTCGTGCAATCCTCCGCTTCTATGTCCGCGACGGTGGCGAGGCAGTCTGTGAACGCGGCTATCTGTTTGCCGCTGAAGGCACACGACATGCCCACGCCCACGGGCTGCGCCTGGACGTACGTATACGGGATCGCGTTGAGTGCTCCAGAGATGATCCTTAGACTCTTGGCTACTTTGCTTATATTGCTGGAGGCTTCCATCTGCGAGACCTCATCAGCCTCGTAGCGCGACATTCGAAATGCATTGCTCGCCAGTGTCGTATACTCCTGTGGGATGTCCTCCCAGCTTTCGTCCGTCTTCGGGGCCGTCTTGTTGTCTCCCGTCAGTCGGGAGTTATGCTTAAGAATCATCTCCTGCGTCTTGCGTTGCTGCTTCAGGAGATCGATTTGCTTCTGGAGGTCCGTCTTCTGATCCTCCTCAATCGACTTGGACAGGTCTGCGAGTGTCTTTCGGTGCTCAACCTGCAGCGCTGCTAGCGCCGCCGCGTCCTTCTTCTCCTTGATCACCAGCAGTCTGCTCTCCGTCTCCCTCAGCTGCTTGGCCACCTCGTGGGCGCGCTTGACGACATAGCTGAAGCGGTATTTCGGCGCGGGCGCCTCGGGATCGGCGCCGGGGGGGGCAAGCCCGGCCATGGCGCGCAGGGCATTGGCGCGCACCACCACGGCCGGGTCGATGGGGGGCTCCCACAGCGCAAGCGTCCGCTTGACGCCGTCAATGTCAAGGCCGTTGCGGATCTTGTATAGCCGGTCGTCGATCAATGTGCGCAGGTTAACGATGAAGGGATTCCCGGGCAGACAGAAGTACTCGGTCCGGATCAAGCCGACGGGCGCGCGGCCATCCACGTTGCCGTTGCCGCGCTTGCCGGGCTCGCTGTAGAAGGGTAACTCCAGCTCCATGTCGACTGTGGCGTTGGACATGATGGTCAGGTCCTTGGCGATCTGGTTATACGACTTGGCGGCCCGCTTTCCCAGAGCCGGCAGCTCGACAGGCGGTGGTCCAAAGACCTGCGAGGCCTCAATGTAGCGCTGAAGCGCCAACGGAATAGTCTCAAGCGAATTTTGGCGGAAGTAGTAGTCGCCGGCGGCTATGAGGATCTCGATATACTTCATGGCGATGCGCTTCATGTAGGAGACGGGGTTTCCTCGCGCCGCGGCGTGGACGCTGAAGCTGTTGGCCCGCCACTCATCCACCGACATCTTCTTCTTCCAATCGAGGTCAAAGTCCGGGCCTTTGCTAGTGCGTATCTGCTCGTCTTTGAAGGGAGGGAATTTCCATGGCCGGTCGACGCGGTCGCCGTCGGCGCTAGGATCAAAGGCCAGCCTCGCAACGTCCAGCGCCAGGTCGAACTGCTGCGTGGCCATGAGGCGCTCCATGATGAGCGAGGGGATATGGACGCCGAGTTCCCAGTTGTAGATGGCAAACGGCGTGGATTTCTCATGGAAGATTTTGCTGTTCCGTTGACCGAACGCGTCCGAATATGCTTCCTTGGGCAGCTGGCTGAAAACGCCATAGAGCGTGTCCAGGCCGGCGGCATGGTTGACCGTGTCCATCAGCAGGGGGCTGACGCGATCGTAGAATCGCTCGTTGAAATAGACGGCCTGTTCCGGAGCGCTTGGGTTGGCCATGAAGGGCGGGAACGCAAAGTAGGTCTCGGTGCCGTCGACCTTGGCCACGTCGTACACGAAGCCGGTCGGTGCGTCGTTGTTGACGGTGTCAAGGGACATGGTCCAGTCGTATTGGGCCTTGTCGGGCCCGCGCCCCAGGTAGCCCAACCACGGCTTCACCAGGCGGCTCCCGTTGTGTATGTCCCTCTTGGTCGCATCGTTGTCGCTTTGGGCCGGCGCCAGCCAGCCGAACTTGGAGAAGGTCGTCTGCACAGTCGCGTTCGCCGCCCCCGCGGGTTGTGTCCAGGTCGACACGGGCAGGTCGTCGGAGCCGATCAGCAATAAGTGCTGGCCCCTTAGCTGGTACTGGCCCAGGAGCTGCACGGCCGGCTTTCCATTGGCCTGTCCCAGCCGCTCCACGCGGACGACGAGGACATCGCTGTTCGCCGGCGGGAGCTTCTTTACATCGACCCAAAACTTGATACTAGAGATGTCCGGTAATGGCGCCCCTTTACTGTCTGGCGGTATGATAATCGTAGAGTGAGACACCTTCTTGGTCGACCACACACCGTTGCGGTACTCGGTATAGCCGAGCCGAACCTCCCACTGGAGATCGGCCTGACCGTCCTTCAATGTCTTTTTTTGGGCGAACTGCTCAAACGTGAGCTGGCCGTTCTCATCGTCGATCGGCCGCTGCCCAGCTGTGACGTCGGGCAGGAAGACGTAGAGCCGCCCGCCGAGCTTGGCCGGGAGGATGTAAGATCCGGGCCGCGCCAGCCGCTGGCCGGTCTGGTCCATCTCGTGCAAGGCGATGCCCACATTCATCGCCGTCCACGGCATCCAGTAGGCGATGGGGGTAAGAGCCGACCCGCTAACATCCAAGCGGCGGTAGTAGTAGGCGGGAGGGCTTGTGCGGGTGCGGCCGAAGAAGTGAAGCTTTGCATTGTAGTTGCTGGAATCGTTCTTGTTCTCTCTCTCCCAAAGGTACGTCTCGATCTGCAGGTTGGCCACCTCGTTCGCCTGCCGGACATAGTCTTCGATAATGCCCCTCACGCCAGTGCCGTCGAGCTTCATCTGCAGGATCAACGACTCAATGGCCATGAACGGCTGCGACTTGTCGTCTCGCAGGCTCGGATCGAGCCAGTTCTCCGGATATAAAAAGGCTTTTCGGTTGGCCTCCCAGAGTCGGTACTGCATTACATAGTCCCAGTCGTCCCGGCCCATGAGCACAGCTCCCGTGATGCCGTTCGCCTTCTCCGCTCCGAGCATACATCTCTGCACGAAGAGCTGGACGGTGGCGATGGCTTGCTTGATGCGCGACGTCTGCAGGCTTGAGCCCATCTGGACGTCGATGAGGAAGTGGGCGAAGAGCTTGTCTGCGCTGGTCAGCTGATTTCTCTGGGCATAGTCCTCCAGCAGGAGGCATTGGACAAGCGCGTCTCTGGAATTGCTGCGGATCTGATCGTTGGCGACGGCGAGCGCATTCTTGACGCCGTTGACGTCGGCGCCCGAGAAGGTGGACTGGAGTCCGAGCCGCAGAGTCGCGGCGTTGTCAAAGTCTCCGCCGACCGTCGGGGGCCGGACCGGCTTGGCCACGGCAAACAGCGAGTTGAGCGATATGCTTTGGAGGCCGAGCTTGTCCATTAGCCTGAGGGACTCTTGCATCTGCACGAGAGCGCCAATGTCCTTGAAGATTCCCATCATCTTGGCGCTGCTCTCCCCACCCACGCCCGGGTACTTGGCCAGGAGGAAGTCTTGACAGATGCGCTTGGGCCGGCCGGCCACGGCGGACAGGAGATCCGACAAGACGGCGCCGCTCCTCGAGGTCGGATTGTAAAGCCACTGGTAGAGCGACAGCAGCGGCTCCGTGGTGCCGCGACCGGCGAACTCCTGCTTGAGGCCGCTGTACAACTGCAGGTTTCGGATGGCCTGGAAGGTCAGGGCGTTGAAGTCGAAGACGCCGTTGCTCTGCCAGAAAGCGACTTCGCCAAGCTCCAGCCTGAAAGAGCTGATGACGTCTGACACCTGGATCAGCCTTGACAGGACTGCCGTGGCATCATCGACAACCCCCTTGGGCACCAGCACCTCTTGGCTAAAGCTCGCCGGCGGGTTGCCAATCATGCTTTGCGCGATCCACTGGAAGTCGTTGGCATCGCCGGTGAGCACCAGCCGATACGGGCGGCCCTCGATAAGCGGGCCGGTCTTGGCCTCCCAGCGAGTGTTGGAGCCCGTCGCCCTGCTGAAGCTGATGCCGACTCCATCGAGGACCAGAGCCGCGGGGGCGGTCTCGGCGTCGATGGAAATGATGTACGTGTCGGTGTTTGGCGGGAGGATGTAGCCGTCAAAGTTGCCATCCGGCAGCTCCGTGTTCTCGGCGAGCAAGAGCAGCACGTCCATGCCGGACTGGAGCGCCTCCTGATTCTGCGTCGTCGCCACCCGGACGATCTCCGAGAGGGCAAACTGAAGGATCGAGCCATCTATATCCTCGGCATGGGGCCTTACGCTCTCCATGATGATCTGTCGTTCCCGCGTCTGGGGGACGAGCGGGCCCACCGCCTCGATGAACAGCTTGCGGCGCTCCTTGGGAATCGTTGCCGCCGTACCCTGGACGGAGAGCAGCCCGCTTGAGACAGATTCGGCCCTCTCGGGGCCGACTCTAGCGGCGAGATAGCGTTTGATGAGGAGCAGAGCCTCCCCTTCCTCGTGCTTGTCCAGGGAGCAGGCGTTGACATACCTCGCCACCATGGCGCCGGCGCGGGCCCCAAACAGTCGCTTCGATGTGCGTTGCACGCGAGAAGAGGCTTCCACCGCCTGCCCGTTTTCGGAGTCCAGCCCCGACGCCCTGAGCGTGGTGAACATGGAGACGGCCACCCGCAGGACTTTACCGATGTCGAGGTCATACTTACCACCGGGCAGGCCAGGCTGTCCCTTGACCACGAACAGGAGCTTCTCGAGCGTCCAGGGGTCTGACTCGGCAGATAGCAACGCCCGGACTTCCTGGAGAAGGGCCAGCGTCGTCTTGGGACTCTCGAAGGGGTCGAAGCTGGCTGGGTACAGCGAGAGCAAGGCGGAGTAGTCGGCTGGCGAAATGTCGAGGAGCTGGGATAGGAGGGAGACCCGGTAGAGGAAGGAGACGTTGGGCAGCGTAAGGCGATCCGTCAGCTTGGTCGTGGAGACGATGGCGGCGAGAGAGGCGGTCGACACGCGCAGGGCCAGCGCCAGTGTGAGGATGTGGTCGGAGATTTTGTAGTTCCCCTGCAGCACATTGCCGTTCTCGTCCGGCTCGAAGATGGGCCGCTCGGCGATGGGGATGGGGCCCCAGACGAAGTGCTGGGCGTAGAGCGAGTTGGGGCCGTGGGTGTTCATGTCTCCCCATAGTGGCTGCAGCTCGGTTGGGGAGCGCCCCGACAGATCGACTATCTGCTTGACAGCGGCGAGCCCGTCCAATAGCTGCGGGTCAAAGGCCGTGGTGCGGCTGCCGGCTAGGGGGACGGCGATGGAGTCCAGCTCGTCAACCTTCCACTGCAGCTTTCGCCTCAGTCGCAGGAAGGCCTGGAGGCGCCAACATGTGTCGGCGTCGAGCGGACCCGTTGTATTATCCGGTTTCAGGAGGCGCAGCCGCATGTCGGCGAGCTCTCCAGTGAATTGGGGCCCGCCGTCGGCGGGCTCAATCACCAGCCGGCCGCCGATATATCTCGTCATCAGGATTTCGAGGAGGTCCTTGAGGTTCATGCCGCTGCGAGGCAGCAGTTGGTCCTTGACATTGGTGAGCCCGCCAGTCGTGGCGACCATGTCGGTATCGTTGGCGTAGCCCCAGTATTGGCCGGCCGTCCGGAGGTCGATGAGCTGCGCGTACTTTTGCGGGGTCACGGTCGGATCGACGGCCTCAAGGAAGTCCAGTGGGTAGAAGCCTTCCTTGGAGATGGCGACATAATCCTCGTGTTGCAGGTTGAGGACCTCGGCGGCCAGGGCGCGGTCGAGGACGGGCTGGGCACCCGAGAGGGATCCCGTAGGGTCTACGACCGCATAGGGGGACTGGAACTTACTGAGCAGATCGTACCTCGAGCTCCCGAGGGCGGAGAGATAGGCGCGTGTGCTGTCAGTGCCCAGGTTGTAGGGGGAGGTGGTCATGGGATAGACCATTTTCTGCACGATGTCGCTGTAGACAGCATAGTTGACGTGTCGAGGCTGGGTGATGACGCTGTCGCATGTGTCGTAGTCGTCCATGTCAAAGGGCGGGATGATCTGGTCGCCGCCGTTTTTCAAATACCATAGCACGGATTCCAGCACCTCGTTGACGAGGTCGATGTAAGGTACGAGGATCTTGGTGTTGGCGCATGAGAGCTGGAGGTCGCCGAGATCGGGCCGTCGCTCAAACAGCTTCTCCAGCAGCGAAGTCTGGTTCGGAGGCAGCTTGATGCCGGCGACGGTCTGGAGGAGGTCGACATAGTAGGCGGCCGGTCCGGTGATGGAGGCGCAGTCGGCGCACCCCATGTTCTCCAGCTTGAACATGGCGCTGAGGTTGATCTCGGGTGCCAGCGGCGGCTCCTCGTCGTCCTTCGAGACCACGGCCATCGAAACAGGGTCGGTAACGGCGGCGAGAGCATCGCTTTTCCGACCATCTCCGGAACCGCGGGCCATGAGCGCCGCCGTGAACAAGCCCTCGCTTCTGATGGCGATGACAACGGCATGATTGCGGATCTTGGCGGCGCGCTCCCGGGGGATGCCCTGGCCAACCATGCTCTGGACGGCGGCGTCACCTGTCTTGGAGATGTCGTCAGCGGAGCGGAAGCCGCACCTCATCAGCGCCCCGATGTCGTCCGGCTCGTTGACCAGTGCCTGGAGCCGCTGAAGCCGGAAGAGAAAGTCTCGCGAGGCCTGCCGCTGCTCATCGCCAACGCCCGGCACCTCGGCCCTGACAGCGTCGCCGTCCAGGAAGCGCCGCATAGACTCTCTGGCGATGTCAAAATTGAGCGGCCCAGCAGCGGCCTCTAGGATGGAGAGGACGATGCTGCCATCGTCCGGGTCGTCGGGCAGCGGGAGGCTCCCTGACCGAGCCAGCCCCAGCACGGCGGCGGTGGGCTCGAGACCAAACAGCCTCGCGCGAACCCGTGCCCAGGAGGCCTCGGTGCCGGCTGGCACGTCTGGAGAGACGGCAGGTAAGGCGAAGATGTGGGTGGCAAGCTGTCTACACGACCCGATTGACGTTTCCCCCGCGGGCCCGGCCAGCCGGGGCGAGAAGCAAAACATGATCAGGTCGACCGATTGGCCGCTGATGTCGTCCAGCAGCAGGACGAGGTCCAGCCGTGCCCGGTCGCCCCCGGAGGCCTGTATCCCAGGGATGGAGACGGCGGCGTCGATGGAGCCCCTGAGGGAGCCCGTCATCCCCAGATTGGCCCGGATGGCGTTGAGCAGCCGAGCGTCATCGACGACGACCCTCGGCAACAAGTCGGCGCACAGGGCGTCGACCTGCGACTGAGACATGGGAGTCTCTGAAGTGTGGAAAGTCTGTGGAGATGCAAAGATTAGACAAGGCACGCGAACACGGGCTAGACGTCAACTCATCATGATGAATACGTTGAAGCAGAAGCACTGTCAGTAGCGTTGTGCTCGTAGGAGCAAAATGGAAGATGGCCGAGAATCCTTTGCTCTCAGAACCCGGAAGGCTTTGATGGGACGGGCGGGGCTATTTGTATCCCCTTGCTTTGAGACACGCCCAGGCGTGCGAGCCATTATATCGCCAAGCCTATATTAAGCATCAAGTGGTCTGCATGATGTATGTGGTCGGTCTTCCCGAGACATTATCAAGACACCCCCGTTAGGCCATCATCAAGCACATCATCAAGCACATCTCGTCTTCGAGTTAGGCCACAGACGGCTTGACGGCGGCCAATCGGCAGTACGAGGGTATTGATGCGGGGGTATTCTTGTGAGGATATTCTTCCGAGGATGTTGATGCGAGGATTGATGCGAGGATGTGTTGTGTTCGTTGCTCTATGCAAGTTCTAGTCATTGTCACATCACACCAGTATTGATACGACACTGACGCATCCTGGATTTCAGCTACCATTGCCTGCAAGAACCAACATATTCACTCTACAGTGTACGCTGCTACAGAGTCCCGTGAAAACGAAGGTCAGTGGACGCTCTATGCCCTACGCACGCTCAAGACAGTCTTCCCCATTCTATCCGCTTGCCAGCACCCAGCTCATCTCTCGTCACCCTCAGCCTCCTTCTCTCCCTTCATTTCACCTTTGGTCTTTCGAAAAGTAGTCTCGAAAATGTGAGGCTTTGTCGGACGCTGGGAGTTGACAGCGTAGTTGGCGCTGCCCGTTTTGGGCGGCGGCTTGACAATGACCGGCCCATCCACTCTGTTTCATTCCATTGCGTTAGCCTGCTTACTGCCTAACGGCCGGAGATGTGTACTCACTCTTTCCAAACCACGGCGGCAATGATGTCGCCCTCGTTGTTGAACGTGACGTTCTGGAACTCTAGCTGGCCGGTGCCGGGGAAGACAAACTGGTGGTCTCCTTGGAAGCCGTCTCGGAGATTATTGCGCAATACCGATAGCCTGGGAAAGATTTGGCTCTTGATATTGTCACGTAGTTTTTCTTTGTTGTTTCTGTACGCTCCTAGATCATCTGACATTTCTCCCCAGCCTGTCACCTGAAAGCCCAGATCATCTGCGGATTCTAGCTTCAGCTTTAAGACGCCGTCTTCAACGACCATTCGCACGTCGAGATTCCAGTCTCCCGTATACTTTTCCCTGCAAAAAAAAAAAAGTCAGATTTCCACATCCCACGTGAAGAGAGACCAGAGGGGGTTGAGGCCTCACTTGCTATATGTTGATGGATTGGTCAATTGTTGGTTTTTGGCAAATGTAATGCCACGATAGTACTCGTAGTGCCCCTTTACCGTGACGCATAGATCGGACCCGGGCTGCCAGGTTACCGTCGTCGTAGCCTTACCTACGATCGTTAGTATAGAATATGGACGAATGATTCGGCATATTTCAAGGCACATACTCCAGTGGTCAGAGCTCCACCACCAGCCCGCCGAGCGGTCGGCAGTCACGCTCGTGGAGTTGTCGACGTCCTTTTCGTACACCCATTTCAGGCCATCGCCGGACTGGTGGAAGGCGTACCCGGCATTCTTGTAGTTGGGGTATCTGGGATCACTTCCAATGTCCATCGGAAAAGCCCATCCGCCGTCGTCTTTGCTGTTGTTGTTGTCGTTGTAGGTGTTTCTGTAAGGGTACATGGACGAGGCCTCGTTGAGCATCTGGAGCTGCGGTAGGAGGTACCGGCCCATAAACAGCGGGCCGCCAAGGAGAAAGGTTCCGTCGACCCCGGGGACCGAGTTCAGCGACGGATAGCAGAAGTTGCCGCTGTACCCGACCTGCTTCGCATCCGGGAGCTGGCCGTCGGTTCCGTCTGCCTTTTTGACTACCTCGAGATAGAGGAGGCAATTCCTGTCACCATTGGGGCTGTCGCCATATTCAGAATTGCCCTGTTCGTCGCGGTAGGGGTAAATTTGGTGAACCATGTCCGTGGGTACTATTATATGATGGTCAGAATTAGACAAGCCGGTCAGAGACTTGGAGCCCGGGTTAAAGAGGTCATACTGAAAGTAGGCGTAGTTTCCGGAGCTGACAATCAGGTTAGTTACCTCCAAGATCAGCTCAGCTCTGTTACGCACGCAGATCGGGTAGGGTAATTTTAAGTCCCAGGGTGGATAGGCCCTGCGCCTCCATATCCGTGCCGTACATGCTCAACATGATACCAAACGCCGCAGCCGCAATGGAATCCTTTTGCTGCCACTGTTCATAGGTCATGGGATTGCCATCTGCGTCGTAGTACTGGGAGTTGTATAGGTCGAAGTGGTTCCATTGTGCGGCTATGACAAAAGTCAGTACCGCCTACTACAGCGTACTACGCGTCACACTCACAAGTAAATTTGGAGTACAGTCTTTCCAGCCGGTAATCGCCAGGGACTCTAAACTCCTTTTCAATGAATTCGCGTTGGCGTTTTTCCTCGGGCGTCTCATTAGGCCGTTCCTTGACAAACTGTATGTCCAGGTCGCATACCACACCGATAACGAACTTGTCTAGTTTGATGGGGTTGGGGTTGTTTGCTAATGTTAAGGTGCCCGTTTTGAATCTGAAAATGTGTTAAAAAAGATTTTTTTTAACGAAAAAATATCGAAACGTCTATAAAGAAAATATATTAAAAGATTTTTATAGAAATTCAGCATAAAGAAATTAAAAAGTTAGAAAGTTAAAAGTCAAATGTTGACTTAATTTTAATTTTCATTTTTTAATAAACACTCACCGCAACTGATGAATAATTTTGGCAAGATTCATCTCGGCTTTAGGAATAATTAGACGCGAGGGCAACATTTCTCCCTCCATCTTGGCAATGCCGGCGTCATAGGATAGAGTTTGCATAGCAGGATACCTGTCATAAAGCTTTCCGAAGCTTGAATTCATAATGCCCTGGGAAACGGCTAGGCCCTGGTCGTAGCAGCCATCTGCCGTGTGCAGATTAGTTAGCAGGCGAGATGCCTTATCGTATGTCGACATGTTTGAGTAAACTGATTCTGAGGCTTGACATGGTCTGGCCAACACTTACACGAGACGATATGGCCAGTATATAGAGGGGGCCTTACTGGCACAGGCTGTTGAGGTCAGGTGACCTCGTTGGCCAGCCAACCCCCCACTGGCCTGCACAGCGCCCACTCGTTTGTTTGTTAGACCCTCAAAGGGCTTTAGAGGCCACAGGGGCCTAGAATAGAAGAATAACACCACCTTGATCCTTTTTGATAATCACACCAGCTACTTTTTATGGTTAGTATAACATTCGTTATGTAGTATCCATGCAATACGCATCCTCAGCCAGCCACATCCTCCGGGAGGGTTTCATTGTCGAGCTGAGCCTTGGTTTAATATATTTCATATCCACGCGAGGGCCGACCTGGAGCCTCTGCAAGCCAATCAACCGTGTAAGCCGAACACAGGCAAAGCCTAGCGTCTGCGTAGTGTGTCTGCTCAGCTGCGCACCGTAAGCCACGGCATGGCCCGGACTATGTATACTGCAGTCGAATGAATGCCTTGCAGGCAGTATTTCCCATCAGGCGCACGAAAGAAAGCAATACCGCAATATCAAGCGGGGTAGCAGCAGGCCGAGGCAATAGTCGGCCGTAACCTTTGCTGCGTGATAGCGGAGCTTGAGAGCCTAGAAAGCCATTAGCATTTAGCAATTCGTGTTTCGACCTCTGTTGAACTCACAAACTGGCTTCTGCGGTTATATCCAAGACGTCATTGAGCTCTTCAATTGGCCACTCTTGCAGCGGGACTGATAAGAGAAGAGCAGCGGAATTAAGAGCTATCGGAGTACACGCCATCCTAATATTTCATTAATAACTAATAAGTTAGAGTCAGTTTGAATTAAGTAAAGAAGAGATACTATGAAGAAGTTGCTAATTAACTGCAATAGAGTTAATTTAATCGAGGGAGAGATACTGCTGTTAAGAAATTTCTGAAGAAAAGATACATTTTAGATTTAAAAAAAAAAAATTATAAAGGAGGGGAGTGGGTTTAATAACTTAACTTTCTCTAGTATGCCGGCGTCGAGCAAAACGGTATTTTCCCAATTATTACAGTAGCAGGCTATATGACCTATGACCTGTACGTATTACGGTCTGGGCGCTGGTTTAATGTCTGCTAAAAACGGAATCATGTAACTGCGAAAACGGAAGCCTAGGGTGCCGAAATGGAAGTCATTGAACTCAGGAAAAAGAGCTTGACGGGATCCCGTATTTTCCAATGGATATATGGTCGTATGTGCTTCAACATCGTCTTCTAATGTATTATATGTAACTGATAATGTGAAGTAAATAATCGCAAACAAGTTTACTCTAGCGCGGTCACGGGTTCAGGTTACATGGCGGGACCTTTAGGTTATTGTTATCCATATGTTCGGTCTTGGAAGCTTTGACAATCTTGGCGGACATACATTCAAAGGCAAGATCACCGAGGCGCTGGGACAGTAGGTCAATCTTCTTGTTCGATGCTTCTGGCAATATCTATCCCACTGCGTGTATAAATATCTAGCTGGTGAACCTCGGAGCAGCATTAACGGGCTGTGATGAATAATTGGCGCTTTCTAACATAATACATAGAGATGGAACCCATAACACCCCGCACACCATTCAGCGACGAACTTGATGAATTCATCCATCAACTATTGCGCACCTGGCATGTCCCTGGACTCACCATCGCCGTGGTTGACGGACCGTCTACGTTCTCCAAGGTTTTGCTTTATTCCCCCCTTTCTATGCGCTGGTGCTCATATCGTATCAGGGTTACGGACTTGCAGTCCTCCCTGACACTGTGGCTACTCCCGAAACTGTGTTCTTTGCGGCCAGTACGACAAAATCTTTCACTGCCGCCTGCGTCTCGCTCTTGGTAGACGACAGTAAGACACGTCCGTCATCCTCCCACCAAACGCCAGGCATTTCCTGGACATGTACCCTTTCTTCGGTAATTCCAGATGATTTCGTGCTCATAAACAAGCAAACAACATACGAAGTTACTTTCGAGGATGCGCTGAGCAATAGGACGGGCATTCCGGATCATAAACGGAGCTTCAAGCCGTCAACAGCATCAGTCAAGGACGTAGTCCGATCCTTGAGGCATCTCCCATTGGCGGCGGATATACGCACACAATATCTGTACAGCAGCTACATGTTCTCTACGGTATCGCATGCGATTGAAACAGTTACTGGCGAAAGACTAGGCGACTTTATGAGAGGCAGGATTTGGAACCCTTTGAATATGAGGCATACATACTGGACACCCCAAGAAGCGAGTGAAGCCGGTAGCACCGGCACAGTGCTGGCTCGCGGCTATGCGTGGAGCTCAGCATCGAAACGGTTTATCGAAGAGCCGCTCCCGGACTTTCCAGCTGTATCAGGAGCAGGCGCAATAATCAGTAACGTTGTTGATTACGCAAAATGGCTTCGGTGTATGATGACGAAATCTCCTCCTTTGAGCTCTGCCGCTCACCAAACCCTCACCGAGCCTCGCATACATTTTGCCGAACACGCTACAAATCCATTTCCACCGCCTCACGCCTATGCCCTGGGATGGACAATTGACACGTATCGCGGCCAAAGGGTGGTTTGGCACGGCGGCAGCTGGACTGGATATGGGGCTGTTATGATGTACCTGCCCGCTCTCCAATGGGGTCTAGTCATGATGGGCAACACCACCGGAACCAGCAACTGTGTACAAATTGCAGTCTCCATGCATTTGCTGGATGAGTTGCTGGATACACCGACGAACGACAGGACGAACTGGAGCCAGAAGCTCCAAGAGCGCAGATTTTCTAAAAGACAGGAAAACGAGCATGCAAAGTCCCGACTATATCCCTCCATCCCCTCACCAATAAGCCCGCCTACCGCATCTCTGGAAAGCCACAGGGGCCAATATCACCATCCGGCGTATGGTGAGATGAATATTGAACTAGAAGGTGGTGTCCTCCTTGCCAGGCGTCTACTGCAAGAAATTCCGATGGTCGTACGACTAACTCATATCTACGGTGATTATTGGATGGCAACCCTGGAAGTACTGAACCAAGACCCCAGGGATTATGAATCCGTCAAAGCAACTTTTTCCGTGGCAGAGAGTGGATCAGTTGAAAGCCTAGGTGTGGACTTTGAACCTGCGCTCAAGGGTGAGATGATTTGGTTCGAAAGGGTCTCGTCATAGTTTCAACCCTCCCAGCTCCTTACGCTTATTTGGCGCTACGGCGGTTTCTACGGTGGTTTCTACGGTGGTTTCTATAAAGGAACACCGAGAAAGGACTATTTGCACTTTGGATCAAGAACTTCCCACGGTGACTGAAGAGATGAAGACCTCTGTTAGTCCGCAACGAAACGGCTGAATTTCATCGAGTCTCAATAATACGGAAGCTCGTCAGGGTGGATCTATGAACAATACTTTATGGACAGCCGGGAAACGAAGCTCTCTGCCACGGAACTTTATAAGATATTATTATTATATGCGGAATTCCATAGTAAACTCTATATCATATAACCGAGATATATCGTTCCAAAACATATGCCCGCACAACAAGGTTTAACACCCATCACTGATCAGCGTCAATCCAGATTAAACCACATCAACCCAACCACAAACAACAACAACGCACAGGAGTACTATATAACACCAACAACTCTACCAATATTATGGCAATGGTCAGTCCGTTACTTACAAAAAAAAACATACAACAGCCGGTGTTCGCTGGTGGTCACCCACCCAACTACTAATCTGCCTCTCATTGGCTTAACGCTGGGAGAGCGGACGGGATCCCGTTTTCTCCAATGGATATGGTCGTATGTGACGAACAGAGGAGCACAATTACATTATAAAGATATGGATCGTATAGAGAAGTAAAAAAGAAAAGAATGTAAAACAGCCGGTGTTCGCATCTGCCTCTTATTGGCTTGAAGCTGGGACTCGGGAGAGCGAACGGAACCTACCCTAATCATGGAACTCAATCCGAGCTTTTTGCCGAATCGGCCCCCCTCCGTTGTTGTGCTGGGCCCGGCTGCCGTTTCCTACGGGACTTGACTAGATATACAATTATACATGACTGTACAGGCGTTGAATATTGACATGCAACGTGCATCCATCAATGGTATATATATGCAATGTTTATTACATAATGTAGTAAGAATTTATAGGATTCATCATGAATATTAATCTATAAACTAGGTATCTAGACATGGACTCAACATGGACAGTAGTAGTTATAGACTATAGCTAGGGCGCCTATTTTTAGGGTTATGGGCAGCTATTGGGTTGATTTTCTTGCCCATTAACTAATACCCAACAACCCACAATGGGCTACCAAGTTGGGCGGGCGGCCCGTGGGTTATTTCATCCCCAGCACGCACGTTCTGGCAATACCGTGCTATTGTTCTCTTCAGCATCTAGAACTTCGTTATCACTTCATCGTCGACCAGAGACTGAGACTGTTCGATGTTCTTGCGAGTGTATTTTCTTTTTTGCAGCAGCAGAGGCGTCTTGTGTCGCAGATGTATTTTGAGTTGCAGCGTCTGTTGTTGAGGAATCATCTTGAGTGGTATCGTCTTGTCGTCGAGAAATCATTTTGAGTTGTAGTGTCTGTCACAGGTACATCATCTTGAGTAGTGGCTTCCGTCGTCGAAGAATTATCCTGAGTTGCAACGTCTGCCATCAAGGAATTCTTTGATGGAATTGATTCCTCTAGAGGTGCAATTGTCTGTAGTTTTTCACACCATTGTCGTTCTTTTTTTTGGGGGGGGAGGAAGCTCTTTGCCAGAGTCTTCTATAGCCCGAAGGGTAATTTGATATGCAGGCAATAATGGAACCAAAAAAACTCACGTCATTTTCCGGATGGGCGCTCCAGAAACTGTAGAATTTCTTTAGGAGTGTTTATAAATTCTGTTCGAGTGGGAGGGGCTTCGAACGCCATCTAGGCGGGTGAATACGGAGAATCAAGACTGCCTATAGAGTAGTAGGAAGGGAAGAGGTTGTAAAGTAGAGATGAAATAACCTATAGGTGATTAAAAAGGTAATAGCTTAGTCATGCCTATAAGATAATAAATAAATAAAGAATAGGCAAAAGATAGTAGTGTTTACTTGCTTTCACTTCCATACCCAGTGCCTTTACAAGTATATCGTGTTGCTTTTGATCACATTCGTCATAATGGCAACTAAACCGTCTCCCACCCGCTCAGAACTTATCAACAGTCTTACAGACATAATTCACTCTTTACAGCATTATCCCAAAAATGATACTGTGAATCTTTTACAACTGATACTGCCCTTTTTCAGACTTGCGCTTCGAACAATAGCAACTACTGCTAAAGAGCTTCCCGGTAAAAAAAAAAAGATAATATCCTAATAGCTCAAGCAACAAAGCCATCCGCATAACCAACAAGTGTCTGGATCGACGACGAGTTCGTCCCATATTGCTGCTCCCAAGGACCCAAGCTCGCCAGGAGAATACAGAGATGGCAAAACTGGGTTTCGAGAATTGGCAAGTTCTATAGACTGCGCTGCTGCACCCAGCCCTGCCGGGATAACAACCATGCCTACAGAAATGGGATGCCATTGGCAGTTTCTATAGACTACGCCGCTGCACCCAGCCCTGCCGGGATAACGACCATGCCCATAGACGATTTCCCCAGACTACGCCGCTGCACCCAGCCCTGCCAGGATGACGACCATGCCCACAGAAATGCTCAGCTGCCGATTCCCAATCGCCAGCTTCCCTGCTGCATCCAGCCCTGCCGGAATAGCAACCATGCCCAAATCCTTATCCAGCTGCCATCTGGCATCGGTTCTTGTTCCTTAGAGCTGGCGTGGCTTCCCCGAATGATCCAACTCAAATAGTGAACATTGTCTCCGTCGTCCGAGAGACCTAGTGGTCATAGAGCATAAAGAATGTGATTTCTTGAGTATCTGGGGTGAGTTATCTCTCTTTCGACTGCTGCGCTTGCGCTCAATATTATTCCTAAGCGTGGGCTTCCTTTTAACAGCCTTATTGCTCGCAACTTGTTGTAGAGAAGGGGGGGGGAGAGATATTGGCGTATAAGCGACAGGCGCCTCCGGTATTTGGCGCTCTTGTCTATCATGATCAGTACCGCTACCGCCATCGCCTTTGTATCTCTCCCTAGATGCGCTTTGTTCCTCAGCGGATGTCGGTTCAGTAGCATGAGGGTTCTCAGGCTCTTGACGTTTGTAGGCACAGCCATAGTCAACTCTAGGATCATTTCTAGGCGTTCTCTGATCTGAGGCAGACGCCGGCTGAAGCATAGAAGGACTCTCGAGTTTTCGACGCTTATGGACGCGACGATCGTCATCATCATCATCATCACATCCAGGCCTCTTCCTAGACATGCTCTGATCTGAGACAGATGCCGGCTGAGGCATAGAAGGACTCTCGAGTTTTCGACGCTTATAGATGCCATCATCATCACCATCACCATCACCATCACCATCACCATCACCATCATCCTCGTCACGTCTGGGTCTTTTCCCAGATAGTTTAGCGGATGTTGGTTCAAGCGTAGAAGGACTCTGAGGCCCCTGCTGCTTATGGACATGATCGGGATTATTATTCTCTGGTGTGAATCTCTCCTCTGTCGCGGCGTGTTGAGTAGGGGCGTCGAAACTCAACTCCTGCTCATAGATATGAACGCGATTGATATCACTAAACCGAACTCTCCTTTCAGAAACATTAGCCAATTAGTCCTAGGTCTTTTAAGGAAAGTAAAAGGAAAATGCATAGCGTGAAAGAGAGCACTTACCTTTGTTGTGGCATAGATTGTATGCTCTGTCCTTCATGTCTTCCATTTCCTTCCATAAAGGCAGACAGCTCGCTTTCCGGAATACTGTTGGTAGTAGTGCCATCAGACATGGGTGTTTCACATCGTTCGTGGGTAACAGTGCCTTGAAAAAACATGGCTCTCGCCGACTGCTCTGGTTCAGGCTGGTTTTGCTGGTAGGTCTGATTGGGGGGATTCGTGCCGTAATATTGCGTCTCGCAGCGTTCACAGCCATCCAGTTGCGGACCGCAGTTGCCGCAAGTATCCAAATTCCACTTGCAGGTTGTGCAAGAGAGCAGTTGCGTCGAATCGCACTTAATGCAAGAGCTCGGCCGACCATTGAAAGAGCCGTCTGACAACTCTCCGTCTGCTACATCTGCTTCCCAGCCAAAGGCCACGCCCTTTAAAAGCCGCAGAAGATCTAAAAGAGACCCAGTCGTGCTCGCATTGAACGCTTTATCACAAGCGTCCCGACATGGAAAGACGTCGTCGTCATATATAGTCTTGTTAGCAGCGGCCCTCATAGATCCAAGTATTTCCTTGTGCAGCTGTTTATTCTTTTCTTCAAATCTTCGCTCAAAGTCTGCTTTGTTCTTGGACTGCTTTGCTATTTTAAGTGCATCAGCAAGATAACCGTACTTCCCTGAAATAGGGATTTTTATAGTATTAAACCGCTCCCAATAACTCCCCCAAAGTAGATCTGCCCTCTGCATCTCTGGTGGAACGATTTTACGCCATTCCCAAAGATCGTTCTCCCGATATGGAGGTGATGGGGCTTCAAATGGAGGCATTGCGTATTGTCTGTCGTCGCGGTCGTCGTCGCGGTCGTCGTCGTCGTCGCGGTCGTCGTCGCGGTCGTCGTCGCGGTCGTGAGAAGCGGTGTAGATGCCAGGACTGTCAGAGAAAAGAGACGCCAGACGCCGATGTTAAATACTGTAGATTATACACTTCACTGGGAGGATGCAGGTGCTCTAACAGAGTAGGGATATAATATGGCATGCAATAACCGAGTGTCAACTGGAGCAAATAGTTATAAGAAGAAATACAACAAGGTAGTAGCTATCGCGAGAATGTCACGTGAAGTGCGGGGTGAGCAGGAATGATGAATGTATGAAGCACTCACTATTACTGCATATAATAAATGAGGCAGGTATGAATTCCGATATTCGATATTCTTCCTCACGTCTTCCGCCTTATAGATGTGTGGGTAAAATGTCGTTTAGCATGTTGTACGCTGATGCACTGTTAGCACTGGTCATAGTTCAGTTTCGAAATCTCCTTACATTTTGCTTGCCTGTATGGTATTTCCGGCAATTGTCGTTTTAGCATATGCTGCGGCCTTCTTTATCTCCCTTCCTGTATATATATATATATATATATATTGGCCGAATCCCAGGCCGAGGACATACAAGGGACTTTGATATGGAAGTAGAGACATGGTGTATTAGCGGCAGTAAATTTTGGAGGGAGAAGATGGTTATGAAGGCGAGGGCAGAAGAGAAGAAAGAGATGGCGCGAGCAGGAAAGAATCGCAATGATGTCAAGATGTGAAGGCAAAAGAACTTGTAAAGCAGAAGGAATCGAGGAGGCTTTATATATTTGCTGTCTCTATACCAGGAGAAACTAACGCAGCTACTACTAGTACTACTACTACTACTGTACTGTATTGCATACGACGCCCACGGCCTCGGCTGATGCGTGTGCCCGATAGACTTCATCAGTTGGCTAAAGATATGTTGTAAGAGGAAGAGGAAGAGGAAGAGGAAGAGGAAGAGGAAGAGGAAGAGGAAGAGGAAGAGGAAGAGGAAGAGGAAGAGGAAGAGGAAGAGGAAGAGGAAGAGGAAGATAAGGATGAGGTGCATCTGGGGGGGGGGGGCACAACTCTCCTCTTATAGATAAAGGTTCCGACGATGGAAAAAGTACGTGAGTTAACTTCAGTCTTCAAACTTGAATGTTGGCTGTGATTTGGCTACCATGGCGTCCGAAAGAACAGAAAAGATGCTAGTATCACATCAGGAAAGCTTCCTTGCCTTTTGTAGTTCCTGATCCCATGCACTTCCAGCGATCTCGGGTCTTTTTGGAAATCTGCCCAAAATTTCTGGAGGAGATTCGGAAGCGATTGTTCTCAGGCCTTGATTATGCACAAGCCTAATCGAACTTGACTCCATTCTCAAGCTTAAACGCCGAATCCCGCCTACATATTCGTTGGATGACGGCCGCGATACCACAGCGGCCTTTTTTTTTTTTTAACATCTTCCCTACATAAAAATAGGCCATACGGATCTAATTGCAATCCATTTTATTATTGATCAAAAAAGCTGTTTTTATATTTGAACTTTATCTTGTAAGCCCGGTACATCTTATGCAAAAATTCTAGAATGCTCTTCTAGCTTTGCTTATATCCTGTTTTTTAGGCGACGCCTCGCATATACTCCTGCTTCTTTCCAGTGACCAAATGTGTGCTATTATAGCCTTTTTAAAGTCGGGTGATCATAGCATTGCGGTCCGGGCCGGTACCAACCCACTTGATCTACACATTGTCAATATACATCTTTATGGGTTAAGTCGTCTTAAAGGGTAACAAAAAAAAAACATACCTTGACTCCAACGAATTCCTCAATGTACTAGTCAGACAAGTTAGTGAGATCGAGAATTCCAAAAAAAAAAAAAAAAAAAAAAAAGTATGACATTTCTAACCAAAATGTAGTCTTGGGCCTCCTGGGGAAGTTCTTCAAAGGTCTTCACGTTAGTAGTCGACTGGTTCCAGCCAGGCATCTCGTGATAAATGACCTCGGCACGGTCGAGAACATCCAATGATGCTGGATACGAATCGAGTTTCTGCAAAAAAGGGTTAGCTTATGTCATTTCCATGACAAAAAGAGCTCGGAATCTCACCTCGCCGGTCTCAGGGTCTTTGTAGGCAATGGCGATCTTGATTGTCGGGAAAGTGTCCAAGACATCAAGCTGAGGATTTGAGTCAGTATTTGCTCCCCCATTTAAGAAGTGAAGAAACGTAATATTTTACTTTTGTGAGATTCAGCGCCGTATAGTGGTTGACGTCCTAGTATGCGTTAGATACCCGCAATAGGTCTTTTTTTTTTTTTTCGCACAGCGAATAGACGATCTATACCGTGGTGTATTTGACGACGACGAGATCTTCAAGACCCTAGTCAATAATGGGTTTTTAGGTATCATGAGATGAAGATGGAGAGAGCACATACCAAGCCTGTTTCAGTTAGTCAAGACTATTCATCACGAGTTCTTAGACAGGTGCATGCTCACCAGCCGCAGCGCCGTGTTCGGCCAGTTGAAGTACCCTAAGGCCAGTCAGCTGCGTCCATGCCAAACTAGATGGAGGACATTAAGCTTCACCCATTCCCGACCCCGTTCCTGAAGCTTTTTGCCGATCCTATCGGAATGGTCAGCTCTCTTTCGCATGCTAATAAGAATGAGAAATACCGTACTCTCCGAGATCCTCAGTCTTGAACGCTCCAAAGCCCACACGAGTGGTGTAGGCCTTGACCACGCCAATGACCTCACCTATCTTCCTGATATCAAGAGCAAGTCCGGTTACCATGCCACCGATGCTATTTCAAGTAAGTACCAAAATCCATTTCACCATGGGAGTGGATGAGGGCACATCTGCCGCCTCTTGAATGGTACGAACCCGGTAGAACTGCTGGTCACGTATGGGTACTAGACAAAGTCAACAAATACCCGCCCAAAGTTGCGTGCCTCCTTATAAAGAGCGGCAAGAGTTGGGCCACTCCGATAAGCTTTGACTTACTGATCCCCAATCAAGATCCAGCATGAGAGCTAAACAAGGTCAGGACATCAAAATAAGAGTCATGATATGAGGGGTAATCTGGCCTACCATTTGCTCCTTCGCAAAGGATCTTGGTGTTCTTCTCCTGTGCGTCCTTCATAAAAGCAATGGCGTCGACAGTGTATTTGCGAAGCTTGGGTCGATAGTTGTTGAATCGGGCGATTTCTTCCTCAACATCGTACTTGAGCAGATCACCATATCGCTTCTGGTAGCCTGATGCAAGTCGTCGGAGCTTCGACTCGAAAAGCTCCGCATTGAAGACCTCTGCGAGTCTGATACCGCTTCGCTACATCTGGTTCAGCAAAGCGGCCCGTCCAACCATATCATTCGGACTAGTTCCTTACCGCCGCTTTCGTGCTGTAAGCAGGACCAATTCCGCGGCCCGTCGTTCCAACCTTGCGGTCTGAGTGATAGGAGGAGTAAGCATATATATATATATAACTGGCCCGTGCTAACGATGTAGCTAATCACCTCCAAGTTCGACTTCTTCCAAGCCGTCAACGGCAACGTGGAGGTCCAGATCAATGTGGGCTCTGTCGCTGATGAAGATTCGATCGTGGACGCTAGCATATGGTTAGCATGATCTCTGACAAACTGAGAGAATGACGAGGCTGGTAATACTTTGAAAGTCCTTTTCGCTCGAGCTCTTCTAGCTCCTTGAAGAAAGAAGGCTATTCGGTGCATTAGCCAAAGTCCTTGACTGTGTATCGAGTATTTTTGGGAGCATGAACAATGTGAGCCACCACGGAAGAACCGATGAGGTTGCGACTTTTGAAAAAAACAAAATTAGCATGATATATCCATCCACTGCAAAAAACCTCCAAGTTACGAATGCATACCAGTTGGGATTGACCAGGCCGGAAGGAAGCAGGTGGAAGCTAGAAGCTGTAATAAGCATTTGCGCCGTGACGAACTGTCTCCTGCTTGCGCATACCTGTACGACACACCATTGGCACTTTTGAGGCTGTGGTCAGCAACTCGGGACCAAATACAATACAATGGAGAATATTTTCAGCTCACACAATGGAGTGACCCGCATTGTGACCGCCCTAGATCTCGTCTCAGCTTGTATTCTTGTCATGGACGTCTTAAACAGGTCGGGCTCAGAGCAAGGCTCACCGCAGCTCGCGCGCAAAGCTGCGCCTCGGGAGCAAGGATGTCGGTCAATTTTCCTTTCTGCCGAGTCGCCATTGTTAGCAACCTGTCGCATGGGAATAGTAGCAATTTGTAAATGGTCGTACGCCTTCGTCGCCTACAGAGTCGCAATCATGTCAACAACACATTACGATATCAGTCGCACGGGGACGCAAGAGAAGAGGCACGAACCCCATTGGGCGCCCAGCTGTAGAGAATTTGATGTCAACACGTCTTCCGTATAGTGCGCCGAGTTTCAGCAGCTTACAATGATCGTAGCCATGGCTGGTTCGGATTCTGTTGGCAGGTTTTCGCTGGGTTGAAAGATCCAAGATTTGACGCATGTGCTCTCAAAGCGGCCATTTGAGTCACTGCAGCTTTCTTCGTCCAGTGGGGCCTTATCTTATCGCACCGCCGTGACTGCGCGAAACCCCAATAAAATTTCATCGCCCTCCGATCCGCAGAACCGGAGACCCACGTCCCCACCATTTGACAGTTTTTTTCAATTATATCGCGTTTATTATAGGGTAAAAACAGTGCCAGCGTTCGCTCCGTTTGAATTATAGCTGCCAGGTAGGCAGTAGAGGACTAAACGGTGGCGAGTGGTTTAACACAAACAGTTCATCGCCGAAAATGGACATTTTAATACATTGAATGTAACGTCTAGGGAGATAAAAAAAATATATAAGTTGAACTTGAAAAAAAGAAAAAGAATTGTAATAAAAATTATATATATATCTATATATATATATATTTATAAATATAGGTAGCTATATATACTCGATTGAGATATATCACTATATTATAGAGGCACTGATAATACAGATAAGTGTGAAAAAAAAGAAAGAAATAGAAAATGGGAGAAAAAAACATACAACAGCCGGTGTTCACCAGTGGTCACCCACCTGATTACTAATCTGCCTCTTATTGGCTTAACACTAGGGAGAGCGGACGGGATCCCGTGTTTTCCAGTAGATATGGTCGTATGTATTTAAATAATAAGAATAGCTGCATTATAAAGGGAATTTCTAGATATATAGAAGAAAAAAAAAGGCAAAAAACATACAACAGCCGGTATTCGCCAGTGGTCACCCACATGACTACTAATCTGCCTCTTATTGGCTTAACGCTAGGAGAGCGGACAGGTTACTTAAGGTTATATCTTAATAGTATAGTATAATTAAAGTAAGTTAATAATTAATTATTAATAACTAAATACTATATACTTTTTAATATTACCTTTAATAATAATAAAAAATATTAAATATAATAATTATTTTACTTAAATAGCT
This sequence comes from Trichoderma cornu-damae, assembly GCA_020631695.1. Classification (NCBI taxonomy): domain Eukaryota; kingdom Fungi; phylum Ascomycota; class Sordariomycetes; order Hypocreales; family Hypocreaceae; genus Trichoderma; species Trichoderma cornu-damae. Next base: position 2,736,524 of record CM036091.1, on the reverse strand, counting down.
AATTACTAGCTAGTTAATAATAAAAATAAAGATATTAAATAATATACTTACTTAAGGTAGATTTATTTTATAATAAAAAAAAAACTTAAAAACTTTAGAAAAAATATTTATTTATACTTAAAAAATTTCTTTCTTTATTATTATACTTTTAGCTTAATTATAATTAATTAATAAATAAATAATTATTATTAAAATTATTATTAAATAAGTTATTTTAATATTATAATATTTTTAAATTATTTTTATTTTATTATTTATTTACTTTTATTTTATTATTCTTTTACTTTTAATTTACTACCTTCTTTATATTATTAATATTAAGATATTATTATTATATTAAAGGTATAATTAAAAAAAGTAAAAAGAGGAAATTAATTAAAAAAAAAGTTATTAAAAATAAAGTAACTAGTTACTATCTTTATTTAAAAAGGCATTATTTACTATAATAAAATTAGCTTAATTATTAAGATAAATATAAAAAAAATAAAAAAAAAATAAAAAAAAATTAAAGTAAGCTTAATAATAAGTTAATTATAAAATAATAAAAAAAAAGTAGGTAATATATTATAGTAATAGTTATTAATATATTATTCAAAGTATATAATAAGTTAATAATATCTAGCTATACTTAAACTTTAAGATTATAAAAAGCTTATTATTAATAAAGGTATTAATAAAATATAAAGTAAGTATTAAAGTATTATAGTATAAGTAGTAATATAAATAATAATATAGGTAGTAGTATAAGCAGCTATATAAACAGCCTTTTAAGGGCTTTTTTTATTTTATAGATTATTATTTATATATCCTTTATAATAGCCTAGAATATATTAACTATAAAATAAAAAGATAAAAGTAATTAATTTATAGTATTTAAGAATAATATTATTAACTTAATGAAACAGGCTTAATTAAAAGCTTATTATAATATAAAAAAAAGTTTATAAACTTTATTATTTTTATTATTAAGGCCTTAATAATATATATATTTATTACTTTTATTTAAATTTATTAAAAATAAAGAGGTAATAATAATTATAAAATATATTAATAATATTTATATAAAGCTTAATTATTTTTTTTAAAACTTGACTTATTATATATATTAAGTATTAAAGATAAAGATTAATATTAATAAAAGTTAGCTATAAAGTTATTATAATATAATTATTATATTAAAAAGAGTTTATAGCTTAAAAAAAAAGTATTAAGAGTATAAGAGTTAATAATATAAAAAGTATTAATAATATTATAAGTATAAGTATAAGAGGCATTAAGGCTAGAGGTGCTAGATAAGCTTAATAAGCTTTTTTTATAAAAGCTAGTAGTGCTAGTTTTTTAGCTTTTAAAGCTAAAGAGTAAGTTTAAATAGCTATAGTAAAAGAATAATAAAAAAGAAGCTAGGCTATAAATTTAAAGAAAAAAGAAAGAAAAGAAAAATTAAAAAAAAGAATTATTAATATAATAAAGATAAAAAGGTGCCTTTTAACAAGCTCTTTATATAAGTATAGCTAATTTATAATAAAGGACTTACTATAAGGCTATAATATAAATATTAATAAAATACTATATAAAACTATTATTTATAGCTTAAGTAAAAAAAGCTTATATTATTTATAATATTATTAAAGTAATAATATAAAAAAAAGTAGCTTATTAATAATTAAAAAACTTAAATTATTAATAACTTTATTAATAATTAAAAGCTTTAATATTAAATAAAAGTATTTAACTTAAAGTATTAATATTAAATAAAAGTATATAACAGCTTTAATATTAAATAAAAATATATAGCTAAAAGCTTTAATATTTAATAAAAATATTTAATTATTATAAATACTTTTAAATATAAAAAAAAAAGACCTTACTTTTATTTATAAAAAAAGGGTAAAGATAAATAAAGTTATATATATAAACCTAGCTATTATAAGAAGATAAGAAATGGGGATAAAAAGGCTTGAGTTAACTGTCTACCAGGGAGAATCCCTTACTAACTAATTAATATCACTAGCTAATTAATATCACTAGCTAATTAATGCATTTAGTTACTTTATTATAATAATTACCCCCTTTTAAGAAAAATCACTATCCTTAGTAATTATAGCTATTAATTAGCAGGTAGTTAATTAATAAAGCAGTCTTTAATAATACTTAGAATCTCTTTATAAGCCTTGTTTTATATTATTATAGCTAAAGTTACTTTATTATTAAGGTTTTATAATAATAATAATACTTTATTATAGTTTTTATTAATAGTGTAGTAAATCTTAGTATACTCTGCTAGTACTATAGTATAGATATAAGTGTTAATATTATTTTATTAAGTATAGTGTTAGTGAATAGCAGTACTATAGTTAGTAGCTAGGGATGAGCTGCTAAGAGTTAATGTAGGGGAGTTAAAGCTAGGTGTTGTAGTTGTTATTAATAAGAATTAAGATAAAGCTGATTGAGGAGTAGTAGCTAGTTATGCTATAAATAGTTATAGGTGAGTTAGTATTTTAAGTTAACTTTTAGTAATATATATATATTAATAAGAAGGCTGGGGGTTATATTATTAGTAAATGGCCTTAAAGTTGTTTATTTATAGTAAATAGAATAAGGGCTATATATATTTATTTAACTTAAAGGTTTTTATATATAGTGTGTATAAGAAGATAAATTTTAGTTAAGATAGGTATATATAATATAATTTATAAAGATAGTAGTTACTAAGGGCTTTTAAGGCAGCTCTTTTTATAATAAACTAGTAGTTGGCGAGGAGATCTTTATATTTTTATTAGCCTTAAGTTATTATATTAATTACCTAGCGCTAATATGCTTAAATAGCTTTTATAGTGCGTGGGTACTGTTTATAGCTGATTATAATGTTAATATTAAAGAGCTTGAGGGGTAATAGCAGCAGCCCTGGTGTTAAGTATAGATTGTTATGCTATATGTGCATTATAGTAGTATAGTTAATAATAGCTATAGTAGCTAGACAAGAGGTTATAAAGAATAGAGATTATATAGGTTTAGTAAGGTTAAAAAAAAAATAAGGTTAAAAAAAGAATAAGAAAATAAGAGAAAAGAGAAATAAAGGCAGGGTAAAGTTTTAAAAGTAAATAAAGAAGTAATATATGTGTATTATATATTAAGTATATAACTAAAACTACTGAGCAGCAGTTACTGTATGTAGCTAGTAGCTAGTAGTGCTAGTGTTTATAAATTATTAATATTAATAAGCATGTAGGCACTAAATGCCTTGTTAGTAGATAAGTAGTTAAGTATTAAATTTATAAACTAATTCTTAAGTATTAAGAGTTAATAAATCTTTATTATACTATTTATTATACTTAGCATCCTATCCTAGCCAGTGCACTAAGTATTATAAGCAGCTGTTAGAAAGTTATTTAGTAAGTAAATATTTAATTTTAAAAAACTATTATTTATTATTATTACTTTTTAATATTAATACCTAGACTATATTGTATTAAGAATATTTAAATAGATTGTCCTTATTTAGCGCTAGCTCTAGTTATATAATAAAAATAATTAAGTAAATCTTTTAGTAAAAAGGTAGGTTAAGTTTATAGGCATGTAGGTTTACCTTTTAATAAATAGTTAAGGGGCTAACCTTTTACTAGCTAAATTTATAAGATTAATTAAGTAATTTATATTTATAATAAAGGTATAAGTATATATAATAGCCTTTATTAAACTTATATTAGCAATAATAATAATTAAATTAATACTTATACCTAGTATTAATAAAATTAATTGCAAGCTAGGCTTTATATTATTGCAGGGAATGCAAGAAGTTAAAGGTAGGTTTGTTATTAATTAATATAAAAGGTAATAGTATATTCCTTAAGACTGCAAGCAGGGTTTATAGCTTAAAACTAGTTATTAGTTTATTTAGTGAGTAGTTAATAAAGTTAATAAAGGCATTATTAAGGGATAATTAAATAGTAGGTAGTATAGATAGTTAATAACCTATTAGGTTAATTAAGAAATAGTAATAAATAATAGCTTTAATAATTATATTTATTGATTTAGATTGGCTATTGCCTGCTAAGTGCCAGGCTGTTATTATAATAAGATATATCTCTAGTAGGTAGAAAACCTTTGTTTAAAAATCACTAGTCTATTGTTAATCTTTATTAAAGATAATAATAAAAAGGAGGCCCTAGTTAGCAATAAGCTAGAAGGATACTATAACCTTAGCTTAAATAGGTGCTAGATATATAGAATAACCTAGTAAGATATTGTATTTTTTAAAGGATTTATAAATAATATTAAGGATAATATTAAATTTATTAAAACCAGCCTGTTTAAATATATAGTTAATAATAAATGCTAAAGGTAGTAAAGAAATAAAGTTAAGGCACTGTATTTTATAAAAGATAATAAGTAGTAAAATAGGTTAAAGATTGCTTAATTCTAGTTATTGTATTTAATAAAATATAGTATATAGATAGTATTAAATATAAGTATATATTTATTATTATATATTAAGGAAAGTAAAGGCATTTAGCTTATAGTAAGTGCAGGCTTTATTAAAGTATTAAGGATTATAAGCTATATTAATAATTAACTAAATTATAGTATTAAGTATATATAAATAGCATGCGCTATTGCAGGCAATATATAGAAGTATTTTATCTAGTTAAAGCTTAAAGAAAAGGCTTTATTAAGAATAAAGACTGTTATTATTAACTAGTGAATCCTAGGCTTAGATCTAGTTAATTAGCTTAGTGTATTTAGTATTACTTATATAGTTATTGACAAACTATTAGTGAAATTTAAGCTAGGTAATTACTTTTATTATTAAGAAAATATAGTTAAATAAAGTAAGTATTTATTAAAGGCAGTTATTATCCTATACCTGTATTTACTATAGGTTGTTATTAATATATAAAAGTTATAAAAGAGTATTAAGCAAGATATTTAATTAATTAAGAATATATAGCATTAATAGGCAGTATTAAGAAAGGAAGATACTTGCATTAATAATATAAGGATTTATTTTAATAATATTAAATATAGATAATAATTTTTAATATATAATAGGTTTAAGGGTAGCATAATTAATAAAGATAATAGCTAGGTAGATAGTATTATAAAATAAAGATTTATTTTTTATAATAGTTTAAATAAGATAGGCTAACTCTAGTTTAGTAGGTTAATAATTATGCTTAGCAGGCCTTAAGAGTTTACTTTAGAAATTAATATAGTTAATAAAGGATTTATCTAGTATATTTATTAAGGTTGGCGCTGCTAGATTAAATAAGCCTTTATAGTGAAATAAGGCAGCTTTAAAGCTGCGCTCCTTAAAGGTATTAATCTTAATAAATAATTATTATTGCTTATTATAATAGACTAGTTTTAGTAATAAATAATAAAGTAGATTATTCTATAGTAAAAAAAAAGCATCTTTAGCTAGTTAGTTATTAAGGATAAGAGTATGCACTATATAGTAATAATATTTTGCCTTAATAAAAGGCTGCTTAGATTTATAAGTATTAGCAAGTAGTAATATCTTCCTTGCAAGTAGTAGCGTTATTTTTTAAGTATATAGGGGAATATAGTTGTAAATCTAGTTTATAATAATATAATATTTTTTAAATTGCTTAAGGTTATATAAGAAAGACTATTTATAAAGGGTATTAATGCAGCTTGCAGTAAGTAATAAACTAATACTATTAACCTTATAACTTAAAAGTACTATAGATTTATAGTTAATAAAGGATTTTAGTAAAAAGAGGCAGAGCCCTTTATAGTTAAATAGTGAAAAAAGCTATTTTAAATAAGAGAAATATTCTTTAATAATTTAAAAGAAGATAATAATATTATTAATATAGGCTTTAGTAAAGTAGTAAAAAGGGTATAATTTAGTATTAATCTATTATTATATATAAGGCAGGGAGTTATAAAATTTTATAAAAATAATATTAAGCTGCTTAAGGCTGTAATATATAATAAGTATTAACTTATTATAGTAGTTAGGGTAGATTAAAAATTAATAAAAAAAAGATTAAGTATTAATAATAAAGATATATTAAGCTTTATAAAGTGTGCTGATTAGGTTTTTTTAATGTGGTAATAAGTAGGCATTAGGTATAGTGATATTATTAAGATATTAAAGATTAATAACTACCTATCCTTTGTTTACTTTATCTACTTATTTTTAAACTATAAAAATAAGGGTAGTAAAAAGCATTAGTTAATAGTTTTATAATATGCAGCTTATATAGTGTAATAAGTTAAAAGTATCTTCTACAACCTGCCTGTCTTTAGTGCCTAAGGGGTAGGGTTTAGTATAGAGCTTAGCAGCTGCTTAATTATTATACAACAGCACCTTTATCTACTTATTAATAAGAATAGGCAAGGTTTCCTTATCTTGCTAAATATTATAGCAAGTGATTAATTAGGCGAAATAGGTAGTAATAATAGGGTTGTTAGCAGTAATATATATACCCTTAGGCATAATAATCTCTTTAAAAGTGACTTATTAAATACTAAGGGGTGTATTATTAAAGGGGGGTAAAGATATAGGGTATTTATATATAATAAAGGTCTAGGTGTATAGTCTTTATTAAAAGTAAGGGTAATTAGTAGTGTAGTGGCTGGGCTAGATATAGCTTTATTAATAATAAATATAGTAGAGCTATTGCTATAGTAATAGTAATAGTAGTATAGGTTATTAATAATAGTAAATTTAAAAAGGATAGCTTAATTAAGAATAGTATAGTTAAGGCTTATAAAATAGGCATAGGCTATATTATATTTATACTTAAAGATAGTCTTTAGTTAAGTGTTTTATTTAAGTTTAACTATAAAATTATTAAAGTTAATATAAATAATATAGGCAGTATTAGCATTTACTAAGGTATATAAAATACCTAAATATTTAAGTATAAATATAAAGGCATGGTTATTAAAAAGTTAGGTATACTTAATAAAGATATATACTATCTTATGCAAGGGCATAAAGATAGTAAATGTTAATACTACTTTATAGTGAATCTTAGTTAATATACAGTAATGTATTTAAATAAAGAGAGTTAGGTTCTAGTATAAGGTAATTAATAATATCTTATAGTGGAAATTAATTTTAGTATTATAAAGGTAAAGCTATTATATCCTTAATAATAAGGATAGTTTAAGGTTAGTAGTTATTTATACTTAAACCTTAATAATAGCTTATTAATGTTTATAGTTAAATAAGGTATCCTTATATAAAAAGATAGTAAAAGTAGCTTAATAGTTAAGGGTAATAATATTATTAAGGCCTTTAACTAGTATTAATAGCACTAACTTATATATAATATTAAGTTATTATTAAAGCTATTATGCATTAATAACTAATATAAAGCAACTAGTATCTACTATAGCGCAGGTAGTAGTGCTTTATATATTAAGGTAAGAGTAGATATTAAATAAAGTATAAGAGTAAGTAGTAAAGTTATATAAACCAGTGCCCTTAAATATAAGCTGGGCCTTAATAATAAGAATATTATCTAGTGGTGGGGTAGTATTAATAAGATAATAATAGTTAGTATTAAGGTAATTAAAGAGTACTTGCTATATTATAAATTAAGTATAGTAAGTTTAATATTTTAATTACTTAAGGTTTAAAATATTGCCTTTATAAGCCTTAAGCTGCTTAAGGTATTATTAAAGGGTATTATTGTTATTAAAGTAAAGCAGGTAATAATAATATTAAGGCTGGTTAAGGTAATAAAGAATAGTATTAAGAGGGGGTTTAGTAAAAAAGGCTTAATCTATAGGGTAAAATTTATTAAGATTATAGTTATTTAGGTAAACCTGCTTATTAACTAGATTGTAATTAGAGTTATTATTATAGTATTAAACTGCATTATAGTTATTAACTAAAATAAGGAATTATTTAGCAGCTATATTGGCCTGGTTAGGCTGTTGTTAATATCTACAGAAAGGGAGATAATTGCCTAGCAGGGGGTGCTAGTTGCTAAAGGTAACTAAGGTATTAAGGAGCTTTTTAAAGGGATAAGCAAGAGCTAGGGGTCTGTTATAATTAAGAGGGCAAGGTAGAAAGCAATTTTATAGCAGCTAGTACTACTGCCCTTGCTAAAAGTCATTTATAACATTACAATATAGTACATCCTTAAGACAGAAGCCAGGCCCATTAAGCTATAAGGCCAGGATCTATTCTTGCTAGATAGAAGCCTTGTTATAAAGGTTATTAAGCTAGTAGTATAAGCAGACCTTAAGGGTGGGCTTTAGCACTTTAAGCTATAGATAGGTATTTAAGTGGTTCTAGACTTAAGAGAGGATAGCTAAGTTAGACTTAAAGCTATAGTTACAGGCTAGTTATATAACCTTTATAGTAAAGGCATAAATATTATTGCCCTTACAGCAAGCAGTATAGTTAAAATATAATAACTTAAGCTTATATTAGGCATGTGGCATATTTATTTTAAAATAATAAAGGAGGATCTTTATTTAATAATATAAAGAAAGGCTGTATTTATATTTATAGATAATATCTTGCAATAACTAAGAGTAGTACTACTTTAAGGCTTTACCTTAAAGCATAAGTATTATATTTTTATAAATATTATACTAAAAGCCTATAGTAGTATAATCCTTTAATGCTTTTATAAATAAATAAATATCTTTATAGTAATGTATGCAGCTTTAATAAAAAATATTATTATATTTATTAATATTAAGCTAGAAGTAGTTAATATTTTCTAGCTTAAATTTATTAATTTTAAAAGTAGGTTAAGAGTTATTATTATTAAAAGGTAATAAAGAGGTAGATAAAGAATAAGAATAGCAATGTATATTAATATATTGCTAATTTTAATAACAGTATTAGCAGTATTAATATTTTTTTTATACTATAAAGTTAGTTAAATTAAAAAAGGTAGAGTTTAAGGAGGAGGAGGAGTTATTATTAAATAATACTAGATAGTAATAGCTATAATAAGTTTATTGCTTGTGGTTAGCCTTAGGCAAGGTCTTAACTAAAGGTAGCAGGGGAGTAGTAGTATTTATAAAGGGTGTAGATAAGTTATAAAGGTATTTAAGGGCTTTATCTTTATTATTAATAAAGAGTTAAAAGGTTACTAGGTATTTAAGGTTAAGTAAGGTAAGGTAGTAAGTATTAAGAAATTATAATAATTATTAATAATTATTTATATTGTTAAAACTATCCTTAAAGGCTAGGGTAGGTATTGCTAAAGGGATATTATAGGGGGTAGAGCTAGGTTGGCTAAAGGGCTGTAGATGCTTTAAAGGGTTATTATAAGGCAATATAATAATAAAAACTAAAATGCATAAAGGTAAAGAGCTTAAGGTATTTAATGCAGGGGGTAATATAAATAAAGGTAATGCTAGTAGTAATTCAAGAGGTATTAATAAAAGAGCAAGAGGCTAAATATTAAGTAATATAAGTAGTATAAAAAGAAGAGGGGTAAAAAAAGTAGTAAAGGAAGTAAAAAAAAAAGGCACTTTAAATATATTAATAAAGATAGTAACCTTGCTTATAGTTATTAAGTAATTGCTTAAAGGTTAAGGAAGGTATAGCTATTGTATAGTTATAAGGGAAAGAGATAGGTAATTAACTTAAAAAACCATAAAGGTAATATTAATACTAAAAGTAGCTAGCTTATTATTTAATAATAAAAGGCAAGCCTAAGCCTTAGGGGAAAGCTTTATATATTTAATATAAGGTAAATAGTTAATTTAAGCAAGAGGTATAGGGCTGTTGGCTAAGAGTTTATTAATTAGCAATAGCATTAGTGCAGTAGGTAGAAGATAAAGGAGGAGATGTTAAATTAAGTAGATAAGAGTAGAGAGGTTAGTAGCTTAATTAAATAGATAGTATAGGTAAATAGGTCCTTGAGAGTGTATATAGTAATTTAGCGTTAGTAATAGAACTAGGGATAAAAACAATATGTTAATATATTAATAGTAATATTTATAGAGGTAATATTATTTAATGGGCATAAGCTGCTTTTAAACTAGGTAGTGAGGGTTAATAGTATTTAAAAAGGATAGGAGGTTAAGTAGTAGGGAGATAGAATCTATAGAGGGCGTTATTAAGATGTAACTGTAGCTAGGAGGTATTAAAATATTATTAAGATGTAATTAAGGCATTGCTAAAATGTAATATTATAGTAAAAGCATTATTAAGATATATTAATGCCTAAAGGCTGCTAGGTAGTTGGTTTTTAATAATGGGTAGTGCTAAGGGCTGGGTGGCTGCTGAAGGTGTATATGTAAATTATTATTAATTATTATAAAAAGATAAGAAATAAGGATAAAAAGGCTTGAGTTGACTGTTTATTAGGGAGAATCCCTTGCTAATTAATTAATATCACTAGCTAATTAATATCACTAGCTGACTAATGCATCTGGTCACTTTATCATAACACTAGCTATAATCTTGCTTTTATCTCCTTTTATAATACTTATAACCTTACTTTACTTTAAGACTTACTTAAGATCTATTACTCTTCCTTAGCCACCTATCTTTAATAAATATATTAAAAACTTTTTTTTAAAATACTTATCTATCCTTATTTATATACTATGCTTAAGCTTATAACCTATAAAGAACTGGCCTTATGGCAATTATAAATAAGCATTTTAATATAAATTTATATACTTAAAAAAAAGAAAAGTCTTATATCTTTATATTCCCTTATCACTAGTTATATACCTATAGAATAAGTATACCTTAAAAAAAGGCTAGGCCTTTATAAAGCCTAGGCTAGTAATACCTTAAGTAAAGGCTAGGCCTTTATAAAGCTTAGGTTATATAAAGCTTAAGTAAAGCTTAAGTTTATAATATACTCTCTTTTTCTTTATATTATTTTTAAAAAGCCTTTAAGTAAATCTTTTATTTATATAAAGTAAAAGAAAGAATTATATAATTAATAAATAATATCTTTATTAATAAAAGGGTCCTTAAGGTTAAGCAGGCTTTATAATCTATATTTATTATAATATTATAATATATATAAAAATATAAATATATACCTTAATTAAGTTAAGTAAAGACTACCTTACCTTTTTATTATATAAAATAGCTTTATTATTAGAGATAGGGGTTATAGAGGAGAGTGAGAAGGCATAAGATATAATAGGTAGTATATAGCTATTAGCCTCTTGTAAAATAGCTATAAGGCTATTACTAAATATAAAGATAGTATAATAACTATATTAATCTTTAACCTCTTTCTAGCTTTTTATTTAATTAATTAACCTTTTATAAATATATTTCTTTTTTTAGCTTAAGACTAAAGGCTTAAGGCTAAGGTTTTTTTTTATTAAGGTATAAGGCCTGCATTATTATCTTATTATAGCCTTAATAATCCCTTAATAAATTACCCCCCTTTTTATAATAATATCTTTATTACTATTTTATAAAATAGCTCTTTTTTTCTTTATTATTAATCTTTAATAATATTATTATATAGTTATTGCTTCTTTACTTTTTTAATACTTTATAATATTAACCTATCTCCTTTAGCTTTATCTCTTTTTAGCCTTATCTTTATTAAATAATAGCCTCCCTTTTTTAACTATAGCCTTTAGGTATGCTCTTTTTCTAAAAGTGCTAATCTAGTGCTGCCTTGCCTTAAGTTTATTACTACCTTACTTTAACCTTCTTGCAGCTTTCTTTCTAGGTAGTATCTTACTTTAGCTATAGTCTATAGGTATGCCCCTCTTTTAAAAACACTGCTTTAGCACTACTAGCTTATTAAAGTCTTATTACTTTTTAGCTTTTATTTTTATATTATACTTTTTTTATAATAAGTTATTTATAAAGTTAAAGTAATATATTTATATATTTTTTTTATTTAAATAGCCTTTTTATTTAATATAATAAAGTTATTTATAGCTATAGTATTTATAATTAATAATATTTTTAATTTTAAATATTTTTTTAATAAAAAAAGGGTAATTTATTAACTTAATTAATATATTATCTTTATTATAAAACTCTTTAAGGTTTATAATATTAAAGATATTATATATCTATATTAATAATAATAATTATAGTTTATAAATAAGGCTGCTTATCTTAATAATTCTTTTAATCTAGTAAGGTCTTATATACTTTTTTATTAACTTCTTGCTAGGTTAATATAGGTTTAAGTATTTAATAAAGATTAAAACCTAGTTATTAACCTTAAATAACTTTTTTATATAGCCTTTATTATATTATTTATTATATAACTTATTAATATTTTATAATATTTTTATAATATACTCCTTTATATTAATTATTTTATTAATTTTATTTAAGGCAGTTTAGTTTATATAGTTAAGTTTAATTTTATAAATCTTTAATATAGCTAGATTATATCTTAAAAGCAAGAATGCAGGTGCTTTATTAATAATTAAGTACTTAATAATATTATATATAAACTTAATAAATAATAATTATTTAACTTAATTTAGCTAGTCTTTATTATAAAAAGCTTATAAATAATACTTAAGGTTTTAATTTTACTATTTAGTCTAGCTATTTATTTAAAGGTAGAATACTATATTAAGTTACTATTTATAATTAATAAAATAGTAAAAGGATTATTAAAAAGTATTTATAAATATACTACCTTTATTAAAAATAATTCTTTTTAATATACTATAAGGTTAAAAAATATAATATAAAAACTTTATTATAAGTCTTTTATTAATAATATTCTTTAAGTATAGTATATAAATAATATACTTTATAAAGTAATTTATTATTATAAATATTAAATTATATATTTATTTTTTTATAAACTACCTTAAGTAGCTTTATAATAAAATCTATTATAATCTCTTTTTATAGTCTTATAGGCATTAATAATATAGCTAACTTATTATATAATAAATAATATCTTGCTTTATTTATTTAGTAAATTATATATATATTAATATATCTCTTTATATTAATATATAAACCTTTTTAATAATAAGTCTTAGTAATTTTTATTAAAGTCTTGCTAACTCTTTAATACTTAATTATTAGGTTATTATAAAATAATATTAAAATCTCTTTTTTTATATTAAAAAAGATAAATACTTACCCTTTATAATAAAATAACTAATTATTATTAATTATTTAGTTATATATATAATTCTTATTAATAATATTATACTTAATTATTTTTATTAACTTTAACTTTTTAATTAAGGCATCCCCTTTTTATATTAAAAAAAAAGCCTTTATAAATATTTTATAATCTTTTTATAATATTATAATAATACTTTTATAAACTATTTATTTATTTATAATTAAAATCTTTAAAGATATATACTAAAGGCAGGCTACTTATTTATTTATAGTTAAAACCCTCTTAACTTAAAGAACTAATGCTAATAGTAACTTAATATTTAAGTTATATCTAGGTCTTAAGGGCATATAACTACCTATAATCCTTTTTAATATAGCTATACTAGCTTTATAAATGCTTTTAAAATTATAATTATTATAACTAATTATTAAAAATTATTTTATAAATATAGTTAAGTAATTACTATCTAGCTACTTTTTTTCTTTTTCTTTATTATAGTAGTTTAATCTTTTAAAAAGTATATTTATAAGATTCTCTTTCTTTAAATAATATTTAATTATAAAATTATATAGTAATAATATCTTTAATTAAGTAATTTACTTAATTATTAACTTCTTCTTGCTTATAAAGTAACTATAGTTTAAGTAGTCTATAATAACCTATATTAAGTATTTTAAGTAAGCTATATAGTATCTTTATATTATAAAAGCCTTTATAATAATAAATATTTTAATATCTAGTATTATATAGTAATGCTTTATATTTAATAACTTTTATAAAAGGTATATAATAAAGTATTAATTATTTCTTTATTATTATATTAATATTATATTAATTATAAAGTTTAATATATTAATCTTAATATATAGTTTTATTATAAAGTTAAAATATATTAATATAAGTTTTTTTAAAAACTTACTTTATAGCTTTTTAAATATAGCTAGCTTATTAATATTAAGCTTAAAGGTTTTTTTATATTATTTTTTTATTTTATTTATAAAGGGTATTATAATCTTATTATAGTTCTTAATAAAATATTTATAAAATCTAGTAAAGCTTAAAAATAAAAAGATCTTTTTTATATTATTAAGCACTTATTATTATACTACTGCCTTAATATATTTATACTTTATATATACTTTATCTAGTTTAATTATAAACTTAAGGTATAATATAAATATTATATTAAACTTATACTTTTATAGGTTTATATATAATCTATATATTTTTAATCTTTTTAATATACTATTTATATACTATTTATACTTTTTTAAATTATTACTATATATTAAAATATTATCTAGATATATAATATAAAAATAGTCTATATAGTTTATTAATATATTATTAATATAGCTTTAAAATATAGCTAAAGTATTTATTAATTTAAAGGGTAGTACTTAATATTTAAAGTAGCTATAATAATAATAAAATATTATTTTTTACTTATCTCCTTTATAAATATATAGCTAGTAATATATATTTTTTAAGTTAAGCTTTATATATACTTTAATGCTTTAAAGCTAATTTATAATCTTATATATTAATAAAATAAGTATATAGTTTTTTTAAGTTATTTAATTAATTTTATAATAGTTAATATATAGTTTTAACTTACTTTTTTTTTTTAAGTATAAATAATACTAAAGCGCCTGCTAGGCTGTTTAATCTTTTAATCTAACCTCTTGCTAAGGCTATTTAAATATAATTATAAAGAACCTTTAGCTTAATTTTTATTAAAGAGTAAATAAGTCTTTATAATAGCTTTATATCTAGCTTTAAGTTTATTAAGTATATTAATCTTTTTAAAAGCACTAGCTTTATAGCTTTTTTTTTTAAAAAATACCTTTATATACTTTTAATACTTAAGTAATAGCTTTTTTATTAATTAATTATTATAAATCTCTAGCTTATTTTAATTTAAGCTTAAGTTAAGGTATTTTTTTACTATATTAATAATAATTATCTTAATCTTTACTTTTTTATACTACTTTTTAGCTTACTTTTATAATATTATTAACTTAAAGGTTTTTTTTATTAACTTAAAGTATTATTTCTTTTCTTTTTAAGCTATAATTAAGTTTATTATCTTAAACTATAAACTGCTTAAAATAATATTATCTATTATCTTTATAACTATAAAGAGAATTAAAAACCTTTTAATTACTTTTTAATTATTAACTAGCTTTATAATAATTAATATTTTTCTTAAGATCTATATATTTAAGCTTAAAAACTCTTTAATTACCTTATTACTATAAGGTAGGATTTTTATTCTCTTTAATAATAGCTTTTTATTTAATATATTTAAGTTATTCTTAAAGTTTAATATAGTCCTTACTCCTCTTTAACTATAACCTAATTATAACTTTATAAATTTTATTATTAATATTTCTCTTTTTATAACCTTTATTATTAATTTAATATCTTTATCTTTAATAATATTAAAGTCTTTATCTTAAGCTTTTTTAATTATTAATACTATATTAACTTTTATAAATATATAGACTAGGTTACTATACCTTTTTATAGTATATAAGTTACTTTTATACTTTATATAATCTTCTACTTTATAATAATATTATAAATAGATTTCTTTATATTTTTAATACTTTAGTAATATAAATTATACTTTTTTCTTTATTTTTAAAGATATTAAGAGGTTATTGCTAGCTTTTTATTAAGTCTTTTCTTTTATATCCTTAATTTATAATAATTAATAATTTAAAGTAATTATTTATACTTTATTATTACTTTTTTTATTATAGGCTAGCTTTAAGCTTATATTATTACTTATTATTACCTTAGCTTTTATACTTATATTATAAAGCTCTTACTATATAGTAAGTAGTTTAATATTAATTAAGCTTTTTTTAATTTAAAAATTATATTTATTAATTACTTAAAGAATCTTAAATATATTTAATATTTTTTTAAAGATTTTATTAATAAAGGTTTTAAAATATAAAAAAAATCTTAAAAAGGTTTTATAATTTTATTAATAAAAAGTATTTAACTTTATTATTACTTTTAAAGTATAAGTGCTTTTTTTTATAATATTATCTTTATATTACTTAAGGTATTAATTATAAATAATTTAATTAAATATTTTTTTATATTTTTAATTAAAATAAAAGGTTTATTATAGCTTTATATTATTTTTTAAGTAATTATTTATATACTAGACTTTATAAACTTTATTATTAAACTTATCTTTATTAAGCTAGAAATACTTTTTAAAGTTTATAATATATATCTAGAGTTTTATTTATAACTTTTTTTTAAACTTTAAGTTAAATAACTAAAGCTTAGTCTATATTAAGCTATAAGTTTACTTTTTTTTAGGTTTTTTTTAAGTTATAAAGATAAATTTAAGGTTTAAAGCTTTTTTACTTTAATTAAATATAAAATACTTAATTATTTTATACTTTTTTTATTAATTTATTATTTTTAAAGTAAAGGCTTATAGCTTTAAAAAAAATAAATTATTATATTTTTTTATTTTTATAAGCTAAGGTTTTTTAATTATAATATTTTTATCTTAAGGAGTAATACTTTTAAGTTTTAACTATATACTTACTAGCTTTTTATTAATAGTCTATATAAATAATATATTTAAGTTTTTTATTATCTTATTTTTAATAATCCTTTTACTTTTATAAAGGTAAAGAGATTAACTTATTAAAGATAAAGGTTATAAAAAAAAGTAAAAAGGTATAAAATATAATAAGTAATATATAGCTATTAACTTTTTATAAAATAGCTATAAAGCTATTATTAAATATAAAGGTAGTATAGTAATTATATTAATCTTTAACCTTTTTTTAGCTTTTTATTTAATTAATTAGCCTTTTATAAATATATTTCTTTTTCTAGCTTAAGACTAAGGGCTTAAGGCTAGGGTTTCTCCTTACTAAGGCATAAGGCCTGCGCTGCTATCTTGCCGCAGCCTTGATTATCCCCTAATATTTATTTACTTTTTTATAATCTTATTATTTTAAAATTTAAATTTTTTAAAAAAGCTTATTTTTTTATTTTTTTATTTTTATAAAGATAATTAATTAATAATTATAATCTTTATTCTTAATATAATAATATATTCTTTATCCTTTATATAATAATTAATATTAATTAATATAATAATTAATAATAAACTTATTATAAATATAATATTTTTAAATATTAATTTAATATTAATATATAGTAAAAATATTAAAAAGTTATTAACCCTTACTTAATAAAAAGAAATTTTAATAATAAAAATATATAGCCCTTAATATAAATTAATTATTTTTATTATTTATATATTAAGTAATTAATAAATAATAATAAAATAAATAAATATATCTTTAGCTATAGCTATAGTTATAAAATATATCTTAATAAATATTAATCTTATTTTTAAGTTAAAAGTTAATTAATAATAAACTTAACTTTATAATAAGTATTATATAATCTATAGTATATTATTAATTAAGATAAGTATATTTTAATACTTATTATAATAAAAGTTAAAGATATAAAAAGTATTAAAGTAAAATTATTTATTAAGTTTATAATACTTAATTAAATATAAATAAAAATACTTATTATAACTTAATTAAGCCTTATCTAGCCTTAATCTACTTATACCTTTAATATACTTATTATTTTAATTAATAATATATTATTTATAGTGTAATAAAAATAAAAGAGTTAGGTAAGAGGCAGTAATAATAAGTTATATTACTAGACTAAAGCTTAAAGAGCTATCTTCTTTTTATACTTTTTAAGAGCTTTATAGTTAAAAAGGGACTAAAGCTATAAAAAAAAGACTAAGCCTTATTATTAATCAGGCTAATTAATCAGGCCTAGCTATAGTAAAGGAGGCTAATTAATAAAGACTAGTTAATAAATTAATATTAAATATAGCTTAATAATTTATTAAGTTAAACTTCCTTTATAAAAAGGTAGTAAACTACTATAAGCAGTAGTATTATTATATTATTCCCCCTTTTTATAGTAATTATCTTAATTATTATATATAAAGAATATAGTATTAATCTAGTTATAAAGCCTTTTTTAAAAGCCTTTTCTTTAAGTATTAATAGTTTCTTTATTTATAATACTTTATTAATATAGGTTATTATATTAATTAATACAGGCTTTATATAAAGCGCCTTTATTTATTATAGCTAGTTAACCTAGTTTTTATATTTATTTATTTTATAATATTTTATAATATAAAAAAAAAAGGCTTTTTTATTTTTTTTTTATAGTCTTTAAGTTTTTTATATCCTTTTTTATAGTGCTTTAAATATAAAAGAGTTTTATAACCTTTTTAATACTTAAAAAAATATATTAATAAACCTTAATATAATATTATAGCTATATTATAAACTATCTTACTTATTATTAATAATATACTTACTATCTTTATTATATAAATACTATAGATTTAAATATATTAATATTTTATTAAGGTTTCTTTATAGCTATTACTTAAGTTTATTATTTATAATATAATATTATTATTATATAATATAAAGCTTATATTATATTTAATAATAATTATACTTTATTTATAATTTACCTTCCTTTTCTTTAAAAAGCCTTAGCTAATTATTAATTAATCCTTTTACTTTATTATAGCAAGCTATTTCTTAACTTAATTAATAACTTAACCTTTTTAAAGATTAATATAATAAGCTAGATAATAATTCTTAACCTTTTAAAGCAAGGGATATTATTTATATAGCTTATTTTTATATAATATAGTAAGGTTTTATAATAATAATATATAATCTTTATATTATTTTTAATTACCTTAATTAAATATATTAATTTAAGTATAGCTCTTTTAAATTTAAAAAAGAGTTTAATTATAAATTAAAGTACTTATTTTTATTTTATTTTATAGTAAAAAGCCCTTACTTTATAAAAATACCCTTATCCTTTACTATATATCCCTTTTTTTATATATAAACTAAGCCTTAAGGTTTTACTTAATTAATATTATTATTATTAAGCTTTAATAATATTAAAGACTTAAGTAATAACTACTTTAAAATAAGATCTTGCTATATAAATAAAATATTATTAACTTTATTGCCTTTTTCTTAAAGACTTAAGTTATATTCTTTAATAAATTACTCTTTATAATATATTTAAAGTAATTAAAAGTATTTTAATAATAAAGATAATAAACCTTATAGACTATACTTAATTATTTAATTTATTATTAAACTTAAGTATATTTATTTAATACTTTAATTATTAAGTTAAGGTTATTATAGATTTATTTAAGCTTTTTAAGTATTTTCCTTTTTATAGCTAAAGCTTTATATATAAGCTTTTATTATTAATTACTTTATTATTATTAATATAACTAGATTCTTTTAAGTATTATTAATATTATACTTTTTTTTTATTTCTTTTTAACTTAACTTATATAAAATCTTTTAGCTAAGGTAAGGGTATTTATATTATTTTTATAAACTTATTAATTATATTCTATAGGCTACCTAGCTTATTTAATAAAATAATAAACTTTTTTTTTTATTTATTTATTATTTTTAATCTTTTTTACTTTTTATTATTCTTTAAGGTTATTTAAGTTAAGTATTATTAAGGGTTTAGCTAGGCTTCTTTTTTAAGTCTTTATAGCTTAAGGAGGTTAATATAAAAAATATTATAAAACTTAAATATTTTTTAAGTAATATAAGTCTATAAGCTTATTTATTAAATTAAGCAGTAATATAAAAAGGCTTTATATATTTAAATATAAGTTTTTTCTTTTTTTTTAACTTTAAAGTTCTTAATTAATAATATAATAAAGTCTTTTATATTTAACTCTAAAGGTTTATACTTTTTATTATAATAAAATACTTAGTTTTTAATTATAATTTATTATTAAATCTTTAGTTATTTATATATTTTTTCTAGCTTTTTAATATATTATTTTATATTTAATACCTCCTCTTTATAAATAGCAGCCTTATTATTAAAGTCTTAAATATAAAAATTAAGGTTTATATTTATAAAGGCTATAAAAAGAGATATTTTAATAATAATATTTTATATTATATTTAAGCAGTATTAAGCTCATATTAATAAATAAGGCTATATTACTTATTCTTTATTAATAAAGTAATAAAGGTAATACTTAATAACTTAATTTATTTATTTTATTTATTTATTAATTTAAGGGTAAAATACTATAAATAGCCTTTATATTATTTTTAATATATAATAAAGCTTTAACTAGAATTTATTTATAAATACTAAGCTATAGTTACTTATAATTCCTTATATAAAGCTAAAGATTATTTTTATTTAGCTATAGAATAATATTATAAAGTCTACTATAGTAATAGTATTATTAATAAAAAAGTATAGTAAATACTTTATAAATTAATCTATAATAACTAGAATTATATTAACTTTTTTAATCTTAAAAAGAGTAAAAAGCAGGCTTATAATAAAGTTTATTAAAACCTTTTCTTAAGGTTATAAAAAAAGTAATAAAGATTCAAGCTTATTATATAGCTTATACCTTTTTAATATACTTTTTTAATAAGGCTTATAGATTTATATATACTTTTTTATATTTTTATTTATAAATAATTAAAAAAACTTCCTTTAAATAAAATTAAAGGTTTATATTATATTAAAGTGCCTAGCTAAAGGGTTATTATAATAAAGATCAATTATCTTATTCTTTACACTCTTTTTTAATATAAAAATATAGTTATAATATTATAAAATACTTTTTATATTTATTAACTAAGTATTATTTTTTTAATATAGCTTTATTACTACTTCTTTAATAATATTAGAGATAGGGGTTGTAGAGGAGAGTAAGAAGGCATAAGATATAATAAGTAGTATATAGCTATTAGCCTTTTATAAAATAGCTATAAAGCTATTACTAAATATAAAGGTAGTATAGTAATTATATTAATCTTTAACCTTTTTTTAGCTTTTTATTTAATTAATTAACCTTTTATAAATATATTTCTTCTTTTAGCTTAAGACTAAAAGCTTAAGGCTAGGGTTTCTCTTTATTAAGGTATAAGACCTATATTACTATCTTACTATAGTCTTAATTATCCTTTAATAAATTACCCCTTTTTTTATAACAATATCTTTATTACTATTCTATAAAAATAACTTTTTCTTCTTTATTATTAATCCTTAATAATATTATTATATAATTACTGCTTTCTTACTTTTTTAATATTTATAGTATTAATTTATCTTTTTTTAGCCTTATCTTTTTTTAACTTTATCTTTATTAAGTTAATAACCTTCTTTTTTTAATTATAGCCCTTAAGTACACCCTTTTTTAAAAGCATTAACCTAGCACTACCTTACTTTAAGTTTATTACTACCTTACTTTAACCTTTTTATAACTTTTTTCTTAAGTAATATCTTATTTTTAGCTATAATTTATAAATATACCTTTTTTTTAAAAGCACTACCTTAATATTACTATCTTACTATAGCCTAGCCTTAATTTTTATATTATACTCTTTTTATAATAAGTTATTAATAAAGTTAAAGTAATATATTTATATATTCTCTTTATTTAAATAATCTTTTTATTTAATATAATAAAGTTATTTATAACTATAGTATTTATAATTAATAATATCTTTAATCTTAAATATCTTTTTAATAAAAAAAAGGTAATTTATTAACTTAATTAATATATTATCTTTATTATAAAACTCCTTAAGGTTTATAATATTAAAGATATTATATATTTATATTAATAATAATAATTATAGTTTATAAATAAGGCTATTAATTTTAATAATTCCTTTAATCTAGTAAGGTTTTATATACTTCTTTATTAACTTCTTACTAGGTTAATATAAGTTTAAGTACTTAATAAAGATAAAAACTTAATTATTAACTTTAAATAATTTCTTTATATAGCCTTTATTATATTACTTATTATATAATTTATTAATATTTTATAATATCTTTATAATATACTCCTTTATATTAATTATTTTATTAATCTTATTTAAGGCAGTTTAGTTTATATAGTTAAGTTTAATATTATAAATCTTTAGTATAGCTAAGTTATATTTTAAAAATAAAAATATAAATACTTTATTAATAATTAAGTGCTTAGCAATATTATATATAAATTTAGTAAATAGTAATTATTTAACTTAATCTAGCTAGTCTTTATTATAAAAAGCCTATAAATAGTACTTAAGGTTTTAATTTTATTATTTAGTCTAGCTATTTATCTAAAGGTAGAATACTATATTAAGTTATTATTTATAATTAATAAAATAATAAAAAGATTATTAAAAAGTATTTATAAATATACTATCTTTATTAAAAATAATTTTTTTTAATATATTATAAAGTTAAAAAATATAATATAAAAACTTTATTATAAGTTCTTTATTAATAATATTCTTTAAGTATAGTATATAGATAATATACTTTATAAAATAGTTTATTATTATAAATATTAAATTATATATTTATTTTTTATAAACCACCTTAAGTAGCTTTATAATAAAATTTATTATAATCTTTTTTTATAATTTTATAAATATTAATAATATAGCTAACTTACTATATAATAAATAATATCTTACTTTATTTATTTAATAAATTATATATATATTAATATATCTTTTTATATTAACTTATAAACCTTTTTAATAATAAATCTTAATAATTTTTATTAAGGTCTTATTAACTCCTTAATACCTAGTTATTAAGTTATTATAGAATAGTATTAAAATCTCTTTTTTTATATTAAAAAAGATAAATACTTACCTTTTATAATAAAGTAGCTAATTATTATTAATTATCTAGTTATATATATAATTTTTATTAATAATATTATACTTAACTACTTTTATTAACTTTAACTTCTTAATTAAGGCATCCCCTTTTTATATTAAAAAAAAAGCTTTTATAAATATTTTATAATCTTTTTATAATATTATAGTAATGCTTTTATAAACTACTTACTTATTTATAGTTAAAATCCTTAAAGATATATACTAAAGGCAGGTTACTTATTTAATTATAATTAAAACCCTCTTAACTTAAAGAATTAATATTAATAATAACCTAATATTTAAGTTATATCTAGGTCTTAAAGGTATATAACTATTTATAATCCTCTTTAATATAGCTATACTAGCTTTATAAATACCTTTAAAATTATAATTATTATAATTAATTATTAAAAATTATTTTATAAATATAGTTAAGTAATTACTATTTAGCTACTTTTTTTCTTTTTTTTTATTATAGTAATTTAATCTTTTAAAAAGTATATTTATAAGATTCTCTTTCTTTAAATAATACTTAATTATAAAATTATATAATAATAATATCTTTAATTAAGCAACCTACTTAATTATTAACTTTTTTTTATTTATAAAGTAGCTATAGTTTAAGTAATTTATAATAATTTATATTAAGTATTTTAAGTAGGCTATATAGTATCTTTATATTATAAAAGCTTTTATAATAATAAGTATTTTAATATTTAATATTATATAGTAATACTTTATATTTAATAACTTTTATAAAAAGTATATAATAAAGTGCTAGTTATTTCTTTATTACTATATTAATATTATATTAATTATAAAGTTTAATATATTAATTTTAATATATAATCTTACTATAAGGTTAAAATATATTAATATAAATTTTTTTAAAAACTTACTTTATAACTCTTTAAATATAGCTAGCTTATTAATATTAAGCTTAAAGATTCTTTTATATTATCTTTTTATTTTATTTATAAAAGGCATTATAATCTTACTATAGTTCTTAATAAAATATTTATAAAATTTAATAAAGCTTAAAAATAAAAGAATCTTTTTTATATTACTAGGCATTTATTATTATACTACTGCCTTAATATACTTACACTTTATATATACTTTATTTAATTTAATTATAAACCTAAGGTATAATATAAATATTATATTAAATTTATACTTCTATAAGTTTATATATAACCTATATATCTTTAATCTTTTTAATATACTGTTTATATATTACTTATACTTTTTTAAGTTATTACTATATATTAAAATATTATTTAAATATATAATATAAAAATAGTCTATATAGCTTATTAATATATTATTAATATAGCTTTAAAATATAGCTAAGGTATTTATTAACCTAAAGGGTAATACTTAATATTTAAAGTAGCTATAATAATAATAAAATATTATTTTTTACTTATCTTCTTTATAAATATATAGCTAGTAGTATATATTTTTTAAATTAAGCTTTATATATACCTTAATGCCTTAAAGCTAATTTATAATTTTATATATTAATAAAATAAATATATAGTTCTTTTAAATTATTTAGTTAATCTTATAATAATTAATATATAGTTTTAACTTACCTTTTTTTTTAAGTATAAATAATACTAAAGCACTTGCTAGGCTATTTAATCTTTTAATCTAACCTCTTGCTAAGGCTATTTAAATATAATTATAAAAAACCTTTAGCTTAATCTTTATTAAAGAGTAAATAAATCTTTATAATAACTTTATATCTAGCTTTAAGTTTATTAAATATATTAATCTTTTTAAAAGCATTAGCTTTATAGCCTTTTTTTAAAAAATACCTTTATATATTTTTAATATTTAAGTAATAGCTCTTTTATTTATTAATTATTATAAATCTCTAGCTTATTTTAGTTTAAGCTTAAGTTAAAGCACTCTTTTATTATATTAATAATAATTATCTTAATCTTTACTTCTTTATATTACTTTTTAGCTTATTTTTATAATATTATTAACTTAAAAATCTTTTTTATTAATTTAAAGTACTATTTCTTTTCTTTTTAAGCTATAATTAAGTTTATTATCTTAAACTATAAGCTATTTAAAATAGCATTATTTATTATCTTTATAACTATAAAAAGAATTAAAAACCTTTTAATTACTTTTTAATTATTAACTAGCTTTATAATAATTAATGCCTTTCTTAAGATTTATATATTTAAGCTTAAAAACTCTTTAATTACCTTATTACTATAAAGCAGGATTTTTATCCCTTTTAATAATAGCTTTTTATTTAATATATTTAAGTTACTCTTAAAGTTTAGTATAGTCCTTACTCTTTTTTAATTATAACTTAACTATAACTTTATAAATCTTATTATTAATATTCCTTTTTTTATAACCTTTATTATTAATTTAATATCTTTATCTTTAATAATATTAAGGTTTTTATCTTAAGCTTTTTTAATTATTAATACTATATTAACTTTTATAAATATATAGATTAAGTTATTATACCTTTTTATAATATATAAGTTACTTTTATACCTTATATAATCTTTTACTTTATAATAATATTATAAATAAACTCCTTTATACTTTTAATACTTTAATAATATAAATTATATTTTTTTTTTATTTTTAAAGATATTAAGAGGTTATTGCTAGCTTTTTATTAAGTCTTTTTTTTTATATCTTTAATTTATAGTAATTAATAATTTAAGGTAATTACTTATACTTTATTATTGCTTTTTTTACTATAAGCTAGCTTTAAGCCTATATTATTACTTATTATTACCTTAGCTTTTATACTTATATTATAAAGCTTTTATTATATAATAAGTAGTTTAATATTAATTAAGTTCTTTTTAATTTAAAAATTATATTTATTAATTATTTAAAAAATCTTAAATATATTTAGTATTTTCTTAAAGATTTTATTTATAAAGGTTTTAAAATATAAAAAAAATCTTAAAAAGGTTTTATAATTTTATTAATAAAAAGTATTTAACTTTATTATTACCTTTAAAATATAAGTGCCTTTTTTTATAATATTATCTTTATATTACCTAAGGTATTAATTATATATAATTTAATTAAATACCTTTTTATACTTTTAATTAAAGTAAAAGGTTTATTATAACTTTATATTACTTTTTAAATAGCTATTTATATATTAAACTTTATAAACTTTATTATTAAACTTATCTTTATTAAGCTAGAAATACTTTTTAAGGTTTATAATATATATTTAAAGTTTTATTTATAACTTTTTTTTAAACTTTAAGTTAAGTAGTTAAAGCTTAATTTATATTAAGCTATAAGTTTATTTTTTTTTAATTTTTTTTTAAATTATAAAAATAAATTTAAAGTTTAAAGCTTTTTTACTTTAATTTAATATAAAATATTTAATTATTTTATACTTTTTTTATTAATTTACTATTTTTAAAATAAAGGCTTATAGCTTTAAAAAAGATAAATTATTATACTTTTTTATCTTTATAAACTAAGGTTCTTTAATTATAATATTTTTATTTTAAAAAGTAATATTCTTAAGTTCTAGCTATATACTTACTAGCTCTTTATTAATAGTCTATATAAATAATATACTTAAGTTTTTTATTATCTTGCCTTTAATAATCCCTTTACTTTTATAAAGGTAAAGAGATTAATTTATTAAAGATAAAGATTATAAAAAAGAGTAAAAAAGTATAAAATATAATAAATAGTATATAATTATTAACCTTTTATAAAATAGCTATAAGGCTATTATTAAATATAAAGGTAGTATAGTAATTATATTAATCTTTAACTTTTTTTTAGCTTTTTATTTAATTAATTAGCCTTTTATAAATATATTTCCTTTTCTAGCTTAAGACTAAAGGCTTAAGGCTAGGGTTTCTTTTTATTAAAGCACAGGACCTGCGCTGCTATCTTGCTATAGTCTTAATTATCCCTTAATAAACAATTTAATATTATATCTTTAAGTTATTTACTTAAAGGTCTTTAATAAAAAATAATAATAATTAAAAAGCCTCTTTTTTATATATTACTTTTTTATAAAGTATTATTTTAATTAATTTTTTTAAAAAAAGCTTTTTATTACAGGCTTAGGCTTTGCCCAAGCCTTGCATAACCCAGGCCCTATAAAGGCCTAGCCCTTACCTAAGGTATTACTAGCCTAGGCCTTATAAAGGCCTAGCCTTTACTTAAAGTATTACTAGCCTAGGCCCTATAAGGCCCTAGCCTTTTTTTAAGGTATACTTATTCTATAGGTATATAACTAATTATAAAGGAATATAAAGATATATAAACTCTTTTTTTCTTTAAGTATATAAATTTATATTAAAATACTTATTTATAATTATTATAAAGCTAGTTCTTTATAATTTATATACTTTAAAAATAATAAATAAAGATAATCTAGTATTAATATTAATAAATAAAATAACTACCTTTATAATAAAAAAACTATTATATATAATTATAATAATATACTATAAAATAGTATTATTATAATAAGTAATAGCTTAATAATAAAATATAGCTAATTAATAGCCTAAAGCACCTTTACTTAACTTATTTTATAACCTGCCTATACCTTATATAAATAATATATAAAAACTAGTTTAATATAAGCTATTTTTAATTAAAGACCTTTATAATAATAACCTAGCTATATTCTTTACTTAAAAATATACTATAATATATAAGCTAGCTATTAATAAAGAGTTTATTAATATTAATAAAGATTTATTTATCTTTTTATAATAAAACTTTACTAAAGGTATATACTCTTTAATTATAATATACTATAAATCTATTTTAAAGTTTAAAAACTATATCTTAAAATTTTTTTTAAAATACTTTATATTTATATTTACTAACCTTTATTATTAAAAAATTACTTAAATAAAACTTAAATATATTATATAATATAATAATAAATCCTTTACTATATTTTTTATTTATTTTAAATAAAAATTAACCTTAATTAATAAATTATTATAAAATAATATTATTAAGCTAGCCTGCCTTTATTAAGCACTTTCTTTAAAAATACAAGACTATAGCTTAAAATATAGTATTTTATAAAATAATTACTATATAATAATTAATACTTATTAAGCTATTATTATAAAGCTTAAAACTTATTACCTTAAAGAATAATTCTACTTTTATAATAAAGACTACTATCTTTAAGCTAAGAGAGCTATAGATATAAAAAAGAACTTACTTATAACTAGTATAAACTTTATTAAATTATACCTTATATTTAAAAAATACTTAAAATAAAAACTATAAAGCTATAAAAAGCAATAGTTTAACCCCTTAAATAATTACCTATAGGCTTAATAAATATTACTTAATATCTTTATTAAATATTATTAAAAAAGTAAATATATTTATTATAAAGTTAAAATATACTTTATTACAGCCTGCCTTATATAGCCAGTAACCAGGCTAATAGCTATCTATACCTTAAGCAGTAGTAAATAAAAAGAATAAAAAAAAAAAAAAGTAAAAAAAAAAATACCCTGCCTTTAAATTAAATCCTCCTTAAGGGCTTATTAACCTTACTATAGTTATAATATAAACTATCTTTTTAATTATAATAAAAAAGATATAAAAAATATTATAATATATAAATAAGCCTTTTTTCTTTATATTAATACTCTTTAATAATTAAAAATTCTTAAATATATAAATTAATAATAAGTATAATTATTATAAGGCTATTAATAAAAAAGCTGCTTAAAAACTAGGTATAAAAGTAATATAAATACTTACTATATAGACCTTAATTATTATTATTAATAAGTATATAGGTTTTAAGATTTTATAAATTACTAAAGGTATAATAAATATAAATAAATAATAATACTTAATACTACTTTATATTATCTTAAGCTTTTTTAAAAATACTATCTTAAGCTTACTATAAATAAAATACTATAATATTTAAATAAACCTTAACTAGTATATAATTATTATTAAATTAACAGCTAGCTTTATAATATTAAAAACTACTTAATAATAAAACAATCTCTTAATTATATATATTTTAAAATCTATATATATAGTATTAATTTATTATAAAATATATTATTATAATATAAAGGTAACTTTATTAACTATTAGCTTATAAAAAATTATATAAATCCTTAATATTACCTTTAGGTCTTTTTTACTATAGGTCTTAATTAACCTTTAGTAAGACCTTTATTAATATCTCTTAATTAAGCTATATAAATTTATTAACCTTTTTAATAAAAAAAAAGCCTTTAAGCTACCCCTTTATTAAAGCTAGCTTAATTACTATATCTAGCTAATTAAAAATATAAATAAGTATAACTTAAACTTACCTTAAGGCTTATTATATAATATACTATAAAACCACCTCTTTAAAATCTAGTATTAAATTACTAAATTAATAAATAAAGATTAAATTTATACTAGCTTCTCTTTAATAACTACCTTTATCTTATTTATTAAAAAGGCTAAAGGTAATTAAAGGTTTTATATTAATTACTATACTTTAAATAAAGTTATAATATAAAATTACTATTTTTTATCTTTAATAAAAAAAACCCTTTACTCTTTCTTAAAGGCCTGCTAGTTTATAAAATTAAATATTAAGTTAGCCTTTTACTAACTATAAATTATAAAAAAAAAGGAATACCTTATTGTATTTTAGACTTAATTTAACCTCTTTAAGTAATTAATTATCCTTTTTAATCTAGTTAATATACTTACTACTTTTTAATAATATATTAATAAAATATTAAAAAATACCCTTAATAACTTTATATAATAATACTGCTGCTCGCGGCTGTTCACTGCCTTTATGCAGGGGAAGTTTAGCTTAGTAAATCATTAAGCTGTATTTAGCCTTAATTTGCTAACCAGTCCCCACTAGTTAGCCTTTTTTACTATAGCCAGCCTTAATTAATTAGCCTAACTAGTAGTAAGGCTTAGTCTTTTCTTTATAGCTTTAGCCCTTTTTTAATTATAAAGCCCTTAAAGAGTATAAAAAGAAGATAGCTCTTTAAGCTTTAGTTTAATAATATAACTTATTATTACTGCCTCTTACTTAACTCTTTTATTTTATTATATTTTAAAGCTTTTTTATTATAAATTACTTAAAAAAATAATAATAATAAGAACCTATAGTAATACTATAAAACCTATACTTATAGCATTATAAAACCCCCTTAAGTTTATAAAAGAAGATAAAGACCTCTTTTAACTTAAAAAAGAAAATATAAAAGCCTTACTTAATAAATAAGATATTTAATGCCTTTATAATAGCATTAAGAAAGCCTAAGATAAAATAACCTAACTAAAGTAACTTAAAGAATTAAAAATACTTTAAAAATAAATAAAAAAGCTTTATACTAAACTCTAAGATAAAGAAAGCCTTTTTAAGTTAAAGAAAAAAAGGCATTAAAAAGCTAGTAACTTTTTTAAAGAAAGTAAAAAGGAAATTAAAGTTAAGAATATATAGTATATAATAACTAGAGTAGATTTATACCTTTAAGATAAATAGTTAAGCAATTTATAATGCTTTTTTAAAAGCACCCTTTATAAATATAAAAAAAACTTTTATAAAGTTTTTTATACCCTTAATAATATAAATAATAAAGCCTGTATAAAATAAGAATATTACCTTAATAAATAGACTCTATAATAAAAAAAAGACTATAAAAAGGATTAAAAATACTTTAAGGAATAAAGTAATAAGTTACTTAAAGACTTTATTTACTAAAAGCTTATTTTATCTTCTACCCTTTATAAAGCTTATTAATAAGAAAACCAGTCCTTTTATAAATTTTATATCTATCTAGACTTATTAAAAAAATAATTTCCTCTCTTTAATAAAAAGAACCATACCTTAACCTATTATAACTAACTCCTCCCCTCTTTTTAAAACTATATTAAAAAGTAAAGTAACTACTTTTTAAAGATTTATAAAGAAATTATCTCCTTAATAATAAAGTATTAAGATAATCCTTATTATATAGCCTTAAAGTAAAGGGTTAAAGACTCCCTTTATATATAAAAAAAGAAGCCTTATTAATAATACCCTAGTAACTAATTATTAAACCTTAACTATATCTTAGTTAAAGCTAAGCTTTATAATAAAGATAAAGATAAGAACCTAAAGGGTATTTATTTTATTTATAAAGCCTTAGGCTACTATATAAATCATTATCTTAACTAAGTTAATAAGTAAGATTAAGGAAATAAAAAATAGCTAAAGTAATTACCTTTACTATAGCTAATAATAAAAACACTAAGGTAAAAAAATACTTTAATACTTTAGCTATAATAAAAGACCTAAACCTTATTAAGTCCTATATAGACTTAAATAATAGTAATAAGGTTAACCTTATTAATATATAATTTATAAAGAAGCAAGGCTATTAGTAAGTCTTAATTAAGGGCATAAGACTTAAAGTCCTTAGCAACCTAACTATTTTATATTATAATACCTAAGCTATCTTTATTAGCCTTATAGACTTAAAAGGGACTACTTAATATTTTACCTACTATTGCCTTAGTATTAATTATAACCTATGCCTTTATAAAGCCTTAGTGCTCTTAAAGATACTAACCTTAATTAATAAATAAATCTACCTTATGCTTTAAGATTAAAGGTAGTAGTTTAAGTTAAACTAAAAGTAGATTAAAGTTATATAACCCTATAAGTTTTAAAAAGCTTATAAATAAATAGCTTATATTTACTTAATTATAGCTGCACTTAATAACCTTTTTTTACTTAATAAAGATAAAGAGATAAGGCCTTAAGACTTTAATAATATCTTTATTAAACTCTTTAACTTTATAAAAGTATTTAACCTTAAAAAATCAAGCATCTTGCCTCTTTATTAATTAAGCAATTATATAATTAACCTACTTTTAAGCATAAAACCACCCTATAGGTTTATTTACCCTTTATCCTTTAAAAAGCTAGAGGAACTTTAAGAATACTTTAAGGAAAATATTAAAAAAAGAAGAATCTAATTATTATAAAGTCTTACTAATATACTAATCCTTTTTATATTAAAAAAGGATAAGACTCTCTACCTTTATATTAATTATTAAAGCCTTAATAAAGTAATAAAAAAAAATCACTACCCTCTCCTTTTAATTTTTAAAATACTAGACTATATTTTAGGTATAAATTATTTTATAAAGATTAATATTAAAGATACTTATTATTATATTTAAATTAAAAAAAAAATAAATAAAAAATAGTATTTTAAATATAGTATAAACACTATAAATACCTTATAATACCCTTTAAACTTATTAATGCCTTTACTATATTTTAATACTATATTTATAAAGTACTATATAAGCTGCTAAATACTATTTATATAGTATACCTAGATAATATCTTTATCTTTTTAAAGACTTATAATAAATATATTAACTATATTAAGCAAGTCTTTAAATAGCTATAAAAAGCAGAGCTATATATAAAACCCTTAAAATACATATTTTATTAAGATTAAGTTAAGTTCTTTAAGTTTATCTTATTAAATAAGGGCATCTTAATAAACCCTTAGCAAGTAGAGACTATTATAACCTAAAAGCCTCCTTAAAGCTATAGGGAGATATAGGTCTTCCTTAGGTTTTATAACTTTTATTAATGCTTTATTAAGGATTATTTAAAGATAGCAGCCCTTTTTATAGCCTTACTTAAAGGTAGTAAGAATAAGAAAAAGCCTGGGTTTCTTTAGCTAGATCTTAAGGTAATAAAGGCATTTTACTAACTTAAAAATGCCTTTTAAATAATACCTTTTTTATAATATTTTAACCTATAGCTATAAATCTAAATAAAGATTAATGCTTTTAGATTTATAATAACTAGTATACTTTTTTAACTTAATAAAAAAAAAAGGTATTACTTAATAGCCTTTTAGTTAAAGAAGTTTAATAAAGTTAAACTTAATTATAAAATACTAGACTAAGAGATATTTATAATTATTAAGTTATTTAAATATTAATAATACTATATTAAAGAGGTAAGGAACCTTATAAAGGTCTTATTAAACTATAAAAACTTATAAATATTTATATATTAGCTAAAGTTATTAAGAAAGCAGGCAAGATAGTATATATACCTTGCCCTTTTTAACTTTATTATTAAATATAAGCTAAAGAAGAATAACCTTATTAATACCTTGTTAAAAAGACTAGACTATAAGACCTTAATGCTAAAGAATAAAGAGCTATTACTTAACCTTAAAAAGAGGCTTGCTTTAACATAAAGCATTATAGTAGCATTAATATATTATAAAGAATATAATAAAAAATTAAAAGTAGCTAAAAAGGCTTATATTCTTAGCTAGTTTAAGTATAATAAGATATTTTTATAAAGCAAGATGCCTAAGGCTTATAATTAATATAATAAAATATCTTTAATAAGTAAGATACCTTAAGTTAAAAGGTTAAGGGGTATAACCCCTTTAATTCCTAGATAGTTAGCTAACTAGGCTAAAGGGATACCTTATTGCAAAAAGCTCTTTCTTAAGGAACTAATTAAAATAATACTTTATAAAGAAGTGGTATATAAAGAAGAGGCTTTTTAATTACTACTATCTCTTATTAAGGACCTTTAAGTAAAAGACTTAAAGATATAATGCTAAATTATTAAAGAAATAATAATAAAGCTATATTAAAAGAATAGCGCTTAATTAATAGATATAAAAGGCATCTTGTAGTATTATAACTATATTTTTATACTAAAAAAGAGTATAAAGGATAAGATAATTAATCTTTATTATAATAATCCCTTAGCTAGGCATTTTAGTATAATATAAACCCTTAATCTTATTTAAAGGAAGTTTTTTTAGCTATTTATAAATAAAGATATAAAAGAGTATATATAAATCTACAGGCCTTATTAAGGGAGTATACTTAAAAGGTATAAGCTATATAGCAAGCTTAAATCCTTACTACTTCCTTTACAACCTTAAGAAGAGGTCTTAATAGACTTTATTATAGGCCTGCCCTTTACTTTCTTTAAGACTAAGGAAATTAATATAATTTTAATTATTATAGATTAATTTATAAAGTATTTACTATACTTTTTTATTAATAGTATTATTATTATAATAAACTTTATAATATTATTCTATAGCTAAATAAAAATAGTCTTTAACCCTGTATAAAGAATTATAAGTAATTAAGGCTTAGTATTTATAAATAAATTCTAGTTAAAGCTTTACTATATATTAAAAATAATATAAAGGCTATTTATAGTATTTTACCCTTAAATTAATAAGTAAATAAAATAAATAAATTAAGTTATTAAGCACTACTTTTACTACTTTATTAATAAAGAATAAGCAATATAGCCCTACTTACTAGCATTAGCTTAATACTACTTAAATATAGTATAAAATGCTATTATTAAAATATCTCTCTTTATAGCCTTTATAGGCATAAACCTTAACTTTTATATCTAAGACTTTAGTAATAAGGATGCTACTTGTAAAAAGGAGGCATTAAATATAAGATAATGCATTAAAAAGCTAAAAGAAATATATAAGTAATTAAAGATTTAATAATAAATTATAGTTAAAAAGCAGGTGTTTTATTATAATAAAAGGCATAAACCCTTTAAGTTAAATATAAAAGACTTTATTATATTATTAATTAAGAACCTTAAAGTTAAAGAAAGAAAGAAAAAACTTATACTTAAATATATAAAGCCTTTTTATATTACTGCTTGATTTAATAAACAAGCCTATAAACTTATATTACTTAAAAAATATTTAAGTATTTATAATATCTTTTATATTAGCCTCTTTAAGCTATAAAGACTTAAAGAAAGAAGCCTAGCTAAACCTTTAATAATGCCTAACTTAAATAACCTTAAAGGATAATAAAAAGTAAAAGAGATTAAAGATAGTAAAAAAATAAAAAAAGAAGTTTATTATTTTATTAAATAGGCTGGGTAGCCTATAGAATATAACTAGTAGGTTTATAAAGATAATATAAATACTCCTGCCTTAGCTAAAAGATTTTATATAAGTTAAGCTAAAAAAAAGTAAAAAAAGAAGTGTAATACTAGTAATACTTAAAAGAATCTAGCTATATTAGTAATAATAAAGTAATTAATAATAAAGGCTTATATATAAAGCTTTAGCTATAAAAAGGAAAATACTTAAAAAGCCTAAATAAATCTATAATAACCCTAACCTAATAACTAAGGCATTAAATAAGCACCCTTAAGTTTAGTAGTAAATTAAATAGCTAGGTATAGTCTATAAGGTCTACTACTTTTATTATTAAGATGCTTTTAACTACCTTAAATATATTATAAAAAGCAACCTGCTAAAAAATATAACCTAAATCCTTAAGAGAAAGGTAATAAAGTTAATAAAATTTAGTTTATATAGTAAGATCTTGCTTAAAAGTAATTACTGCTTAAGTCTTTAATAATATAAAAGCTTAATAATAATAATATTAATTAAGCAAAACCTTAAAGCTTGGCCTATATATAAAAAGAGGAATATATAATATAAAATAAAGGTATTCCTATAAGGCAAGGGCTTGTTATTATAAAATAAAATAAAGATAAGTACTTTAATTTTTAATTAAACTCTTTTTTAAACTTAAAAGGCTATACTTAAACTAGTATATTTAGTTAAAGTAATTAAAAATAGTATAAAGATTATATACTATTGCTATAAAACCTTATTGTATTATATAAGAATAGGCTATATATATAGTATCCCTTGCTTTAAGAGGTTAAGAACTATTGCCTAGTTTATTACACTAGTTATTAAAGAGGTTAAGCTATTACTTAAGCTAAAAAGCAGCTTGCTATAATAATATAAAAAGACTAGTTAATAATTAATTAAAGTTTTTTAAAAAAAAAAAAGTAAAAGGATTATAAATAAAGTATAATTATTATTTTACTTAATATAAGCTTTATACTATATAAAAGTAATATTAAATTAAAGGCAGTAAACTTATATAATAATTATAAAGAATCCTTAAGGAGATATTAATATATTTATATTAATAATATTTATATAATAAAGATAGTAAGTATATTATTAATAATAAGTAAAATAATTTATAGTATAGCTATAATACTTTACTAGGATTTATTAATATATTTAAAGTATTAAGTAGGTTATAAGACTTTTTTATACTTAAAGCATTATTAAAAAGGATAAGAAACTTAAAAGACTATAAAGAAAGCCCTTTTCTCTTTATATTACTAAAAATACTATAAAATAAATAAATATAAAGACCTGGTTAATTAAATATAATAAATAAAGGTGCTTTATATAAGGCCTGTGCTAATTAATACAACAACCTATATAAATAAAGCATTATAAATAAAAAAACTATTAATGCCTAAAAGAAAGGCCTTTAAAAAGGCCTTTATAACTAGATTAATACTATATCCCCTTTATATAATAATTAAGATAATTACTATAAAGAGAGGGAATAATATAATAATATTACTACTTATAGCTATTTACTGCTTTTATATAAAGGAAGTTTAGCTTAGTGGATTATTAAGCTATATTTAGCCTTAATTTACTAACCAGTCTTTACTAGTCAGCCTCCTTTACTATAGCTGGCCTTGATTAGTTAGCCTGACTAACAGTAAGGCTTAGTCTCTTCCCTATAGCTTTAGCCCCTTTTTAATTATAAAGCCCTTAAGGAGTATAAAAAAAAGATAGCTCCTTAAGCTTTAGTCTAGTAATATAACCTATTATTACTGCCTCCTACCTAACTCTTTTATTTTATTACACTTTATTATAGCCTACTTTAATAATATTTTAATATATTTTAATAAAAGCTATAAAAACTATATATATAAGGTTAAGGCTACCTTATATAAGCTTATAAAAGCTAGCTTAAATATTAATATTAATAAGTATACCTTTATAATAAAAAAAGTTAAGTACTTAAGTTATATTATTTAAGTAAGTAAGTCTATTTACCTTAACTTTAAAAAGATTGCTATAATTAAGGATTAAAAACCCTTTATATAGGTTAAAGGTATTTAAAGCTTTTTAAGCTTTATTAACTTTTATTATAAATTTATCCTTAACTTTATATAAATTACTAAGCCTTTTATATAGCTTACTTAAAAGAATATTTTATTTACTTAAAATAATAAAGTTAATACAGCCTTTAATATACTTAAGACTGCCTTTATCTTATACTTAATCTTAGCTTAATAAAATCTTAAAAAAAATATAGTCTTAAAAGCAGATTTATCTAGACAGGCCTTAAAGGGGTGCCTTTTTTAATTTAATAAAAATAATATCTTATACTTAATTATATATTATTTTACCTTTTTTTCTTTAATAAAATAAAATTATATTATTTATAATAAAAAGCTTTTTATTATTATTTTTTATTTAAATACTTAAAAAGCTAAATTATAAAGTATAACTTGCCTTTTTTATATATATATTAACTATAAGAACCTAAAGTACTTCCTTTACCCTTAATTAATCTTTAAGTAATAAGCCTACTAGGCTAAACTCTTTTTTTAGTTTAATTACTATTTTTAATTTTATTTTAAATTATAAATAAAATAGTTTAATACTTTTTTATATTAATAATTAAATAAAGCTAAAGAGCTTTAAATAAGCTAAGTCTTTTTACTTTTAAGTATCTTTATAACTATAATATAAGACTTAATTAAAGATAAATTAATCTTGCCTTTACTTATTTTTATTAAAGATAATACCCTTTTTTTAGCTAGTATTACTTTATTTTAAAATATTTATCTTTAAAAGCTTTAAGATTAAGGTATAGTTAAAGATATATTTTATAATAAGTAGCTAGTTACTATATATAGTAGCTTATAGAAGTTCTTTAAAAAAATAATAATTAAAAAGTAAATAAAGGATTATAGTATTAATACTTAAAGTATATTTATATATTAAAGCTGCTTTTAATTTTTAAATTAAAAACCCTTTATTATTATTATTATTTAATATATATATAACTCCTTTATAGTAAGATACTTAAAGAGAAATACTACCTTTTACTTACTTTAATACTTTTATTATTAAAATAATATATTATAGTCTATAGTATAATTTATTTATAATTATTATTACTATAATAGCTATATATTATATAAATAATATTAAAGCCTTTTATAGCTACTTTTTATTATAAATAGATTTTAAAAGTAGATCTTTATAAACTTTATAATAAATCTCTTAATATAAATTAATAATAACTTAAAATTTTTTATAGTTATTATAAATAAGCTATTAAAATATATCTAGCTAAAGGCAATATACTTAATATTAATAAAGGCTTATATATAGTATTTTAAAGATTATTAATAATATTTCTATAGGTTTTTTTTTAAATTATTAATAATAAAGGATTAAATTAAGTAAGATATTTTTAAATAATACTTTATAAATTAATTAAAGTTAAGTAATTCCTTTTTATAGCTTACTATCTTTAAATTAATAATAATATAAAGCAGGCTAATTAAAAGGTTTAAGCTATTTTATATATTATAATCTCCTTTATATAATATAACTAACTTAAGCACTTACTAGCCTGCTAGCTTATCTTTAATAAATAAAACTTATTAATATTAAGTATAAGTTTAAATAACCTTTTTAATAAGTTTAATATTAACCTTATTTAATAAATAAATATACCTATAGCAAGCATTACCTTTTTAAAAAGTAAGGTAATAATATTCTTTTACTACTTTAAAAAAAGTATAAAGCTTGCTTAAACTATAATAGCCTTTACTTAATAATATTAATAAAAAGATATTAACTATAGTTAATATTTAATAAAGTATTATTAAATTAATAATAAGGTATAGTTATTATTATAATATATAAAAATAAACTACTTTAATAAAAAACTTAATTAATTATATATAAAATATATTATTATAATAGTCCTCTCTCTTTTTATTATAAAGCTAGATATCTTTAATAATATCTACCTTACCTTTTATATAAGCTTTATAAAAAAAGCTATTTATAACTTATTACTATCCTAAATCTTATTAAACTTTAAGCTAAGCTTAGTTTAAGTATACTTAAAAGGTTAAGTAAAGCTAGTAAAGGAATATATAGTAGAATATATACTAGTTATTAAGAATTATTATAGCTATAGCTAAAAGTGCTAAGTGCTAGTTAAATAAGCAGGCTATAATATACTTATATAAAAGCTATTAAAATAATTTTAAAATACTATAGTATTAAATTAATTTAAAGTAGCTTAAAGCAGTATAATATAAACTATTAAACTTATTTCCTTTAGGCATTATACTTTTAACTTAAACTAATTATAATAAAACTATACTATAAATAATACTATATATATTAATACTATTTCTTTAGTAGTATATTAATAAAGGCAGTAATAGCTAGTTAGTATTAAAAGTATTTTTATTATTAAATAAAAGGCAAACTAAAGGCAGGCAAGTTATTATTATTATCTTTAATAAGTAAAGGTAGTATTAATATAATAAGTACTAGCGCTTGCTTAATTATATAAAGAAATAACTATAATATATTAAGTATTAATAAAGACTTATATTATCTTTATATAAGTATAATTAATAATATTAATATTAATAAGTATTAATTATTATAAAGCTATATTACTTTAGCTTATTAATATTAAGCCTCCTCCTTTAATATATAAAACTTATCCTCTTTTTTATCTTTATTATTTAATAATAATAAAGGGGGAAGTTATTATTAAAGAGGGGCTAGAGCAGGCTTATTATACTCTTACCTTAATTATTATTTATAATTATTATAATACTTACTTAAGCTTAATAAAGTATAAAATATTTTTTAAATATTAATATAAAACTTTATAGTATTTTTTTAAAGAGTTTTATTAAGCTTTTTAAAATAATATTATAAAAGGTTAATAATACTTATTATAAGGTTAATAAGTTATAAATATATATTAAGTATAGTATTAAAGGTATTAATAATTTATATTATTTACTGCCTTTATTTAAGTATTTTAATATTACCTTTAGTTAAGATTACTATATTACTTCCTTTAATAATAAGTAAAGTATTATTAATTAAAATAGCAAGAGTATTAAGGGTATAAGTAAACTAAGGCTAGATAAGGCTTAATTAAGTAATAATAAGTATTTTTATTTATATTTAATTAAATACTATAAACTTAATAAATAGTTTTACCTTAATACCTTTTATATTTTTAACCTTTACTATAGCAAGTATTAAAATATACCTGCCTTAATTAATAATATACTATAGGTTATATAATGCTTATTATAATATTAAATTT
Organism: Trichoderma cornu-damae; assembly: GCA_020631695.1. Taxonomy (NCBI): domain Eukaryota; kingdom Fungi; phylum Ascomycota; class Sordariomycetes; order Hypocreales; family Hypocreaceae; genus Trichoderma; species Trichoderma cornu-damae. Next base: position 2,696,389 of record CM036091.1, on the reverse strand, counting down.
ATTATTAATTAACTTTTAACTTAAAAATAAAATTAATACTTATTAAAATATATCTTGCAGCTATAGCTATAATTAAGGATATACTTATTATATTTATTAATTACTTAATATATAAATAATAAGGATAATTAGTTTATATTAAGGGCTATATATTTTTATTATTAAAATTCCTTTTTATTAAGTAGGGGCTAATAGCCCTTTAGTATTTTTACTATATATTAATACTAAATTAATACTTAAAGATATTATATTTATAGTAAGTTTATTACTAACTACTATATTAATTAATATTAATTATTATATAAAAGATAAAGAATATATTATTATATTAAAAATATAGATTATAATTATTAATTAATTACCTTTATAAAAGTAAAAAAGTAAAATAGTAAGCCTTTTTAAAGAATTTAAACTTTAAGATAATAAGGTTATAAAAAAGTAAATAAAACTACTTTATATAGTAAAAAAGCAAGGTAAACCTTACTTAAACTAATTAAAGTATATACCTATACTTTTATATATATTATAATATTATAAAGAATATAGGTTATAAGGCTTGCTAAACCTTAAGAACTTATTTATTAATAAAGATATTATTTATTAACTATATAATCTTTTTTTATATTATATATAAATAATAGATTTACTTAAAGGCTTTTTAAAAATAATATAAAGAGAAAGAGAGTATATTATAAGCTTAAGCTTTATTTAAGCTTTATATAACCTAGGCTTTATAAAGGCTTAGCCCTTACTTAAGGTATTACTAGCCTAGGCTTTATAAAAGCCTAGCCTTTACTTAAAGTATTACTAGCCTAGGCCTTATAAGGCCCTAGCCCTTTTTTAAGGTATACTTATTCTATAGGTATATAATTAATTATAAAGGAATATAAAGATATATAGACTCTTCTTCTCCTTAAGTATATAAATTTATATTAAAATGTTTATTTATAGTTACTATAAGGCCAGTTCCTTACACTTTTTATAATAAGGTATCCCTTTAGCTTAATTAGCTAATTATTTAAGAATTAAAAAGGTTATACCCTTTAACCCTTTAACTTAAGGTATTTTACTTATTAAAAATATTTTATTATATTAATTATAAGCTTTAAGCATCTTACTTTATAAAGATATCTTATTATACTTAAACTAATTAAAAGTATAAGCCTTTTTAATTATTTTTAATTTTTTATTATACCTTTTATAATATATTAATATTATAATAATACTTTATACTAAAGCAAGCCTTTTTTTAAAGTTAAGTAATAACTCTTTATTTTTTAATATTAAGGTTTTATAATCTAGTCTCTTTAATAAAGTATTAATAAAGTTACTCTTCCTTAGCTTATATTTAATAATAAAGTTTAAAAAAGCAAGATATATATATTATTTTACTTATCTTTTTAATAACTTTAATTAATATATAAATATTTATAGGTTTTTATAGTTTAATAAGACTTTTATAAAATTCTTTACCTTTTTAATATAGTATTATTAATATTTAAATAACTTAATAATTATAAATATCTCTTAATTTAATATCTTATAGTTAAGTTTAGCTTTATTAAACTTTTTTAATTAAAAAGCTATTAAATAATACCTTTTTTTTATTAAGTTAAAAAAGTATATTAATTATTATAAACTTAAAAGTATTAATTTTTATTTAAACCTATAGCTATAAATTAAAATACTATAAAAAGGGTATTATTTAAAAAGTATCTTTAAGTTAATAAAATGCCTTTATTATTATAAGATCTAGCTAAAGAAACCTAAGCTTCTTTTTATTCTTACTACCCTTAAGTAAGGTTATAAAAAAGGCTGCTATCTTTAAATAACCCTTAATAAAGTATTAATAAAAGTTATAAAACCTAAAAAAGACCTATATCTCTTTATAACTTTAAAAAAGCTTTTAAATTATAATAATCTTTATTTATTAAAGATTTATTAAAATACTTTTATTTAATAAAATAAACTTAAAAAACTTAACTTAATCTTAATAAAATATATATTTTAAAGGCTTTATATATAGCTTTACTTTTTATAGTTATTTAAAGACTTGCTTAATATAATTAATATACTTATTATAAATCTTTAAAAAAATAAAAATATTATTTAAGTATACTATATAAATAGTATTTAATAATTTATATAATATTTTATAAATATAATATTAAAATATAGTAAGGGTATTAATAAATTTAAAGAGAATTATAAGGTATTTATAATACCTATATTATATTTAAAAAAAAAAAATTTTAATTTAAATATAATAATAAGTATCTTTAATATTAATCTTTATAAAATATTTTATACTTAAAATATAGTTTAAGATCTTTAAAATTAAAAAAAAAAGTAGTAATTCTTTTTTATTACTTTATTAAGGCTTTAATAATTAATATAAAGATAAAAGGTTTTATCTTTCTTTAATATAAAAAAGATTAAAGTATTAATAAGACTTTATAATAATTAAATCCTTTTTTAAGGTTTTTTTTAAGGTATTCTTAAAGTTTTTTTAACTCTTTAAAGAATAAAGGGTAAATAAATCTATAAAGTAGTTTTATACTTAAAAATAAGTTAATTATATAGTTACTTAATTAATAAAAAGGTAAAATACTTAATTTTTTAAGGTTAAATACTTTTATAAAGTTAAAGAGTTTAATAAAGATATTATTAAGGTCTTAAGGCCTTATCTCTTTATTTTTATTAAGTAAAAAGAGGTTATTAAGTATAGCTATAATTAAGTAAATATAAGCTATTTATTTATAAGCTTTTTAAAACTTATAAGGTTATATAACTTTAATTTATTCTTAATTTAGCTTAAACTATTACCTTTAGTCTTAAGGTATAAAGTAAATTTTTTTATTAATTAAGGTTAGTATTTTTAAAAGTATTAAGGCTTTATAAAGGTATAAATTATAATTAATATTAAGGCAATAATAAGTAAAATATTAAATAGTCTTTTTTAAGTTTATAAAGTTAATAAAGATAGCTTAAATACTATAATATAAAATAGTTAGGTTATTAAAGACTTTAAGTTTTATACCCTTAATTAAGACTTATTAATAGCCTTACTTTTTTATAAATTATATATTAATAAGGTTAACTTTATTATTATTATTTAGGTTTATATAGAATTTAATAAGGTTTAGGTTTTTTATTATAATTAAAGTATTAAAGTATTTTTTTACTTTAATATTTTTATTACTAGCTATAATAAAGGTAATTACTTTAATTATTTTTTATTTTTTTAATCTTATTTATTAACCTAGTTAAGATAATAATTTATATAGTAGCTTAAGGCTTTATAAATAAAATAAATACTTTTTAAATTCTTATCTTTATCTTTATTATAAAGCTTAACTTTAATTAAAATATAATTAAGGTTTAATAATTAATTATTAAGGTATTATTAATAAAGCTTTTTTTTATATATAAAGAGAGTCTTTAACCTTTTACTTTAAGGCTATATAATAAAGGTTATTTTAATACTTTATTATTAAAGAAATAATTTTTTTATAAATCTTTAAAAAGTAGTTACTTTACTTTTTAATATAGTTTTAAAAAAAGAAAAGGAGTTAGTTATAGTAGGTTAAGGTATAGTTCTTTTTATTAAAAAAAGGAAATTATTTTTTAATAAGTTTAAATAAATATAAAATTTATAAAAAGATTGGTTTTTTTATTAATAAGCTTTATAAAAGGTAAAAGATAAAATAAGCTTTTAATAAATAAAGTCTTTAAGTAATTTATTACTTTATTCTTTAAAGTATTTTTAATTTTCTTTATAGTTTTTTTTTTATTATAAAGTTTATTTATTAAGGTAATATTTTTATTTTATATAGGCTTTATTATTTATATTATTAAAGATATAAAAGACTTTATAAAAATCTTTTTTATATTTATAAAAAATACTTTTAAAAAAGTATTATAAATTACTTAATTATCTATTTTAAAGATATAAATCTACTCTAGTTATTATATATTAAATATTTTTAATCTTAATTGCCTTTTTATTTTTTTTAAAAAAGTTACTAGCTTTTTATTACTTTTTTTTTAATTTAAGAAAGCTTTTTTTATTTTAAAGTTTAATATAGAGTTTTTTTATTTATTTTTAAAGTATTTTTAGTTTTTTAAGTTATTTTAATTAAGTTATTTTATCTTAAGCCTTTTTAATATTATTATAAAGTTATTAAATATTTTATTTATATTAAGAGCCAGGGAGCTTAAACCACCAGCGACCCCGCTAATAACTAGAAGCTTTAACACTAGATAAAAGCATTTAACCTAAAGTATTAATATTAAATAAAAGTATATAAAAGCTTTAACACTAGATAAAAGTATATAGCTAAAAGTATTAATACTTAATAAAAGTATTTAGCTATAATAAATAGTTTTAAATATAAAAAAAAAAGGCTTTATCTTTATTTATAAAAAAAAGGCAGAGATAAATAAAGTTATATATATAAATCTAATTATAAACCTACTCTTACCTCTTTTTATAATACTTATAACCTTACTTTATTTTAAAACTTACTTAAGATTTATTATTTTTTTTTATTTACTTATCTTTAATAAGTTTATTTCTTTACTTAAAGAAAAAAAAGATTATTAAGATCTTAAATATAGACTTATAGCTTAATTATACTTTTTATACCTTTACTTAATATTAAGCTTATTATATAAATCTTATTTATAAATAATTTAAAAATTAAAAAAAAGAAAGAGGAATTATTTTTATATATTAAGAAAGAGTTATTAAAAAAGTATAAAAAAGTAATAAAGTAATAATAAAAAAAAAGATAATTTAATATTTATTTATAAAAAAGTAAAGAAAGAACTTTCTTTTTATATATAAAGAATTTAAAAATATATTTAACTTAAAGTAACTTTATAGTTTTACTTAAAGTAAGGTTTAATTACTTACTTTAAAATATAAAACTAAAACTTAAGCTAAATTTTAAATATATTATATAGTCTTTTTTATATATTTTACTCTTAAGCTTATTAAGTTTAACTTAAATAATTAAAAAGTCTTATATATAGTTAGTTACCTTTATATTAATATACCTTTATAGTAAGAAACCTTTTTTATAATAGATTATTAAAGTAACCTTAATAAGTTTATATATTTAAAGTTTTTAAAGTTTTATAAATCTTAGCTTTAAAATACCTTTATTAAAACCCTTAATATTATTAAGTAAATAGAATACTTAAGATAAAGACTTATTAAAAAGATTTACTTTTTTATTTTTTATTTTAATAACCTTAAAAAAGAAATAATAAAATAATTATTAAAAAGCTTTAAGATCTCTTTATTTTTATAAAAATACTACTTAAAAATTTAAAAAAAATATTATTAACTAAAGGCTTTTTAATAATTAAAAAAGACTATATATTACTACTACTTAAGTAAAAGTAATAATATATATATAAAAAAAATACCTTAACCTTAAAGGACTATATTAATAAAACCTTAATAAGCTAAAAGACTTAAATAAAACCACCTCTTTTTCTTTTACTTAATAAAAAGGTAATAAATATTAATATAAAATATTAATTTATTAAAAGTATAAAGGGCTATATTATAAAAATACTTATAATTAACTTAATTATATAATATATTAAAGTAATAATTATATTATTAATAAATATAATTAACTTATTAATTTAAGTACTAGCTTTAATATAAACTTTATCCTTTATTTTAAAAAAACCTAAGAATTTAATAATTATTTATATCTAGACTATAACTTATTTATAAAAAGGCTAGCTAAGGTTTAAGTAAATAAAAGGTAGTAAGTAATAATTATATTATTTAACTTAAGAAGTAATTAATATTTTATTAATATTAAGTATATTAAAGATAGCTTTATATTATTTATAAATATAAAAGCAGGCACTGCCTTTTTTAAAGCTATAAAGAAGATTTATAAATAGCTTAATACTATCTTTAAGCTTTTAAATAATTAAAGAGTAATAAAAAAGTATTACCTTTATTTTTATATAGTTAATATATATAAAGATATATTATTAATATAACTATAGTTTTAAAAACTTAACCTTATTATATCTTAAAGATAAGATTATTAATATTACTTTATATTTATTATAAACCTTTAGATTGCTTTATTTATATAATAAGTTAAAAAGTAAAAGTAAAAAGTTAAAATATAAATAATTATTATAATAAAAAAAAAACTTTTTTAAGATTAAGATTAAAACTTAAAGTTAACTTATAGTAAACTTACTACTATATTATCTTTAAAATACTTAAAGTATAAGAAAGTCTTTTTATAAAAAGAAGTATTAAAACTAGCTCTTTTTAATAATTTTAACTATATTATTAAATTAAAAAATAATAAAGCACTTATATAAAGACCTATTTACTGCTTTATAAAAAAGGAGCTAAAAGTACTTTATAAATATATTTAAATAGCCTTATAATATAATTAAATATAATAATCCTATAGCTTTTTTAATGCTTTAGTCTTATTTATTTTAAAAAAAAGAAGGAAGCTATAACTATATATTAATTATTATATACTTAATAAAATAACTTAAAAAAATAAAGTACTTTTACCCTTAATTTATAAAATTATAGATTATCTTAAAGAAGTTAAAATCTTTATAAAATTAAACCTTAAAGATATATATTACTAAATATATATCTATAAAGGCAATAAGTATAAAATAATATTTTATTATTAATATAGGCATTTTAAATACTAGGTTTTACTTTTTAACTTAATTAATATACCTATTACTTTTTAAAGTTATATTAATTTAATCCTTTATAAGCTTTTTAACTATATTTATACTATATACTTTAATAATATTTTAATATATAGCTATAACTTTATAAATTACTAAAAGTATATCTTTAAAGTCTTTAAAAAGTTATAAATATATAGCTTATATATTAATTTAAATAAATATAATTTTTATATTAATATAATATTATATCTTAAATTTATTATTTACCTAAATAAAGTCTATATAAAAGCTAGTTATATTAAAGCAATAGCTACCTAGCTAAAGCTTAATAATATTAATATAATATTTTTATTTTTAAAGTTTATTAATTTTTATTAATATTTTATAAAAAGGTATAGTAAAATTATAGCTCTTTTTATAAACCTAATAAAAAGAAAGACTAAAGGGATATTCTAGCTAGCCTTTAATAAATAATAAATATTTAAATAGCTTATTAAAGAGTTTTATAAAAAACTTATATTAATTTATTTTAATCTTTAAGTATTAATATATATTAAGATAAATACTTTAAAATATATTATTAATGCTATATTAATATAATAACAAGGAGGTGCCTAGTACTTTATAATATATCTATCTTATAAATTATAAAGGTTTAAATTAAATTATATAATTTTAAATATTAAAATACTTATTATTATAGATATATTTAAAATATAGTATTATTATTTTATATATTTAAAATATAAAATTTATATTATTACTAACTATCTTAATTATAATTACTTTATAATAAAAAAAAAGCTATTAAATA